>JAFJYI010000273.1:600000-1072606 GCA_019022655.1 Acacia acuminata
CTGGGTTTTAAAGCAAATCTCAAAAACTTGAAGAGAAGATTAGTGTTCTTACCACTAGGCTTGTTCTTGAGCTTGTGGTCTCTCTTGCCACACCAAATCCTTGGTCAATATACAGCCTAGGCTTGAGTAAACCATATGCATGTGAGTTTACATCCAACCAAAGTGACATGCATGATCATAAACACTCAAATTATTAAGATAGAGTCCAAGTTCTCACCTTGAACTTTCTTGTTCTTCTTATTCCTATTCTAACTGTGGTGATTCTTGCGTGTGAGGATGATGATGTTTCTGCTGTTGATGATGAATCCGTGGGAATGAGGTTGAAGAAGGTGGTTTGTATTGATTGAATTTGGTTGGTCTTTGAGAGAGTTGAGAGGAAACCGAAATACTTTGAATGAGAGGGAGAGAGTTTGTGATTCAGTTTTGGTTTTTTTTTGTGTATATGTGACTCACGCCAAGGGAGAATAAAGGGGAAAAATCTGATTTCATTTGGGTTTGACATGTGTCCTTCATGCAAGGTGTACATGTGCTTGTTTTAGGTGTTAAGATGATGCCATTTGTCACATTTTTGCATGTTGTTGTGTGTTGTCCTTGTATTATGACGCCATGTGTCTTGTTGGATGCATGCAATGCGCCATGTGGCGTCTTGATATGTTGTATGTGTTGTCTTGTGTTCCATGTTGTCTCATTTTGTGTGTTTGATTTCCGGTTTGTTGTATCAATTTACATGTTTGGATTTTTTGGATTTTGATTTGTGTTTGGGCGTTTTTCGATTTGCGAGTGTGGGTTTTGTTGTGAATTTTCTCGATTTTCGTGTTTAGATTTTGTTGTCTCGATTCCCACGCTATTATTTCCTAGATTTAACCAATGCCATAAATATTCAATGAATAATAATATCTCAATAGTTATTAAATCTTGACATTTTATTGAATATGTCCAAAATATACAGGGTTTCTGGTAACGCATAATCCAGGATATTACAATGTAGGCTGTGAAAGCATTTATGTGACGCATTCCTTCAAACATGTGATGGGTATACCAATGATACTAGAAACTTTGGGCTAATAAAGAATAATACAGAATCTTGATTAAGAAAAATCTCTCAGTATTGCCGCATCATATTATAGTACATCTGCATTGGAGAAATTGGCTTAGCTTGGAGAAAGTATTCCTTAATTTTGTTAATGAAAATAAGGCGACGGATAAATCAATAAGCTGCATGTTAAACATAGAAGCATAGAAACAAACTTTAAAATTAAAAATTAAATTTGATATGGTATATTAATATTTATTGATATGGTATCTATCTTATAAGTATAAATTTGAGCTATTATGATGACATTTGATTAGATAGGATTAAATTATATTCTACGATTAGTTGATTGGCTCTTATGGTTTGCCCATATAACGAATCTGATTAAGCTAACAAGTTTACCCTATAATCTTATCTAGTCTAATGTTATCTGATAAAATATAATCATAATATCTCATATTTATACTACTATAGATAGAATAGGAGTAAATATTAATATATCCCATCAAATATCAACATTCTCACAAATAAGGATGTGTAGATACGTGAGAGGTGAATTCCATTGAAAAAGAATACTCGTCTATGATATTTATATTTATAAAGTATATATACTCATTTTCTATATGGATATGGCGTCATCAACAAATAGGCGAACTATCATTCTTTTTAAGAGAAATTAGATCTATTTCTCATATTTGTCAATTTTTTCCTACTTTACTCTATTGATACTCCCTCAACAATAATCAAGAGAGATACAAAAAATTAAAGAAGATGATTATGGCGTTTTTAAAAAATATGTCATGTTAATCAACTTAACTAACATTCTTAATCTAATTAAATTAGGTAAATATTATTTACATGAAATACTAGAAGAGTAACACAAATATTGCAACTAATACGTACTGTTGTAGAAAACAAAATTGTTAAGTAATAACGATAGAAAGTTGTATTGCCAGTTCGTTTGAAGAACACGCATTCACATGAAAAACGGAAATTTTTTTTGCAACAGTAATGAACATGAAAAAGTGAATGTAAAACTGACGTGACCATAATTTTTGATATTTCATTGAAATTTAAATTGGAAGGAAGAGTTAAGTAGTTAATGTACCTGGCTTAGATCCGGTTTAGCATACAGGTTCTGTAACTTAAGACCTTATGCTTAAACAGCTAAACAAAAGCCTCTTCCACCCTAAGGAAGGCTCATAGATTAAATCTGTCACAATCTATCCTCAATATCTTAATGAGATAATATATTATTTGAATTTAAACTTATTAATAAGATTTGTGGTATCATATAATATATTAAATCTTAGATTTGTGATATTGGTTCATAAACAAAATTATTATTTAATTTATATTATTGAATTTGGCAAAAAGCCTCGTTAAATATTTCGCTACTCATCAAAGGCGGATACATAATTTAAAACATTTATTTAAAATATCCAATATGACTGGGGGACCGGAGAATCCAACACGTTGGGCGATTTCTAATGGATATTGATCAATTTGATTATGTGCGTGACTCTACCTCTCTCTCACATATCATATTTTTTTTAATGTCATTAATCTTTTCATATGCAATTTGAATCCCAAGGCCAATGCAAAATCAAAAATTTATAGGAAATCGTAACAGAATATGTATTTATCTTTATTTTTATAAAATATATGTATCTATATTTGTACGATTAGCCATAATACTTTTATATATTCATTTTTATATAATTGGTACTATATCATCAATTATATTTTGATTAGTAACAAAAAAACACATGTGGGGAAGAGGTATCTCCATTTGCCTTCCTCCCCACTTCCTCTCTAGTCTCCATTTAATATCTCCAAGATTGGATCAACTTCCGATTGTAAGATTTGATATTTTATAACAAAATATTATAATCTTAAATAATAATAATAATAATAAAATTTAAATAAATTTAAACTAATCAAAATTTAACATTAATATTTTAGAAGGCGAGGAATAAATTTTTTTTTAAAAAAAAATCATAAAATATTTTAATGCAAAGGTTATATTTAAGGGATTTGACAATGAAATTAAGGTTGGTCAGAATGTCCCATGATTTACAGTTTGCCCTACTCAACATTGGTATCAACTAGGAGGATGCGAGATTTTGCTCTACCCTTGGATCGTGGGTGAATCTAATCCCTTTTCTAAAATTTATTTAAAAAAAAAAAGAAAAAGAGAGAGAGAGAATGTCCCATGATTTGTGATTGAGAGAGAAGGGACAAACATTTTTATTTATCATTCAAATAAATATTATAATAGGTTGATGATAAATGTTCGGGGCTTATTGGAAGCTGGAGAGGAAAACTTTAAATACGCATTATATATTGTTTAAAATAATAACATTTTTAAAATAAAATGTTATTGGTATATATTAAAAATTATGTTGTGGGTCTGGTGTATTTATTACTTTTTAAATTTAAAAATATTAATATTATAGTAAACTTTAAATATATAGCTAATAATTTTCTGTATTTATTATTATATTTAAATAATTATATATGTTTGTCATATTATATTTTATTTAATCAATATATATCCGATTCGACGATCAATCTCGTCGGACTCAACTTTTAAAACATCGACTTTTTGTATTATTTTTCAGTTAATATATTTATATTTCATATCTAATTTATAATGCTTTGTTTTTTTTTTCTTTTGGGTAGGAAAAGTTTAGGTGGGCGTAGATGTTACACACCTACAGGGGCGGAGCCATGAATTTTAGTGACGGGGGGCGAAAATTAAAAAATATTATATCATAAATAAAAGTATTTGAAATACAATACAGATCTAATATGCAAAAAATTGAAAGAAATATATTAAATTAAAGCCTGTGACATTCACCTGGCATATTGCTAGAAATTAAAGCTTATTTTCATATTGTTAAACTCATTTATAATTCATTCCGTGCTAAAATTAAAGCCTGTGACATTCACCTCTCATATTGCTAGCGCAAATTAAAGCCTGCAATTCAGTCTATTCACCTCGCTTGTTGGCTCCATTATAGCCTTGTCCTCGAATATTTTGAACATCAATATTATGATGACGAAGAGTGTTGAATATTTCTTGTTTCGAAGTCTTAGCATTTGTATCTTCCACATATACAAGACCGAAAAACTTTTTCCTTATAAAACCATCTTTATCGATGTATCTCAAAACAATAGCCATATGCTCTTTTGAGGGAAAATATGAAGAATTTCCTTTTGAATTCGATAGGAACTATATGATACATTTTTAAAAGCTTTAGTCTTAATATCCAAAGGTCCCAAAATTGCAAAGAGAGGGAGACACATATAATTTCTACGTATGATATCAAAAAACCATATAATTTCTCATGTAATTAAAAAAAAAAAAATAGGGGGGGGGCCCACCCTAGCCCCTAATTCCGCCTATGCACACCTACCGGCCCCACCCTTTCAGATAGCGGGTCGTATGGTCCTTTACGTTTATTCAATTTAAATTCAGGGTTAAAGTGCGATTTGACCAATAAACTATTGGCTCAGGAGCGTCTAGCATAATTAACTATTAATTGGACCTTAAATACCAACAAACTATTTAAAATGTAAATTGAGCACAAATCCGTTACCATCAACTTAACGTCCATTAGCAGCCAAGACGCCATCAAAGATTGCTTTACCACCAACAAGCACTTTTGTTTACTGTAACTGTACCAGAACCTTCAACGACGACCAAGAAAACTGAGAAAAAATCAGGAAAAACATAGGAGAAAAAAAAACACCTTCTCCACTGAGAAACCAAGAAAACGAACGTAACTGCCAGGAAACCACCTCAAAGGTCGACGCTTTCTTAGTGTATGAGATGGAACCCGAGCCAAGCCCACCCTTGAACCCAATCTCCAATGGACTCTTACTCTACTCCTACAACAGGTACAAGAAGAGGGGTCGACGAAGACACTCCATCGCCTTTCTCCTACTCTTTTAAGATTTTTCTTGAACACCTTGTCGGCAACACACACTATTATTATTGTTACCTTCCCAAACTTATAAAAACCTGGGCAAATTGTTTAGGGTGCCAACCCCTAATCATTCTTTTACGCTTTTTGGCATCTGGTGAACCAGCACCCTATTTGGCCCCCGCGATCAACATGAACTTGAGCGACGAAGGTCAGCCAAATTCTCCGAAGAGTTCGAGGGTATGGGTTCTCTCCAATGGAATTAAGTTCTGGAGCATACAGAGATGCCTCAGCTAGTCTGTCAATGGCGGACATTGCCCTCTCTGGCCATCCTCCTTCATTTTTGTATGATTCTCCTTTCATGGAGTTTAGAGCATTCTCAACCATGAGCCCGACGTCTCGGGCTTCACCGCCTCCGCTGCTCCCGTTAGTGATGAGAGAGCTCCTTCGGTACCAACAACTATTAAGGAGAAGGCTGGAGGTGAGTTTGAGGACTTGGATTTACCACACCCGCTTGAGTGTTTACAGGAGAATCCGATTCCGCCATTTCTATGGAAAACTTATGATCTGGTGGATGATCCGTCTCGGGATCCGATCATATCATGGGGCTCGGCCGGTGCTAGTTCGTGGTATGGGACCTTGTGGAATTTGCTAGGATCGTCTTTCCCCCACTTTCTTTTCCAATAGACGTTAAGTTGCTGGTAACGGATTTGTGCTCATTTTACATTTTGAATAGTTTGTTGGTATTTAAGGTCCAATTAATAGTTAATTGTGCTGAACGCTCCTAAGGCAATAGTTTATTGGCCAAATCATACCTTAACCCTTAAATTTATTTACCCCAGGTTATTTTACGTCATACATCAGAGTATTAGCAGTAAGAGCACACACCAATTTGGACAACAATATATTGATAAGATAAAATGCGAAAAGGTAAATTTCCCTAGAAGGATTTAATATACAATTATCCCACAACATAATCACCAAAATAATTAAATCATAATATAGTCATCCGGGAAACCAAAATAAATGTCCAGAAGATACGCCAACAAAATCCACTGACAATAAACTAATCTGTCTCCACCATCTTACCTCTATCTCCCAGCTTCGGTCTAGAGGTACTACTTGAGGGCTTAGAAGGGGTTGGGTTTCAAAATTGAATCCCATAACCATTAATCTCATAAAAAATGTATATACAATGCATGTAAGAAAAACCATGAAAAAAACACAAACCACATATCATTCATTATCATGCACACAGCAAGGCACACAGCCAATTTGGAACTAACAGTTCTAATAGCATACATCATAGACTACGGTCACAGTACACAACAAGGCCCTTAATGCACACAACATGTTCCCGTTTCATAGTGCTTGGAAATAGATGATAACCAAATGTATGCAATATACATGGTAAAACATATATACCCAAGTCACATAGAGTATATGAAGATTAAAGTCACTACCTAATAGTCGACCACAAATATAAATAAATTTTTCCCGGTCTATAATGTCACAAATAGCCCTAAAATAACGAAAACATAAATATAATTAAATCCTCATCAATAAATATTTCCTTGGCTGATTTATAATAATCCCATTTCAAAAGCCTATAATTACTAGATTCCTTTTCTTATTAAGGAATTTAATATGGGCTTAAATTCCTCTTATTTTCGTCATTATACAGAAATTTCCAAAATAAAGGTCCAACTTTGAAAATTCATAACTAATTCTAGACAAATCCTTTTGGGCTGGTTCAAAAGCCCAAATGACCCTTAATATGCCTATTTTCGACCAAAAATAATCATTTGGGCCAAGCCTAGTCGAAAATCCAACGATAGTACAAAACAACACCTCTGGTCCAAAATATTTTCCAGTTTCTGGGTCAATTTTCAAAAATTCGTTTCTCCCAATCCTAAACTCCAAAATTTACAAATTATATACCAAAATAATCCTTGAATTGTCTACTCTTTTCTGTAAAATTTCATAATTTTTTATATTCATTTCCTGGGTCAAAGATCATGTTGAACCCAACTGACTCCACAAGATTTTTACAAAATTGATTACCCATATTTTTCAAACTTCTATCTATGTTCCCAAAGTTGTGATCCAAGTAAAATGACAAGAAGGAAGAATTATGGCTTTAGAGCAAGAGGCTCTCCCTTGTCTCTAGAACCCCTTCTAGCCTTGCAACCATGCTTCACCTTGTTACATTCGAATCCAACCTAAAAGCTAAACCGCTAGAGCTCCCTCGTGATGACAAAAGATCTAAACGAGCCAAGTTAGATGACATCATGGAGAAGGTACCCTCCTCAGATCCTGCCCAGTCTTCCATTCACCCTGGCGATGAAGCATTCCCCTTTGAATGTGTCCTCAAAACCTAGATGACCTCTGAGTCTCTCTCTACGAACCTATGCTAATGTGTAACATCCTGAATTTTGGACCCTGAAAATTGAGAATAAGCCTAAATTAGGAAGACTACTAGGTCCGGTTCAGGAAGTATGAAATTTCCGGACAGAGATAAAGATCCTCGCATGTTTGAAGAAAAAGAGTCTTTGGTGGGCCCAGGTTTGAAAAGGTGCGGGCCCGAGGACAAGACACCGGTGAGGCATAAAGCCGGTATTATGAAGCAAGGGTAAAATGGTCAATTCCTTGACCTTTGGGTATTCAATTTTGTTCTATATGAGAAGGGAGATAAAAACTGATGATTTTACCCATATTCTAGTCCAAACACAAGACGCCGCACCCGCAGGCGATAAACTAATAGAAAAGGGGACCGATAGGGACCAGTTAGGGGATAATTTTGGACGAAATGAGGCAAATGTGGGGCCTCCTTGGAAAGAGGGAAGGCGCCACAAGAATATGCCCAGGCAGAGGAGAAAATCTGGGAAAGACGGAGAAAAGTACAAAAGACACATTTTTGGACCTGATGGGACCCGATAGGGACCGGTAGACCCCGAAATTGACCAATTAAGTGGGAAAATGGAATTATTTAGTGGGGATCAGTTTTTGGGACTCCCTTATGCGCATATGACCTGCTCAAATTGATAAAAAAACTGATTTGGAACAAGAGTCAAGCTTAGTCAATTAAGTTATTAACATGTGGGTCCCAAAAAGCCATCTAGAATCACATTGATTAATTCCAATCCAATTTGAAGGTGGAATCTGATTATTTGGGCAGAAATCATGCCACATATACTCCCTAGAAGTGTCTCAAATATGCACATGGGATAAAGATTAAGTAAAGACAATCGGATGCCAACCAAACTAGAGATTTGATTAGTTGCATTGGAACTAGTTGGTTGCTTGTGCTATTATTAAATATACATGCTCCCTCTCTCCTAGACCATGGGGAGCATGAAATTTGCAGAGAAAGGAGAGAGTGCTCAGCCAACCTCCATAGCCAAGCTCAAGCTCCAAGCACCTAGGATCATCAACTCAACTTCCGATTTCAGGTAAACACCGAAAACTCAACTCTTTGAAGTTCAAAGTTGGGATTTTCGTGCTTCTGGTTGGGGTTTGGTTTTAGGGTTTGACTTTGGAGTTTTTGATGGTCCCAAAGTGTCTAAAACTTGATTTTTTTGGGGTTAAGCTATGGTTTAAGTTTTCTAACTCAAAAACCCCAAACTCAAAGAAAAGGCTTGCTGCCAGTGTTCTGGATTCTGGGCAGCGAAGCTTCAAATATGTTTTTACAACAGTAGAGATGTTGGTTTGACATGAAATTTTACAGGTACAAATTAGACATCTGGGGCATCATTGTGATAGGTAATTTGATATATTTTTGATGTACCAATTGAGAGATACAGATTTTCTAAGTTAGCTCTGTCTGCAACAGGGCGAAATCTGACCCAGGTGTGAAAAGTGAGAACCACGCCAAAATACAAGTACTTTGAGAGTCTAAGAATATTTTTTCATGGAAATTAGACATTTCAATGGTTCAAAGGGCACTGGTTTCATGTAAATATGATTTTTTTGGAATTTATTAAAAATCCTACAAGTTGGGTCAGAAAAACTGGATTTCTGGAAAATTTGGTGTTGGGCTCGGTTTTGGGAGGAAAAACGTGATGGCATTTTTGTAAATATAGAATAAGTGTATTTTAATGATATATAGGTCAAAGGAACCCTTGAAAAGTCAAGGGGCCCAGTAGAATATTAAGGACAAGACTTACCACACCAGGTAGTAACCGTTTTACTCAGATATCTTTATGTGTTTTGCTGTATGTCTGTGATTGCCATGTGTGTTTTTCTCTGGATGTGTTGTGCCAAATATGCATATAGTGTTATGTGATTCCTAGCGCTGAGGATGTTTCAGTCTGAGGTCGGCCTTAATTGGCGGCTGAGCGGGTTGAGTTTCAGTCCGGGGCTGGCCTAGAAAGGGGGCTTTACGGGTTGAGAATCCAGTGAGACCGAGGCTTGCCTTGGTAAGGCAGCTGTACGGGTTCTTGGATTGTGGTATGTGTTGTACTGTGGTATGATCTGGATGCATATGTGGTATGTATTGGCATGTTTCTGTATTTATATCTAGCATGGTAACTTACATACTCCTTTCACATTTAGTATTTGAGTATTGACGGTTACTCTGGGGGCCATTTTCGGACTCCAGACGTTCTTGTAGACACAGGGGAACGTGCCTGAGATAGAAGAACCTTTTGGAAAAGGTAAGGCCCAGCAGTGCAGTGAAGAATAGGGTATGCACTATCATCTTGTATTCTATATTTTTGGGATGACTATATATTGTTATTGGTATTTCATTTTGGATAACTGTACCCTTAACCCTACGGGGACTTGTACTTTATGTTTGTTTTACTTTTACCAGTACAGTAATTGTCCAAACCGGTCATAAGCTATGTTGCGCGCGTTCTGATTTATAATCAATATGGCCTAATAACTAAGGAAAGGTAGCAGTTTATAAGAGATCCCTCTAACCCGCCACCCGGAAGGGCGAGGCCGGTAGGGGTGTAACATAATGCGTGAAGACACTGTTATGGAAGCGGCACCTTCCCTTATTCCAACCTCATCCCCTCCCCTTAGTGCTGGAGCATCTCTCTCTGAACGTGTCCCTGAGACCGTAATGATCCCCGTGGCTCCGCATGCACAAGATTCAACTGCCAAGTCTGGGCAAAGAGTCCGTTTGTTTGAAGACAAACTCTTAAGCTCAGGGAGTAACATCACTACAGACGAAGAAGATGATATAATCATCCAACAAGGTGACGTCTCCATTAGTATAAATGGTAGCATCCGCACTGTTGATTTTACCACCCATGTCCTAGATGGCTTAAACAGAAAGATAGGCTTGGCGATGGTAGTCAGTTAATGGGACGCAAAATTGGATATCGCCTTCTGCGTACGCATCTTTAGAACATGTAGAAACCAGTAGGACAATTTAAGCTTACTGATCTAGATGAAGAATGCTTTCTAGAATGTTTTAAGGATGATTTAGATTATCAAAATGCACTTCTATTTGGACCTTGATGTGAAAGCGGAGCAAATCACCAAGAGGGGGTGAATTGGAGATTTTAAAAATTCTTTTCAAGTGCTCTGAAACTGAACACGAAAACAGAGCAAAACAAAGGAAATGAAAGAATAGCAAGACACAACTCACAACTCTTGACCTATGTCCAGTCCCCAGACACTCTAGATTTTTCACTATCACTCAGAATCAGTTACATACTTTGTACTCAAAGTTATCCTCTCACTAGGATACACTCCCCCTTACAAGCTGTAAACTGATATACCCAATCTCCAAGTCCCATGACTTGAGATTCTTACAATAAATGATTTCAATAAATGAAACTTTCTCAAAGAGTATATGAAGTAATCACTGAAGTACAAATGTATCAAAAGATACTTTACAAGTAGAAAACACAAAAAGTAGTTGAAACTTTGAATGCTTTTTGTTTTCTGTAGATTGGTTATTGAGAAGACTTGAATGCAACTCCTTATATATGAAGAGCGCATTAAATGATAATTGGATTGATCAATGTAACCGTTGGAGACATTGAAGTAGCTGTTAGGAACAACTTGGTTACTTCTTTCTCTAGTCTTCAATTAATCCAGGTGCACAGAAGTTTATGGTTGACTTCTCTTAAATTAAATCTGTTGGAAGAGCAGCTTCTTGATAGGAAAAGAAAACATTAATCCCTTTGCAACGTGTAGAGAATGATTGTCCAAAAGGATACAAGGTTTCTGGACTTTGCAATAAATGCGTTGACGTCACTTTTTGCTTTAAGCTAAGTCTTCATTTAATACTTTTTAAACCATCTGAAACTCACTAACAAACTAATAAAACATAGTTAGAAATAGTAATGAGTGATGATAAGAAGTATTAAGATCAAACATGAACATTTCACAAATTGAGCAATTTAAATTTCAAACTGGGCGACACAAACTCGAGTTTATTCATCCAAACTAGAGTTTGTAACTTTCCTTTAGAAGCCTAAACTTGATTTTACAAAACTAAACTCGAGTTTATTTCATCCATAGAAGAACGTCACGATTTGATCTTTGAAGCATATTTTGAATAGGAACAAAACTTGAATCCATTAGTGACTAACTCGAGTTTTGGACTTTTATAATGAAAAACGTGTTTAAGTCCAAAAGCTCAAAACTGGAGTTTTCAAAAGTTCAAAATAGAGCAAAGCTCTCGGCTTGATACAAACTCGAGTTAACAAAAACTAAACTCGAGTTTGCTTAAAAGCTTGGAAAACTTGAAAAACTCTTTGTTAGATGAAAACTAGAGTTTTCAATGCAAACTTGAGTTTCCTTAAAGTGAGGAAAATTAAGAAAGCTCTCGGCTATGTGCAAACTGGAGTTTGCTAATACAAACTCGAGTTTTCTTGAAATTTAAAAATTTTTGGAAAACATTTGGCTAAGAGCAAACTAGAGTTTGCAAATTAAAACTGGAGTTTACTTATGCTCAAAAACATTGGAAGCTCTCTGTCCAACACAAACTCGAGTTTCATAACACAAACTCAAGTTTGACTTAACTTGAAAAACTTAGAGTTCTCTTTGAATGACACAAACTAGAGTTTGTATATACAAACTGGACTTTGGCCATGTTTAGAAAACTTGAGCTACTCTTGTCAAGTATAAACTCGAGTTTACAAAGCTAAACTCGAGTTTGTCTTTGACAGTAAGTTTTTCAACTTAACAAAGACAAACTTCAATTTGAGTTTACAATTGTCAGTTATCATCAAAACACATAGAGAACTAACAGGATGATTTTTTGTCACTACCTCACGATTCAACCTTGGACTCCCTCCTTCAAACCCTATGAGCATGTGATCAATCAAGTAATAGGATGGATTCGATTGCCTAGACTCCTAGCTCGTTACTATCACAAGAGTATCATTAGGTCTATCGGTAGTGTTTTCGAAGAAGTTGTTAGAGTTGACTACAACACCGACTCAGGTGATCGGAGAAAGTTTGCTAGAATTGCGTCATCATCGACCTTACTCAGCCCTTAATCTCTATGATTCAGGTGGACGACGAAAATAATCTACGTCAAATATAAGGGGCTGCCTACCATTTGCTTTCAATATGGGAGATATGGGTATCTTCAAGCTTTATGATCGGAAAAAATGGAGGAACAAACGATGCTCCACCGAAAAACCACCCAATCAATGCACCCCACGTGACCAACCTAGTATTGCAGGCATACCGATCAGCGTACTTTGGGGAGTGGATGCAGGTGCAGAGACGTCGTCATATCACTAACAAAGGAGGCAAAAAGTATGAGGCATATGGTAGCAAAACTATGATATCCACCTCGAGGTACGAGGTTCTGAACGAGGTTGAGGGCCTGGAGGATGATTGTCAAGGGGTGTATGTAAAGGCTAGAGGGAACTTCCCTTCTTATGCTGAAACCATTCCTTAAAGGAAAAAAGGGAAAGAGGCAAAAACACCTAAAAAAGCTAAATCGGGAAGCAGATAAAAAGCGTCAGATCCCCAGGCTATTAATCAGGATTGCCTTTTTAACTCGCCCTACTACGTTGTGCAGCCGTCCACCACGACCCTTGATAAGAATTTTAACTCAGCAACTCTTATCAGCGACCCCAGACTCCCACATCAACAAGAACTCTCTCCAAGCAGGCTAAATGGGCCTATTCAGATCCCGAAAAAGCCTCATCGGCAACGATCCTCTTTCAAAGAGTAGAGGGTTTAAAATTGCATCTGGGCTTACAATTCACAACATTGGTGCAAAGCCCAACCTGAACGTTCTAGGGGCCTTGATTAGATACATGAAGGAAATAGCTAGGGAAATCCATGGGGAATTATCAGACACAGATCCAATGATGTTGGCCAAGGGAGTTGCCCCTTACCCTTACCCTTCTCCTTCTAATTAATATTTATGTTATCTATTATAACATGGAATTGTCAGGGAGCTAATGCTAAAAATTTCCCTTCAATCTTTAAATCTTATGTAGCTGATTATAGGACTGATATTTTTTTAATTGTGGAGCCCAGAATCTCAGGTATAAAGGCGGATAAACTCATTAAAAGGCTAGGTTTTCAACACTCTCATCGAACAGAAGCATCCGACTTTTCTGGTGGAATATGGATTTTATGGTCACCTAAAGTATCCATTAAAATTTTGGTGAATCATGTACAGTTTTCTCATATGGAAGTCTCCTTGAATTCTCAAAACTCTAAATTCCTTTTTACTACAGTTTATGGTAGTCATCAACACTAGTATAAGAAATACCTTTGGCAAGATCTTTATGGCTCTTGGCTGGTGACTTTAATGCCATCCTAAACCATGATGAACATCAAAGGGGTCAGCGCATAGAGTGCATGGTTGCTGTTTTTTCAACAACTTTGTCCACAACAATGGCCTTATACATATAAGCTCAAAAGGCCCAAAATTTACATGGAGAAAGGGTTCACTTTTCATGTGACTTGACCAGGCCATCAGTAACCCTCAATGGCTCCAAGTGTTCCCTTTAAGCAAAGTGACCCATCTAGCTAGAATCCAATCTGACCATAGACCGATCCATATCAGTCTCGGCCCAGGTAATCAAACTAGCTGTCCAAATAAACCCTTCAAGTGTTTGGCCCCTTGGATATCCCATCCTAAATTTTCTCACATAGTCCAACGCATATGTAACACGGGAGAACCCCTCCTTCACTGTATCAATTCGTTCGTCACAGAAATCCAGCTTTGAAACTTTGTGAGGATTTTAGGGGAATTGGTCAGCGTAAAAGGAAGCTCTTCAACAGAATCAAAGGCATCTAGGCCAAATTAGAGAGCCAACCTGATGATCCATATGATTTTCTTCTCGAATTGGAATTGTTGTTGATGGACGACCTTGAAGATGTCTGCTTCCAAGATGAACTCTTGTGGCTGAAAAAATCCTCTTCAGAATGGCTTTGCCTAGGGAACAAAAACACAGGCTATTATCATTTGAAAGCCCTAATGAAAAGGAAATGCAATAGCATAAACCGCCTCAAATCGATTGACGGTGCCTAGCTCGAGAATGAAGATTGCTTGGCAAACCTTGCCAGAGACTTCTTTAAGGAGCACTACACTCTGAACAATACGATTTATGATATAATCTGCTACTAGTGTCTCCATGAGTGTGATCCGATTCACCCCGCATATAGCTTTTTGCACATACTGAATTTTTTTTTCCAAATTGCATGATAGAGCATGAATAGAATCTTGTAGCAATGGAATGAATTTGTGTATAACTGAGCATAGCACAAAGGCCTAAGGGAACTGAACCTTTAGGCTTGGAAAATTGACGGTGCTAGCCAATCTGATGCGGGGTAGAGTGGCAATGAGGAAGTTCAAAGGGAAGAACCCCCAATGGTAGGATTGAATTGAGCCTAATTGTTTTATTTTGTGTGCATGTCTGCTAGCCTATGTTTGATCCTTGATTTGTCTTAGTTCTTCGATAGACTATTTGGCATCTGAGTTTGAAGTTCGTAGGATAAAGGCATTCCTGTCATATCCATTATTCCCATACACAACTCATTGCATCATCATCTCCACATTGTTACCCCCGAGCCAGCAAGTATGCTATAGCGAGAATAGGGTAGATAAGAGAACCGAAGAAGGCTATAGGAAAAATGCTACAACTCGAGTGCTCCCATGAAAAGCTGCGAGAAAAGAAGCGAAGAGCTGTTGGTTTGGAAAAAAAAACCTAGAGCAAAGAATAGCAAGAATTACTAAGTTCAAGGAAGAGCACTTTGATAGAAATAATACCTGAGGCCAAAAGATTTGTCAACCGGATCTGCTATAGCATCCACCTTCACCTCCCATCTCAAACACTAGGCCATCCTCGCATTACAACCCAAGAAGTCCTTTGGATGAACGAATACTCAGAATACTAGGAAGTAATCTTAGAACTTTGACAAGGCTATGGATCTTCTGAGCCTATTTGACAAGAGAGAGACGAAAATCCCTGGGTGAGCGAGTGTAAACACTGAACTTGAGAGCCCCTGGAGACTTCTTCATCTAAACAATACCACGCTTTATGAGTGGTTGGCACTGGGCAGTGGGATTGCCAAATAGGGGATGGAAACTGAAAGCAGGCGTATAAGCAAAGTTATACGGACAGGAGTACTGCGGCTATGAGTTTCTGTTCGCTTCATTTTATTTTGCCCAGGAGTGCAAAAAGCTAAGTGTGGGGGTATTTGATGAGCACAAATAGTACCATGTTTTCCCTATACTTACTGACTGAATTGAATGTTAAATACATGCTTAACTGCGGATAATCTAAGCAAAAAGGAATACATTCATGATATAGAGACTAAAGAGTAGGAATCATTTGCATGTGCTAAGAATGGAACAATTTACTTTGTTTTTAAGGGAAATCGTATAGCAAGGCTGATACGATGCTATAGCATTCTGACAGCGTTTTGAAGTGCAATACAAGGCATCCCGAATGCTATAGCAAAGTAGAGGACACAATGCTATGCGACATGTTTGTTGACCTTTTTACCCAGATGATTTCAGGAATAAAATAAAGGGCGATATTAACAGATAGGTTTCGACGTGACGGAATAGAAGATGCGGAGGATCGAAACTAAAAGATTTGAAGAATCCTACAAAATCGAAGCAATCTACTCGGATCGAGAAGATATGATAGATCCGACGGATTAGGAAAGGCCCAGCTCGCTGTAACTTACGCCGCAAGAAAAAGCCTGATTATAAAAGGAAATAGCAGCGCCAACCCTAAAAGAGTCGGAGAGCCCTAGAAGAAGATTCTAACTTTCGGCAGACTCAAGAGAAGAGTGAGAGATTTCACAAGAGCACGAGACTTCCAGGATAACCCAAAGATCCTTCCCCTGCGGATGACGAACGAAGAAGACGTGGAATGGTGACATGACAGGACCTCCACCACGCCGTCGGAAATTCCATCAAGCTTTCTGTTTTCCTTTCTTTTTAGCTTTGTTTTTTCGATCATGGGTGATTCTATTAGTGTCTGTTTTGTGTGTCCCTTGTCAGTCATGAACTAAACTCTATATGGCTGAACGAGGATGAGTCTTTAAGTGTTGAATGAACCTAGTTGCAAGTTCCTAATTCAATAAATTTGGTTTGTGTATCGGTGTTTTTATTACTAGTCGGTTAACGGAAGTTAAGGGCTAGATTTGTGGCCTCAGCTTATTGGCAAGGAGTTGGGGTTAGACCTCTGAGAAACAGTGTTTGCTAGGCAGCCCATGCACGGCTTGACATATTATTGTAGGCTTCAGGAATCGGTCTACCTCTCATAACCATAACACCCTGAGTGTAAAGGGTCGACTAGAAAGTTGCCATAGGAATATGGAAGGAGTATAGTTAGTATCATATGTATCGGACACGGAAGCTTCGGTAGATAATAGAGGTGGATTAACCAAATAGCTTTGTAGTTGGTAGCTATCTTTGTAGCAATTGCGGAAGCATAAAGATAGATCTTTGTAGCATTGGGTAGAGCAACTAGGGGATTGATGCACTTAAGGATGATTCTGAGTCCAGCCTAACCTCTTACTGATATCTTCTCTCGTTTAAAGTCATTTTGTTTACATTTGCTAGTAGCATAATTGCAAAACCCATCAACCTGATTATATTTACTTTCTGCGTTCACAACTGTCACAGCATTAGCGCGTCACCTCTCGGTATCTCAGTCTCTGTGGGACGATACTCTACTTACACTTTATTACTTGTTCGACTGGTTCACTTGCAATCAAAGAAATCGACCAACAGTAATGACTTGAGGTAAGAATAAAAATGACACAAGGCAAGTTCAATATTAAAAGAAAATTAAAGTCCAAAAGGAGTTAACTTGAAGCTTTGACTAGAGTCAATTTCGTTCTCCACGAGTTAAAAATGCAAGTTGAAGGAAATTGCAACTTGACTGGAGGTAACAAATAATTGCCTTGAGTTGGTGACTAGAGGCAATGACTTGATACCTGAGAGTTAAAAACTTTCCATTGAAAAATAGTGCATAACTTCGAGTTGGAAATCTATGCCTTGAGTTAATGACTTGAGGCATTAACTTGACGAGCAAAAGTCAAGAATAATCCTTTTTAAAATACACAAATTTAGTTTTTAACTTGAAGTCAGAAAGTCATGCCTTGAATTAATGACTAGAGGCATTAACTTGATACTCAAGAGTTAAAAACGATGTCTTTAAAAAGATGCAAGTTGAACTCTTGACTTGAGGTCTAAAGTTAATTGCCTTGAGTTAATGACTTGAGGCATTAACATGATACTCAAGAGTCAAAATCGATGGGTTCAAAAACTTAAGATCAAAACACATGACTCGAGGCAATTAAATAATCAACTGGAGGTAAAAAGGAGTTTATTTAAAAACATTTCAAATATTTAGCTCAAGGCAACCCCGTCTTGACTAGAGGCATATAAACTTCAACATATTAACTCCAAGGTAAAAACGTTTTAACTCAAGGCATATGAAATCAAAAACATTTTGCTTTAAATAACAACACCACATGACCCGAGGCATGCAAGATTTAACTCAAGGCACCTGAAAGCAAAACTTTCAAAACAATCTAGATTCAAGTTAGCTTTTCGAGACAAGATTTAACCTTGAATTTATTAACTTATTTGAATTATAATTGTTATCATCAAAACATCAAAAACATAGAGAACTAATTAATAGACCTCCTTCAAAATTAAAATGAATGTTACACAAATTTTCTTTATATTTTAGTATTCTATTTTCATCCACCCAAATTGTTAGTTGACCATTAAGTTTGACTTTTGAACTTTTGCTTTACCAAAATGCCCTTCTTTAACATTAGAATTATTTAAACAAATATATATGTGTGGCAAAAAAAAAAAAACAACAACAACAACAATAGCAACAACATTTATACCACCAGATTTTTATCCTATTAGATTCTTTGTAACACCCCACCGTTCGAGCCGCAGCAGTGACATCTTCACCTATTACGTAAAAATGTAATATTTAATGAAAACCGAAACCACAATCGGCTAGTTTTGATTCTTGCAAGGAAAGCCCTTCTTTAAAAAGAAATTTCAAAATAATAAATAAACTCGATTTGGGCTTTTTTAAAACATTTAAAATTTTTTAAAACATATTATCAATGGTTCAAACTTGTCATTAAAAATTGCATCATACTTAAAACCTTATCATGATTCATCAGAGTTCCTCCTTATTTCTCCAATTAATCTAGGCTCTACCAAAACATTCGCCATAGTTTGGGCTTGTTCTATACATGCCCGTACCTGCAGCAATCATTAGCAACATATATATATATGTATATAAGTCTTAACTACTTCTATGATAGCATGTATCTAATTAATATATACATCCCCTAGTAGCCACATACGGCTATCACAAAATAACATCTAAGTCATGAGGAAACAGTAGAATCCAAAGACAAAAATGAAACTAAATGTTTCATCTGCTTCCTCTTCACCACCTTCTTCTCAAAATCAAGCAATTATAATGCCCTTGTCTCTTCCTCCTTGTTTACTAGCCTGCCCACGTCGTGGATTTAAGGAAGGCTCTGAGATTCAAATAAATAAATCCCAGAGTAACAGGTTAATCTCAAATTCTAGCATATGCAATATATGTAAATCAACCAAGCGGAGTAGTCCACACAGCATATAAAGCATTCAAATTCAAACGACAAGTATTACATACTAAATGCAGCTTGTAATACAAGTAAATCATAAAATGATTTCAAATACCTTAGCGCTAGGAAATTCATTTTGGTAATTTGAAAACCAAAAATAACTGAATGCACTAGGCCCTGCCTAGCCACCGGGAAGTTGGCCCCATGGTCGGCCCTTCCGCTCAATCGAGCCATGAGTGGTGCTGGCCCCATACAGGCAGGACATACAATATGGTTTACAAACATATATAGCTATGCAAAAAATGTGAGATTATAGTTACTACCTGTTGGTCTCACCTACAAAACCCCTTCCACCGATTTCCTATCACTACGCTTATCCTTCAAGCACGGGCGATTCTCAAGTCATATAATTAACATTCATATAGTGATGGGTCATTAACCAATCCAAACATAATTATAAATTCAACTTCTCTAGACCCATCCCAAAAATACTTGTCTTTTTATATCTTTACGACTAGGGATGTATACTCACCGAGACTTATCTAATTAGATACTATACACTATGGATAATTATCATCTCAACCATTTCATCTTGCATTTTATCCAAAGAAACCCTTACTTTAAAGGTTTAACATAATTAACAACTTATATGACTTTTTAAGACTTATCAAAAATTCAGGCTTCTTTTCTGAGAATTTGGAAAATTCATAACTCGACCGATATAACTTCTAATGGAGTGATTCCAATTTCTACTTAAACTTTGATAAGTATATTTTCATAAACCAAAGTCACCAAGTTGATTTATGGATGAAAAAAATTTCCAAAATTCCAAACATAAACAATGTCCAGAAATTCTTCAGATTTTATGACCAAACTTTGAGAAACCATAACTCCTTCAATACTTATCGGATTTCGACAAATTACCTATCAAATTAAACCTCTATGAGTCTATTATTTAACTGGAAAATTTCACATTTTAATCATTTTTTTTAGTCATCCCGAAATCCAACGTCATTTTGCTGTTTCTGAAGCATACCAGAATTTCCAGTTTTCTTAGCACAACTTTGAAAAATCATAACTGGAGTTGTAGACCTCCGTTTTAGGTGAACCAAAGCTTATTTTAAACCTTAAGAAGTGTATTTTCTCCTGTAAAAATTTCAGAGAAAAATTCAACCTATAAATTACAAAACCGTTAGACCCAAGAGGCTCCATTTTCGGACTCAAGAGGAGTGGTGTAAGATAACACATGCAATTTCAGATATCAACTCAATACTTCCAGAAATCATACACCAGGTGCTTATATCTAACATGCATGGTTTAAAAACTTGTTTCCAGAATCAAAGATGATCAAAACTCCTCTGAAAGTAGACATGCAAACCTCAAAACATTGATATAAGCTCATTCTCTCTCTAGCCTTCAGCTTCTTCAAAAACCTAGATGGAAATCAGTTAAGAGAACTCACCCAGTTTCAGAAACGTCCTTGCATGCAACAATCGAAGGTCTCTTCCTTCTTTTCTAGATTGATCTCACCGTCTCTCTCCCTTGCGTCTCGTCTCAGATTCTCAGTTTTCCCTCGGCTTCCTTCTGAACTAACGGCAAGAATGGTATGGAGTGGAGAGGTGAGTGGCTGGAATAAATGTTCAGAGGGAGGGGGTGAGTGGCGTCGTGGAGGTGTCCGGTGAAGAAAAGGGAAGTGGAAGGAAGGAGAGAGAGTTTGCCGTGGAGGGAGATGGAGGTTATGGAACGAAAGGGGTCATATGTGTGTGTTTAAGCCAGATTGGAGGGAAAAAAAAAAAAAAAACTAAAGATGGAGTGTGCATACGTGGCGGAAGGTTGAGTAACGAAGGATTAGCTGTCAATCATTAAAAACAAAGGCAAATAAGCACGTATATATAATCAGCTGTTTGTGTGGTGTATCATCTGAAGAGAAATTGGGCTGATTAGAGTGTGTGTGTTTTTGAACCATACAAACAAAGCACACCTTTGGCCCATGATGCTTAACACCTAAGCCCGCACTCAATCTGCCAAACAATTCCCTTAATACTCCAACACAATAATAGAATCTTCAACCATCCCTCTCACATTCAGTTTTCAAAGCACGCACACAAACATCCATATTTCATAATACCCCCTCCATTCATCAATTCCTTTTAGCTTATTATGTTTTCTTTGGATTTATTCTTTTCTCTAATAATTTCTTAAGAGATAAAATATTGTTTTTAATTCACGGAAAATATGTCTTTAATTCCTTAAATAAATTCTAAACTTTATTAAGGCAAAATTTCCCATAATTAATCCCAAATCATATTTAATTCTCAAGTTCCAAATTTTGGGGTGTCACATTCTTTCACTTTCTAATATGTTAAAAAAATTATGAATTTTGAGATTATAAAATTTATAATTTATAATTTTAATTTTATACCATATTTATTGAAATTTATTTACTTTTAGTTTCTTAAATGACTAAAAATATATATATCAAACAAATTTTTTTATCAAATATTATAAACTATATACATTTGAGAGATTGTATTAATTGATTTAAATATATTTTTTCTACAAAAATTTAAAAAAAGAACTCAAAATTTTAAAAGTTTGTGATATTTACAAGTTGTCAATTAAAATTTAGGCTTTAGCATTAAGGGAAAATTAGTAAATAAATTTCATTTTTATATAAATTTCAATTAAAAATATATTTTTAAAATATTCTTAATGAAGTTAAAGGTCCGGACTTAAATGTATGTTTTCAAAATAGAAGGGAGGTCAGTATAACTAAAGCAAAATATAAGGGTGTTAGAGTATTTTACTTAAAAAATTATTATGCTCGTAAATGTTATCTTACATTTATATTATATGATATGTAATCTATATGAAATTCCCGTTTTAGAATTTTATATACCAAATTTTTCAAAATATTTTCTAAATTTCTAAAGCCCAAAAGAGTTAACTTGGTAATTCCCTTTGTCTATATAATCAATTGTCATATTACACAGCGCATTTCTGTTTTCTTTTTGGGTGGAGTCATAAATGTGTTTTAGTAGTGTCCAGCTTAATGATGGCTTGTGACTTATTTTTATCTAACCTATGCACAAGTAAGATAGGAAAAAAGTCATATTATAAATGATTTTGTGTTTGGGTTGATAAAAGCAGAAGTGGCTCTTTTCCAAATGAAAACATGTTTGAGTTGGCAGTTAAAAAGTCATTTGAGATGGAAAATGACTAAAAAGAGTATAAATCTTATTAAATACCACATATATTAATATTAGTTGTTTATATTGTCATAATTGAAGATACAAATTTATATTTAAAATTGAAAAGGGAAAAATAAATAATTTACATTGAAGGATTTAAATTTTGGGAGGTATAATCCCAAATTATGTTTTTAGAAGAAAGAGAGAGAATAAATATATATAAATATAGAAATTTTTAAAAACAAGAAAAGAAAAGAAAATAATTAAAGTCAAAAAAAAAAAAGTGGGAGCTTTTTTCAGAAGAAGGAAATTGGGGAAAAAAGAGAAGAAGCTAAAAGTCAGCCACCCACCCACCGTACTGGAGTTTTTGTTTTCAGAAGTAGCAAAAAGTAGCTTCAACTTTGGAGTTTTTTTTAGAAGTGACTAAAAGCTACCCCAAACACTCCTACTAGGCTTTTTTTTTTTTTTTTTTTTTTTTTTTTTTCCAAAAGCTCTCCAAACACTCACTCTAAACAGACCCAATTGTTCCATTTGCATTGGTTTTGGTAGGAGATAAAGAGTAAAATATTCTAACCACCCTTCTATTTTACTTTAATTACAGAGTCATCCCCCCTATTTTGAAAACTCAAATAGATCTCCTTTAAAATTAAACTATATGTTGCACAAACCTCCCTTATATTTTGTGATTATATATATTTTTATCTACACTCAAACTGGTAGTTACTTGTTAAATTTGACTTTTGTTTTACCAAATGTCCCCCTTTGTTATTAGAATATTATATATTCACATACACACACACAAGTGTATGTGTACATATATGTATGTAGATGTGTATATAGATATATACACATACATATGTATATGTATATATATATATACCTATATGTGTGTGTGGACCAAAAAAATTATACCGCCAAATTTTAATTCTAATAAGTTTTTTAAATTTCTAATATGTTCAACATTTATTAATTTTGAGATTATAAATTGATCATTTTAATTTTTCACCCTATTTATTGAAATTTATTTATTTTTAGTTCCTTAAATGACTAAAACTATATATCAAACATATTTTTCTACCAAATATAATAAACTATATAGGTTTGAGAGATTGTATAAGTGATTTAAATTTAGAATTTCATATTTTTTCTACAAAATTTAAAAGCTTACTTGAATTTTTAAAAGTTTGTGATTTTTACAAGCTATAAATTAATATTTGGAATTTAGTATTATTTAAAGGTAAATTAGTAAATAAATTTTATTTTTTATATAAATTTTAATTAAAAAATATTTTTTTTAGAATATTTTTAACAGAATTAATAGTTTGGATTTAAGTATATATTTTCATAATAGAAAGGAGATTTATATGATTAAGATAAATAGAAGGGTGGTTAGAGCAAAACTATATATGATCAGTTACACGCGTTATGCTTTAGTTTATTATATAAAATGTAGATATATGGCCTTTCGGCTAGTAAAGCGGACCTAAGTTACTATGCTCGTCAAAGCTCGTCCGTACGGACGAGCTCGACCGTCCGATCGATTTTTTTACTTCCTTATTTTTTATAAAAAATAATTTTAATGTATAGAGGACCTAAAATAAAGATAATCTCTCAACTAACATTTTTTCAAAAAATGATTTTTTCATATAAAAAAAAATAAAAATGAAAAAAAAATCTTAACCATCAAATCTAGATCTGGACAGCCAGGAGCTCGTCCAAACCAAATCCTAGTAAAGCTTATTCTTATCTTCACTTTAAAACAAAGAGAAGGGCTAACTGGCTAAGAATCCAATGAACTCACATCAATCAATTGACAAGTAAGGAATCTTAGGACACGCAAAGAAGATTACAACTGTATGGTTTCGTTCTTTACACGCAAAAGATCACCATATATATAAACAAATCTCTAGAGAATCAAAGAAGAAAGAGAAACTGAGCCATCAAACAAAATGGATTTAGAAACAGATGAGTGGGTAGTTCAAATAAACGAGAAGCTGAAGAGCCATGAATATTCTTCCATGGAGATCCAAAAATGGAAGAAGCATTGCATATACTCAATACCGTTCTGTGTAAAAGAAGTGAACAAGAATGCTTACAACCCCCAAACGGTTTCGTTTGGTCCATACCACCACATGAAGAACCATCTGGTAGCAATGGAAGAGCACAAGCAAAGAGCTCTGGTTCACTTTCTGAGGAGGTGTGGTGGGAAGCCATTGAAGTTGCTGTTGGAAAGCTTGGCGAAAGTGAAAGAAGATCTGAGGGACTGTTACAAGCCACTTGATGATCAATGGGAGAATAATGATCAGAGCTTCTTGAAGATGATGATTCTTGATGGGTGTTTTATGCTTGAAGTTTTGAGATTTGCAGATTGTGATGATGGAGGTTATTATGCAGAAAATGATCCTATTTTCAGTTGCCATGGAAAGCTATATATCATACCTTATATCAAACGTGATATGGTTAGGCTTGAGAATCAGATCCCCATGATGGTTCTTGAGAAATTGATTGAATTTGAGGGAAACCAAGCCCACCAGGTATTATTTAATTGTGGATTTTATCTTCATATGTTTTAGGCATTTTAATTAAGTTAATTATTTCTTATATGTTTTAAGTATTTAATTCAGTTTATTATTTTAGTAGTATCAGTTGACTCAATCAGTTTCGTCTCTCAAACTCTCTGCTGCAACCTTTTTTTTATTTATTTATTTTTTTTTTTTTTGAAATCTGCTGCAACCTTTTAGTCGTAACTAAAGAATTTTAGGGACACTTTGTGTGAAACAGTGATGTGGAGCATATTTTTATCACTGCCAAATAATTTTGACAATGATGTTTTTATTATGCCATTTTGATAAAGAGAAGTGCCCTGTGGATTTGGACATCTTTGATTACTTAATTAACAAATAATCAATTGAGGGAATAAAATGAAAATATGAACTAGGACCCACCTGTCACTATTGATTTTACCTATCTCTCTCACGGTAGAGTTAATGATTTGTGTTTTTTTTTCTTTTTTCATAACGGGCTTTTTGAGCGTTAAGAGCTTTAAGTCCAGAGTGAACTTAACGAATCCAAACACTTTTCTCCCCCATTAATGCTCAATCTCACTTTATCTTTATCTCTTCTCTCATTTGAATAATTATTTGTGAGATTGAGAGTATCCAAATGTTGTTTAAAGACTGCATAAGATTTTAAATAGAATAACCGAGAAACTGTGATAAAAGAATAAAGGATGAACTTGAGAAACACCAGCATTTCCTTTATTCATGTGAAAGTATTCTCATCTTAATTGACAAGTAGCTAGTCTCGTCTTAAAAATAAGTTCTTTTAAAAGATTCCTAGTTGGGAACTTATTCATAATGGAAAAGTTGTTGAAAGTATATTTTTAGCACTTTTGTTAATATGAAGAAATTGATATAATTATAGGAAAATTGTTGAAAAATCCCCACCTTTTGCAAATTTTATAATCCAAAGGAAATAGAATTTTGTTAAACCAAAAAACAAACAAACAAACAAAAAACAAAACCTTAAGTGCATACCGATCTTAAAAGGGGAGCAATTTTTATTCAATTGTCTGTAACATATATTTAGCTATAAGAAAAACGGAAGATACATTTGTAACATATACCAAGGATTTTTCATCAAATTTTCCCTTTTATTTATAAATCACTTTTTATTTTCATTGAGTTTTGTTCCATTATTATTATTATAGGATCCAGAGTTGTTGAACAAGTTAATCTTCAGATTCTTTTGCCCCGACACTCCAAAGTTGAAAACCTTTGGCAAATGCTTGCACATCTTAGACCTCTACAGAAAATGCCTCCTTCAACATGAACCCACTCATCCCACAACCATTCCCAAACAAATCATCAAATCAAACAAACACAACCAAGAAGACGAAATCATCATTCCCTCTGCAAGAGAGCTTCAAGAAGCAGGCATCACCTTTAAGGCAAGTAAAACCCACAGCCTCAAAGACGTCTCCTTCAACAACAACGGCGGAATCCTCCGAATCCCTTCGATCATCGTTGATGATAGCACCGAGACGGAGTTTTTGAACCTCCTAGCATTCGAACGCATGCATGTTGGAGCAGGCAACGAGGTTTCCTCCTTTGTCTTCTTCATGGATAACATCATCGACAACCAGACCGACATCGGGATTTTGGAACAAAAAGGGATCTTACAGAATGCCTTAGGAAGTGATAAAGCTGTGGCCATGCTTTTTAACTCTCTTTCTAAGGATATTTCTGTGGATCGTGAAGGAGGTTTGGATATAGTGCAAGTGAGTGTGTGTAGATACTGCAAGAAGCCATGGAATAAGTGGAGAGCTAATCTCATTGAAACTTACTTCAGAAATCCATGGGCGATTGTTTCTCTTGTTGCAGGAATATTTCTGTTTGTGTTGACTATTATTCAGACTGTGTATACAATTATTCCTTTCTATCAAGATGGTAACTCTAATCCATCTCCTCCTCCTAGGACTTTTATTCCAAGACTTCCTCCTGCTCGTTTCTGAATTGGAGAACTGAGAGAGAAAATATATATGAAGGATTCATATATAATTGTTGGCTTGAAACTTCTGAAACTCTATCTTTTTTGCTCAAAACAATAATAATATTGCCCCTTCTGTACATAATTTGGTTCAATCTTTGTTTTTTTTAAATGTCTTGCATTTAAACTGTATCTATGATTGACGTGATTTAGATGAATAGGACGAAAAAGATATGGTAATGGAATTGAAGAAATTATGCATGTGCCATGTGGTATTCTGTATTAAAAACAAACTATATAGGAAGCCAAGATGTCTGCTGCCCCACCTCTGATCTACTTCTCTTTGAATTTTCCACACTTCTAAATGGTTTTTTTTTTTTCCGTCTCTTTTAATCATTAGATACTATATAAAATAAATGACATTTTGATATCTTATAAGTAAATAATTGATTTAATTTGGTCTTGATTTATGTTATTATGATTTCCGTCCAAGTATTCATTTCTTGCAAGTTTTCTATTCTAAGTTGATTGGCTTTTTTTTTTATATAGTTATTATATTATGAATTGTCTTATTGTGCATTTATCAATAAAAATACATAATCTATACCAATATATAGCGCATATCATATCATTCATAACCTAGTAATCACATGGACTCGTTTTTCAGTCACCATTCTATAGAAACCATGTCTAACTTTTTTTTCTTAATAGAATAACAACATAATCATTGGATGTGAATGCAATTTGGTCCTATAAGGTTCCACTTTAAAAGGTCAACATTTTCAATTTTTTTTAATTTAATTCTATCAATATTTTCTAAAGGTTGTTCTTAAAACGCTACATGTTTACCTTATATCTTATTTTATTTGAAGATTTGAAATTAATTGTCTCAATTATATCTAAACAACAATAAGTATTGCACTTGTTCTTTCTATAGTTTGGAAAAATAAATTAATTTCTCAGTTGGGTTGCATCAATCATAAAAGGAAATAATAATAATAATAATAATAATAATAATAATAATAATAATAATAATAATAATAATAATAATTGGAAAGTCCATCTAGTTTCACCTAATTTTTAATTATGTCATTACAATTTTACCTGATTTTAATTATGCCATGTAGTTTTTTTTCCTATTTATCAGGTCCTTATAATTTAATTTGGTTCTTAATCAAGTCCTTATTTGTAGTTTTAGGTGACGAATTAATCATGTCACATTATAAGGACACGATACAAAGGGGACAAACTACAAAGGGCCTACTAAGAAATCAGATGAAACTATAGATATTTACATATTAACTTTCTCATTATAAAAAATAAGGTTGACGGTAGAAAAAGTATTTAATTTATAAAAATTAGGGTTAGTAAAAAATTTGTCTTGGAAATTTTTGCTGAGGAGCAATGTTATCCAGAAAAATTTTCTTGTTTTAATGTTACCCCGAAGTTTCAAAACTTATCAATATTGCCCATTTTCGTTAAAAAAATTAATGGTCAATGTCAATTTTTTAACGTTTAACATTAGCTTTTTAACATAATAGGACAACATTGATACGTTTTGAAATTTCTAGGCAACATTGAGACAAGAAAATTTTTCAGGGCAATATTGCTCCTAGGCCTATACTTCTGGGACAGATTTGCTATTTAACACTAAAAATAAACAATAGCAACTGTTCAGAGAAGCAAAGCCAAGATGGCAACCTGTCATGATGTTCTCGAGCAATGCAGTACTGAAGCCTTGCAAGGAAAGGGTGGATATTGAGAATTAAATTAGTTGTGGTTTAGATTTATAAACAGTAGTGTTTTTTTCCCTATATATCCTCTTTTTCTCGTTTTTCATTTTCAATATTTCAAGTCTATTACTATCGTTTGATAAACTGATTAATAATTAATGTTGGTCCCATGACACAGTTTGAAAATTCATTAATTCTCTGCTCCAAATTTATCATACTTTTTCGTATAATATAAATATATAAAATTACAATGAAGTTTAAAATGAGTTTGGATTCTCCGAGAGAAATCCTCTATGGTAAGGAAAAAAATAGGGAAAATGACAGAAAAAACCACTGGAACTTTAAAAATTATGTTGACAACAATAGTAATAAGATTAAAAATAATTGTGAAACAATTGATAACTCATTTTGTTGAAAAATCACATATTTGGAAATTTGAAATTCAAGTAGTATTTTCTTGGGATTTTCCCTATTTTTTTTACTGGAACCCATTTAGAACCCACTTAGCTTTTACTGCAGCTCATTCACAATTTTTATATAGGTATTCGCTACATTTCATTAGTTATTAACAATCTTTGTTTACTAAGTAACAAAAATTTTCTTTCAATTTATTCAAAACTTTTATATAATTATTCATTTATATTTTTATTTACCAAGCAACGAATGAAAATGTCAGTGTTACTTGCTAAACAAAAATTGTGATTAGATGAAGAAATGCAGCAAATGATTATACAAAAGTTTGAGTAACCTTATTATTTAGTAAACAAAATTTATTAATAGCTACTTAATGAAATTGTTTTTTTAAATAAAATAAAGAAAGACAAAGGGCATTTCATACTTTTTGCTTGAATTTCAAATGGGATAAATATCAATTTTGCGGGCACGGAAGTTTTGGTTTTGGAGCACCATGATTATACATCACCCTTAATGAAAGTTTTTTTTTGGTATCATTTTTTTCCCCGGAAGTTTTGGTTTACAAACGTTTTTTTAGTAATTTTGCGTAAGTTTATCGGTTGATCTTGACCGTTGGACTAATCATTTTACCCCGGAAGCTTACAAAAATTTGCTTCTAAGAAAAAAAATCTGGGGCAAAGTTGCTCTAAAAAAACAACTTCCGGAGCATATTTGCTCCTTTTTTTGTAAACTTTCGAGGCAAAAATGATACCAAAAAAGCTTCCGAATGCTGAATGCCCCCTAAGCCAATACTTTTGTGGCAAAAATGATATTTAACCCAGTTTAAATTTCTGACTTGAAATGACTCAGGACCAGTATGTGATTTTCACAATTTTCATGTTGTTTTCTGTCATTTTCCCTTTGATTTAATGGCAAATGATTGGTTGTTAATTACTCGTAATCAATTGAAGACTTCCCCAGTTAGTCTTGCTCTTTCTTATAAGATGAAGCTAAGAATAAAGACCACCAGGCGAAAGATCAACTTTAGCATGTTATGCAAATTTTTCTGTTTCCTTTTTCTTTCATTTTATGCTATAGTCACTGCTCTGTTAAGATAAAATAAAGTAGTAGAATGACTGATTATGTTGTTATATTAATGGATTGTGGCTTTCCCATTCATCGATATAAAATATAAATCCAAAAACAAAGAAACAGAAAGAATAGAAGCAGCATTTAAATCCATACTTCCCTTCTTCATTTACAAAATTTCTAAACCATATTCCTGCAAAATACTATCATTGAATGAATCAAGAATGCACCAAAGCGAACAAATAATACAAGCATGTTCAAGTAAGTAGCTTCAGTCAGCCAGAAATTCACATGTATTAGTTCAGAAAAGTTAACAATTATATCAGTATAATATTAATACCTAAATCAATACATGTTAACAATTATATCTTAAGAATTAAATTAGTACACGTTAACAACTAAATTAGTACAATATTAACAACTAAATCAGTATACATTAACAACTAGGGTTTTTTCTGACATGTGACTTTTCTTTGAGCCTTTTTTAACAATATCTTGATTACTTGGTGCTGAGGGGAATTTTCCCATCTTTTTATAATATTCTTAATAAAGTTAATTATTTGGATTTAAGTGTATATTTTCAAAATATAGAGGAGGACTATATAATTAAAATAAAACTTATAAAAGGGTGGTTAGACACACACACGTTCTACTTTATTTCATGCCAAAAACAATACAAAAGGAACGAAAATTATTTGAATTCTTAATTGGTATATAAAATGCTAGATATATGGCCTTTCGGCTCGTAAAGCTTATTCTTATCTTCATCTTAAAACAAAAGAGAACAGCTAACTGGCTAAGAATCCGGTTAACTCACACCAATCAATTGACAAGTAAGGAATCTTAGAACAGGTAAAGAAGATATAAGTGTATGGTTTCGTTCTTTACATGCAAGAGATCACTATATATATAAGCAAATCTCAAAAGAATCAAAGAAGAAAGAGAAACCGATCCATCAAACAAAATGGATTTAGAAACAGATGAATGGGTAGTTCAAATAAACGAGAAGCTGAAGAGCCATGAATATTCTTCCATGAAGATCCAAAAATGGAAGAAGCATTGCATATACTCAATACCCTTCTGTGTAAAAGATGTAAGAAAGAACGCTTACAACCCCCAAACGGTGTCGTTTGGTCCATACCACCACATGAAGAAACATCTGGTAGCCATGGAAGAGCACAAGCAAAGAGCTCTGGTTCACTTTCTGAGGAGGTGTGGTGGGACGCCATTGGAGTTGCTGTTGGAAAGCTTGGCGAAAGTGAAAGAAGATCTGAGGGACTGTTACAAGCCACTTGATGATCAATGGGGGAATAACGATCAGAGCTTCTTGAAGATGATGATTCTTGATGGGTGTTTTATGCTTGAAGTTTTGAGATTTGCAGATTGTTATAATGGAGGTTGTTATGCAGAAAACGATCCTATTTTCAGTTGCCATGGAAGGCTACATATCATACCTTATATCAAACGTGATATGGTTATGCTTGAGAATCAGATCCCCATGATGGTTCTGGAGAAATTGATTGAATTTGAAGGAAACCAAGCCCACCAGGTACTATTTGATTTTGGATTTTATCTTCACGTGTTTTAGGCATTTTAATTAAGTTAATTATTTCTCCTATGTTTTGAGTATTTTATTCAGTTTGTTATTTTAGTAGTATCGGTTGGCTCAATCAGTTTCGTCTCTCAAACTCTCTGCTGCAACATTTTAGTCGTAACAAAAGAATTTTAGTGACAATTTGTGAGAAAGTGATGTGGATTTATATTTTTATCACTGCCAAATAATTTTGACAATGATATTTTTATTATGTCATTTTGATAAAGAGAAGTGCTCAGTGGATTTGGACATCTTTAATTACTTTATTAACAAATAATCAATTGAGGGAAAAAGATGAAACTATGAACTAGGACCCATCTGTCCCTATTGATTTCACCTATGTCTCACTTCTTCTTCTTCTTTTATTAATGTGAAAGTATTCTTATCTTCATTGACAAGTAGTCTCGTCTTGAAAATCAGTTCTTTAAAAAGATTCCTAGTTGGAAGTTATTCATATTAATCGAATAGTTGTTGAAAGTATATTTTAGCACTTTTGCTAAGATGAAGAAATTGATATACTTATGGGAAAATTGTTGGAAAATCCCTTCCTTTTGAAAATTTCATCATCCAAAGGAAATAGAAATTTTTTTTCAAAAAAAAAAAAAAAAAAAAAAAAAAAAAAAAAAAAAAAAAAAAAAAAAAAAAAAAAAAAAAAAAACTCGTGTATACCTATCTTAAAAGAGGAGCAATTTTGTTTAACTGTGTACAATATATTTTTAGCTATAAGAAAAAAGGAAGATACATTTGCACATAGCTGTAAGTTGCACTTACTTAAAGACTTAGGTCTTTAATTAGGTACCATATTGTTGGGCAATAAATTTTCCAACGAAGGATTTTTTTTTTTTTTTTTTTTTTTTTTTTTTTTTTTTTTTTTTTCAAATTTTCCCTTTTATTTATAAATCAGTTTTTATTTTCATTGAGTTTTATTCCATTATTATTATAGGATCCAGAGTCGTTGAACAAGCTAATCCTCAAATTCTTTTGCCACGACACTCCAAAGTTGAAAACCTTTGGCAAATGCTTACACATCTTAGACCTCTACAGAAAATGCCTCCTGCAACATGAACCCACTCATCCCACAACCATTCCCAAACAAATCATCAAATCAAACAAACACAACCAAGAAGACGAAATCATCATTCCCTCTGCAAGAGAGCTTCAAGAAGCAGGCATCACCTTTAAGGCAAGTAAAACCCACAGCCTCAAAGACGTCTCCTTCAACAACAGCAGCGGAATCCTCCGAATCCCTTCGATCATCGTTGACGACAGCACCGAGACAAAGTTTTTAAACCTCGTAGCATTCGAACGCATGCATGTGGGAGCCGGCAACGAGGTTTCCTCCTTTGTCTTCTTCATGGATAACATCATCGACAACCAGAGCGACGTCGTGATTTTGGAACAAAAAGGGATCTTACAGAATGCCTTAGGAAGTGATAAAGCTGTGGCCAAGCTTTTTAACTCTCTTTCTAAGGATATTTCTGTGGATCGTGAAGGAGGTTTGGATATAGTGCAAGTGAGTGTGTGTAGATACTGCAAGAAGCCATGGAATAAATGGAGAGCTAATCTCATTGAAAGTTACTTCAGAAATCCATGGGCAATTGTTTCTCTTGTTGCAGCAATGTTTCTGTTTGTTTTGACTATTATTCAGACTGTGTGTACAATTATTCCTTTCTATCAACATGATAACTCTAATCCATCTCCTCCTCCTAGGCCTTTTACTCCAAGACTTCCTCCTCCTCGTTTCTGAATTGGAGAACTGAAAGAGAGAAAATATATATGAAGGATTCATACATAATTGTTGGCTTGAAACTTCTGAAAATCTATCTTTTTTGCTCAAAACAATAATAATATTGCCCCTTCTGTACATATGTAATTTGGTTCTATCCTTATTCTTCTTTAAATGTCTAACATCTAAACTATATATATGATTGATGTGATTTAGATGAATAGGACGAAATAGATATGATAATGGGATTGAAGAAATTATGCATGCTGTATACTATATTAAAAATAAAGTGTATAGCAAGCCAAAATGTCTGCTGCCCCACCTCTACCACTCTTTAAATTTTCCCGACTTCTAAATGTCTTTTTTCATCTGTTTTAATCATTAGATACTATATAAAATGAATGGCATTTTAATACTTGTGGGGGTAAATAATTTATTTAATGTGGTCTTGATTTATGTTAATTATGATTTCCGTCCAAGCATTCATTTCTTGCAAAAATTTTATTCTAAGTTGATTGGCTTTTTTATAGGAAAAACACTTTTCATGTTGTAGGAGAAGCGTTTTCTCATGTTACGCACATATAAAATGGTGGGACCCACATATATATATAATTCTCATATATATATATATATATATATATATGTAGGTCTCATTATTTCATATGTGTATAGGAATCTTCTTCTTCTCATGTAACATGAGAAGTTTAAACCCCTTTTTTTATATGGTTATTATATTATGAATTGTCTTATTGTGCATTTATCAATAATAATAAATAATCTTTACCAATATATAGCGCATATCATATTATTCATAACTTAGTAATCACATGGACTCGTTTCTCTTAATAGAATAACAACATGATAATTGGATCTGAATGCAATTTGGTCCTAATAGATTCCACTTTAAAGTGTCAAAATTTTCACTTGTTTTTAATTTAATTCTATCAATATGTTTTTAGTTTATTCTATCAATGAAATTAATTATCTCAATTTTATCTAAACAATAATAAGTATTTCTCTTGTTCTTTCTGTAGTTTGGAAAAATAAATTAATTCCTCAGTTGGGTTGCATCAGTCATCCCCCCCCCCCGGGGCCCGGGGGACACTACTTGGAAATTTCATCTCGCTAGTTTCACCTAATTTTTAATTATGTTATTATAATTTTACCTGATTTTAATTCCCCTCCCCCCCCCCCCCCCCCTCTTTTTTATTAGGTCCATATAGTTTAATTTGATTCTTAATCAAGTCCTTATTTGTAGTTTTAGGTGACAAATTAATCATGTGATTTTATAAGGACATGATACAAAGGGGAAAAACTACAAGGGCCTATCAAGAAATCAGATGAAACTATAGATATTTACATATTAACTTTCTCATTATATAAAATAAGGTTGACATTAGAAAAAGTATTTAATTTATAAAAATTAGGGTTAAGTAGCAAAATTTGCTCGGAAGTTTTCGCTTATGAGCAATGTTACCTTGGAAGGTTTTCTTATCTCAATGTTGCCCCATAAGTTTCAAAACATATCAATGTTGCCCATTTTCATTAAAAAATTAATGGTCAATGTCAATTTTTTGACGCTCAACGTTAGCTTTTTAACGGAATAAGGCAACATTATTACATTTTGAAATTTCTGGGGCAATATTGAGACAAGAAAAAACTTTCAAGAAAACATTACTCCTAAGCCTATATTTCCGAGGCGGATTCGCTATTTAACCCTAAAAATTAAACAAAAGCAACTGTTCAGAGAAGCAAAGCCCAGATGGTATTCTGTCATGATGTTCTCAAGCAATGCATCCAGTGAAGCCTTGCAGGGAAAAGATGGAGAAAGAAAATTAAATTAGTGGCGGTTTATATTTATAAACAGTTAGTGTTTTTTTTTCCTATCATCTTTTTCTTTTTTCTTTTTTCTTTTTATTTTCAATATTTTAAGTCTATTGCTATCGTTTGATAAACTAATTAATAATTAATGTTGGTCTCATGACACAGTTTGAAATTCATTAATTCTCTGCTCCAAATTTATCATACTTTTTCATATAATATAAATATATAAAATTACAATGAATGTTAAATTGAGTTTGGATTCTTCGAGAGAAATCCTCTACAGTAAGACGAAAAAAAAGATAGGGAAAATGACAGAAAAAACCACTTAAAGTTTAAAAATTTTGTTGACAACAACAAGTAATAGGATTAAAAAGAACAAGTAAAACAATTAATAACTCATTTTGTTGAAAAATCACATATTTGGGAATTTGAAGTTCAAGTGGTATTTTCTTGGGATTTTCTCAAACATACATACCCATGATAAAGAACCCATTTAGCTTTTATTGCAGCTTATTCACAATTTTTATATAGCTACTCGCTACATTTCATTAATTATTAACAATCTTTGTTTACTAAGTAACAAAATTTTCTTTCTATTTATTCACAACTTTATATAATTATTTATTATATTTTTATTTACCAAGCAACAAATGAAAATGTTACTATTACTTGCTCAACAAAAATTGTGATTAGATGAAGAAATGCAGCAAATGATTATACAAAAGTTTCAGTGACCTTATTATTTAGTAAACAAAATTTATTAATAGCTAATTAATGAAATTGTTTTTATAAAATAAAGAAAGACAAAGGGCATTTTATACTTTTTGCTTGTCAAATTCCCAACTTGAAATGACTCAGGCATTTTGCAATTTTGGTGCACCTGTATGTGATTTTCACAATTTTCATGTTGTTTTCTGTCGTTTTCCCTTTGATTTTGTTAAGAATGAATAATTATGTAACCATATATAGAATGTTCTAGATATATGCGCTATAATATTCTCATATTGTATGTTATTCATTCTATCATAAGTGTATACGTGTATAGTAACTATTGGATCAGTGTTTCTATAAATAACAGAATGGTACAACTCAAATGATTTACTGAGGCCCTTGCATATTTTTTTGTCCTATGTGCCTGATTTATCTTGGTATCAGAGCTCTCAAGATTTTCTCTTAGATTCATCCATGGCTCACGCATCTTCTCCTTCCCAAATTGGTTCTGAGTCGCTGTCTTGCCCACGACTATTACAGTCAATAGTATCTCTAAAACCAATCCTATGTTTAATTCATTTAACCAGGCAAACTTGGTCAAGTTGGATCGAGGAAATTATTTACTATGGGAATCCATTGTTCTCCCAATCATTGAGGGTAATAAGCTTGAAAGTCATCTTAACTGTAAAACAGAGCCTCCCTCTAAGCTCATTCCTAATGTTGTGGGAATGAAAGTAAATCCAACATTTGAAGATTGGAATGCTACCGATCAACTTTTTCTGGGTTGGCTCTAAAACACCATGAGTGTTGAAGTTGGAACCCAACTCCTTCATTGTCAATCTTCCAAAGCTCTTTGGGCTGAAGCACGCTCCCTTCCCTTGCTGGTGCTTCAAGTAGAGCTAGAATCATGGTTTACAAGTTAAACTTGCATTGCACTAGAAAAGGAGGTATGAAAATGGAAGCATTTCTGAAAAAAATGAAAACAATTGTTGATCAGATAACCCTTGCCGGAGCTCCACTGTCATAAGAATGAGTTTCACACTTTTAAATGGTTTGGATGTTGAGTATAATGCTATTGTGGTTAAGTTAATAGATCAGACTCATCTCTCCTAGGTTGAAATCCAGGCTCATCTACTTGCACTTGAAAGTAGACTTGACCAACTAAACCAATTTGCAAACTTGAGCATTGAGCCATCAGTAAACACTACTCAACGTAGAGGATTCTCTCATCAACGTATTTCATCTGGGGCTAATTCTGACTCACAATATGGGAATTGGCAAGGTGGTCGTAGATCTCTTTGAAACTCTTGCGGGTGTGGTGGTCATTCTGCTCGCGGGCATGGTAACAAAGGACGCTTCTGTAACTACTCCAAAAAGCCTGGTCATGACATTTCACAATGCTTTTATCTGAATGACGATGATGGTCAAATGAGCTATGCTTCTACTAGGAGTGTTGTTGATCCTGCATGGTATATGGATAGTAGCGCTAATTGTCACATGACACCATCCACTGATTATCTCGATCAAACCACTGTTTCCGGTAAGAGTTTCATTTGCACTTGCACTGATGAAAAAACCCATGTTCTAGCAATTGGGAGATTGAAATTAGCTCCTAATTTAACTCTTAATGAGATATTAGTCGTACCATCTTCTACAAGGAAACTTATGAGTGTATCTTAATTGGTTCAAGATAATCCTGTTATTGTTGAATTTAATCATCTTAGCTGCTATATGAAGGATCGAACAACAAGGCAACTGGTAATGCACAAGAAACCCAACCAGGGCCTATATCCAGTGACTAGTAATGATGAGAACAGTTAGAGCTTCCCTGCTGCTAAAGTCAATCTTGCCTCAGCTTTAACTAATTTTGAATTTGCTGTTTAGCATCATAAATTAGGACATCCTAGAAAGAATGTAGTTAGACACATTCTCACCAAATGTAATGTCAGATTTAATCATAGTGACCATGACTTTTGTGATGCTTGTCAGTATGGTAAATCTAAATATCAACCATTTTCTCTATCGAATTGTCACGTTGTTTCTCCTCTTGATCTTATCCATTATGATTTATGGGGTCCTTCCCCAGTATAGTCAACGTCTGGACATCGATTCTACATTCATTTTATTGATGATTATAGTCGCTACACCTAGCTATATCCACTTAAGCACAAAGGCGAGGCCATCACGACATTCAATCATTTTCGAGCACTAGTTGAAAATCAATCTGGCACTAAAAAAAGGCTATTCAGTGTGATATTGATATTAAGTATAAGCCCATTGCTTCAGTTGCAACCAAACAAGGAATTCAAATGAGATACACCTGCCCCTATACCTCTCAACAACATGGCAGGGCTGAACATAAGTATCGCCATGTTGTTGAGATTGGCTGACTCTGTTAGCATAAGCCAAATGCCACTTCACTACTGGCTAGAAGCTTTTCAGACTGCTACTTATTTATCTGATTAATCGCATGCCCACACTGATTCTCAAAGGTTCTATGCCTCTGTTTCAACTATATAAAATAGAGCCAGATTATCACTCACTTCAACCTTTCGACTGTGCATGTTACCTGTGATTGAAACCATACAATTCACACAAATTCTCCTTCCATAGTCAACGATGTGTCTTTATTGGATATGCATCCCAGAAGAAGGGATACAAGTGCCTTTGCTCCACCGGTCGTGCTTATACATCTCATCATGTTTTTAATCCATTGGTTTTTCCATTTATTAATGGTTTTCTCCATTATATTGACAAATTAGTTCCAACGATCTTGCCACCATTTTGATGGTCATCAATTCTTTTATGCCTGTATCTATATCACCAACTATGTCTTCAATCTTTGCGAGTTCTCTAGGTTCTGTGACTCTGAATGTTCCATCCTCTTCTCCAACGATGTCCAGCTCAATATCTCTGAGCAATGACAATGATGTACCGCCATCATTATCGTCTGAAAGCCCAAGCTCACCTACAGTTCAAAACCATCATCCAATGGTTACACGGGCTAAGGGTGGAATACACAAGCCCAAACACCCTTTTTATTGGGCTGTTACAGTCAGAGGACCCCACTTCACTAAAACGCTTAGTTGAACCATCTTTTGTCTCACATGCCCTAATTTCCTCCAATTGAAAGACTACCATGACTGAAAACTTCAATGCTTTGAAGCACAATCGCACATGGCATCTCATCCCTTACATCGGTACTCAGAAGGTAATCGATTGCAAGTGGGTCTTCAAAAAAAAGTATCATCCAGATGGCACGCTTCACAAACGTAAAGCTCGGCTCATGGCAAAGGTGTTTCAACAGTCTCCAGGCATCGACTATCACGAGACCTTCAGCCCAGTGGTGAAATCAATAACGATATGCACTGTCCTCACCATTACCACTACCTTTGATTGGGATGTTAGGCAACTCGACATAAACAATGCTTTTCTCAATGGAATTCTCAATGAAAACGTTCATATGCGCCAACTCAAGGGTTTCATCGATAAGTCTCATCCTACTCATATCTGCAAACTTGATAAAGCAATTTATGGTCTGAAGCAAGTGCCACATGCCTAGTATGATCACTTACGCTTTACCTTGATTGAGTGGGGATTTTTGAATAGCAAGGGTGATAGTTCTCTGAAGAAGAATAATCTAATTGTGTATGTTTTAATCTACGTTGATGATATCTTGATGACTAGGAATAGTAAGACCTATGTGAATTCCTTTTGTCCGTCAATTGAGCAGTCTCTTTTCTCTAAAGGATCTCAGTAATCTTCACTATTTTTTGGGAATTGAGGTGTTTCGGGATGCCTCTAGTAAAAAACTTTTTTTTGAATCAAGGCAAATATACTCTGGATTTACTTAGGAAGTTTGGTATGCTTGATGTTGCCCTGATGCCAACTTCTATGGTGCATGGCAAGCAATTTTTTGTTCATAAGGGCACATTATTACCAAATCCAACTATAGTTCAACAAGCAATAGGTGCTCTTCAATATCTTAAAACCACTCATCCTGACATAGCATTCTCAGTTAATAAGTTGAGTCAATTCTTGTCTAAACCCACTGATGTTCATTTTAAAGCTGTCAAAAGAATTCTAAGGTATCTCAAAGGTACATATAACTATAGCTTGCATATTAGACCTTCACCTAGTTTAAATTTAACTGGTTTCTCATATGTTGATTGGGCTACCAATGTGGATGATAGAAATTGTGTTGATTTTGGGGGCACCTTAGTTTCATGGTCTTCAAGGAAACAACGTGCAACGTCACATTCTAATGTAGAATCTGAGTATAGATCATTACCTAATTCATCTACTGAAAATAGTGTGGTTGCGTTCTCTCCTTCGCGAACTTGGTTTTAAATGCAAAAAGCCACCAATCATTTGGTGTGATAATATCAATGCAAAGGCTTTAGCCTCTAATTCGGTTCAACATGCGCAATCTAAACACATTGAGCATGATATTCATTTTGTACGAAATAAGGTGTTTGCTGGTCAATTGGATATTAGATATATTCCTTCAACACAACAGAAAACAGATTGCAGATGGTTCTACTAAAGCGTTAGCTCATCCTCAATTTTCTGTTTTTTCAACACAAGCTCAGTTTAGTTGTCACTTCCTCTTGCTTGAGGGGGGATGCTAAGAATAAATAATTATATAATAATATATAGAATGTTCTAGATTCTGCGTTGTAATATTTTCTGTATTGTTTGTTGTTCATTCCGTCATAAGTGTATACTGTACAGTAACTATTGGATCAGTATTTGTATAAATAACAGAATGGTACGCCTCAAATGATTTACTGAGGCCATTGTATATTTTTCTATCCTGTGTGTGCCTGATTTATCTGATTTAATGGAAAATGATTGGTTGTTAATGACTCGTAATTAATTGAAGTCTTCCCCAGTTAGTCTTGCTCTTTCTTATAAGATGAAGCTAAGAATAAAGACCCCCAGCCCAAAGATCAACTTTAGCATGTTATGCAAATTTTTCTGTTTCCTTTCTCTTTCATTTTATGAAATTTGCAAACCCATAATCGCTAAAGTAGTCACTGCTCTGTTAAGATGAAATAAAGTACTAGAATGACTGATTATGTTGTTATATTAATGAATTGTGGCATTCCCATTCATCAATATAAAATATAAATCCAAAACTAAGAAACAGAAACAATAGAAGCAGCAATTATATCCATACTTCCCTTCTTCATTTACAAAATTTCTAAACCATATTCCTGCAAAATACTATCATTGAATGAATCAAGAATAAAGTCATAATGCACCAAAGCGAACAAATAATACAAGCATATTAAAGTATGTAGCTTCAGTCAGCCAGAAATTCACATCAAGGGAACTGTTCAACTTGAAATACTCATCAATTTCCAGCAATGTATATCATTAATAGATATCAAGTTTTGTGTGTGTGTGTGTGTGTGTTGGGGGGGGGGGGGGGGAACAGAAGAGAAATATGCAATCCCAGAAAATAACACTGTGGATCCATAGCAAATAGTAACCACAATCCCTACCAGGATGTGCAATGGAATAATTTTGCTCTATGTCCAATCATAGCATCGCCGGTCATTACTCAAATGGCTGCCGGTCATTACTCGAATGGCTACCGGAGATGGGACATTTGGACTTACCTTAAAAAGGAAGTAGATTGGTCATGTTAATCATAGGACCCTCATATCACAAACACAATGGCCCGAGAAATGCATATCAGAAATTAGAAAACATATTTAGTGGAGGAAAAACACAAGAAAAATTTGTAACCCAGATATCAACACATGAATCCAAAGTAAATAGGATCCACAGTTCCTACCAGGATGTAAAATGGAATAATCTTGCTCTATGTCCAATCATAGCATCTCCGGTCATTACCCTGATGGCTACCGGAGATGGGACATTTGGACTTATGTTAAACCAGTACTTGAGTAAGGCTAATCAAAACACCCAAAATCACACACAATGTTGGTTAAAAAAACTGCACACAACAAAATAAATATAAGGATGAGAATGTTGAGACTCTGATGGGAAAGTGGTGCTGTTTGGAGCATCAGACAGCAGCTCCTATCAAATTGGGACATCTTCCTCATACGGTTTGGCTTTTTGTTCATCAGAAAAACTATAATGTTAAACAACATCTTACAAAACGCTACACAATAATGGGCACTAATTCATGCAATGACCTAGCATAAGAAAAACAGAGTCGCATGGTATATAATGAGTCCATATTAAATATTTGAAGATGAAAGAGAGTAAAGTTATGGTTCATCTATGATCTAAAATGCATAATACAGTAGGCCATCTATGCACTAACTTTTTTCTTTGAGATTATTTATCAGTTGATTGACATAGGGCAAGCCCGATGGGATTTGAGTAACCCGACCATATGTTCTTCATAATCCAAACAGCTACAAACACATGCAAAAAAAATGAACTCAGCCTTTTACAGAATAACCCATTAAATGAGGAAATGATTGATCGAAGATCTAGTTGACAAGAAGATGTTGGTTCTGTCTTTCGAATGTTCTCAGCAGTGCTATGTTTGGTGGAAGGCCTGTTTCCTTGTAAAGATGTTTCTCAGCCTGACAACCTAACTACATTTAAAATCATTAAGGAGCTGTTTCACCTTCATGGTCGGCTGTCGGTTGTCCCAGGATTGTGTTCGTTTGAGGGGCCTATAGATCAGTCGACTAACATGAACAAAGTACAATAAGCACCAAACCACATCCTCATATATTCTTAATTAATAGTCCAAACAACAGCAAACACATGCAGAGGAAATGAACACGAACGGAAAATATTGACTATGAATCAGGAATCAAACTCAAACTCCTCAGAATAAATCCATAACTGTTAAGAATTAACAGAAGAATTCCATCACCACGTTACTCAAAGCATTCCACCATGAGAATTTCACAGAAGAATTATATTTAACCAACTCCATCACTAAACGAAAACATCAAATCACTATGAAGAAGTTTTGATGAGGAGATAAATCAGCAACAGTGATTAGGGGGAAAAGAATCACAGTTATGGAGTAAAATTCGTCAAGGGCACGACACGAAACGGATTAACCAAGAGGGGAGGGAGAGATATTACCCGTTTGATCTGCTTTGACCCTTCTCTCAGAAATTAATCTTTTGAGAAAGCCCCGGGGTTGCTTGCCTGCTTGCGGCCGAAAGGTTTTTACTATGTTTCTGTTTTAACAATTTTAGAGAAAAAGAACATGAAAGCCCTAATCTGGTGACAAAACAGTAGATTGCTGCTCAAGCCTAAAAACATAGAAGACTCATTAAACTAAAACCCAACCCATCTTTATCACGAAAAAAAAAAAAAAAAAAAAAAAAAAAAAAAAAAAAAAAAAAAGCCCAACCCATCAAAGACAAGGACATGCGGAATGGAACTTTGCTTTCTTGAAATTTCTTGGGTTCAAGCCTCTAATCAAACCTTCTACCAAAAAAAAAAAAAAAAAAAAAAAAAAAAAAAAAAAAAAAAAAAAAAGCCTCTAATCAAACCCTTTGAGTATTTACCCAAAAAAAAAAAAAAAAAAAAAAAAAAAAAAACCCTTTGAGCAACCAAACGAGGACCTATAAATAACTCTACAAGTATTCTTTGGCTGTAGAACCATGTAATAGTTTTAGTGAATTTCAATATCTAACTCATCTAAATTTTTTTATACTAAAAAATAGAAAATAAAAATGTCCTCTTGGGTCATATTTTTTCTTAGGAAAAATCTCATCTGCTTAAAAAAAAAAAAATCTAAATGAGGTTGGTAAATTCAATAAATCCGTAATTATGTTATCGATCAATATTAAAATTTCAAAATATAGATTAAATGGCATTACTTCCCTTTCATAGTCTCCTCTCTCTTTTTAAAAGAGTTCCAATGCTTTATAACTTATTTTTACAATAAGTGTAAATATATATCAACATTAATATATAATAAAATAAAATATGATTAACCTAGATCAAAGAAATTTCATGTTTTGTGGAAGAATCATCCGGAATAATTCAAGACAAGAAAAAAGTATCAACCCCATTATTAATTAAATGATTTCTAATTGAATATTGAGAACTTAAAAAAATTATTTATTTTACCTGATTTTTTGTTGAATGAGGAAATTTTTAATTTGTTTTTTTAACTATGTTGATAAAAGAATAACATGTGTGATATAGCAAACTGCATATAAAAGATTTTCATTAATGTTTTTCTAAAAAAGATATTGGTTAATGTAAAATAACAAACTATATATCACATAAGTAAGAATTGTGTTATTAATGAAGATTGATTTTCTATTTATTGACAAAACAACTGGTTCGAGTTGTTTCAAAAATAAATTTTTATTCAAAATATTGAAAGAAAAACATTTAATTGATACCGGGGTTATGCTTCTTCTTTTTTTCTTACTCAAAATATTCTTAATCATTCTTCCCGAACACAAAAATTCCCTGATTTAAATGAATCATATTTTATTGTATTATATATTATTATTAATATATATTCACACTTATTAAAAAACAAAGTTAAAGAGCAATCAAACTCTTTCAAGAGGAAAGATATTGGATGCCAATACCGCAGGTTGCTTGGCAAACTCGAGTATTGACTTCCAAGCAAAACAAGTTTTTCAAACAAAGTCAAAACCGCGGTTTCCAAAACCAAACTCGAGTATTGACCTTCCGAGAGAAAAGGATTTTTCAAGATAAATCAATACGCAGTTTGCATTGGCAAACTCGAGTATTGAATGGTCAATACCGCAGCTTGCGTTGCTAAACTCGAGTATTGGACTTCCGAGAGCAAATGGATTTTTCAAGTTAAACCCATATCAGCGGTTTGCATAGGCAAACTTCGAGTATAGGTCTTGTCCTTCAAATACAAGACACGATGGCTTGCCTCTGAAAAGTGGAAACTCGAGTATCCAATTGGATACTGCAGTTTGGTCACTTGTGAACAAGTGCCATACTCGAGTTTACAAGAACAAACCGCAAAGATGCAACGCAAAAAAACTACGTTTTGAATTATACGAATTCGTGAATCACTCTTGTTTGTTCCAAATGCTTTCATGAATCATTCACTTATGATCCGCATATGTTTAACAAGTTTATTTAGTGGATTTCGGTTAGCACAGATGAAAATTAATGAAGATCAAGGGAAAAAGCATAAAGTGGTCGAGCATTTATTGCACCTCGCAAATTAACATCCTTTTGGTTAATCCATCCGAGCACGAACTCTCAACGTTCAAAAACACTTTCTTCATCAAGCAAATTCTTCTCCAACGGCAAATCCTCGAGTTCCACATCGACCATATCAAGATCTGGATTAGTTGGAGCTTAGAGAGAGAAGATGACCGACTTAATGCTAATCACCTACAACGGTTGGATTCATCATTCAACGGTCATTTAATGTTCTCTACCTATAAATAGAGTTCATTAACTTCTTCTCAAGCCGATACACCGAGAGCGAAAATTTACTAAGTGTCATTTATTGTGTTCGGCTTTCACTTGTATTGTATCAATCGATACTTGCACTTCGTTGTTCATTTTATCTCGCTAAGAGAGGATAGAGGAGACTAGGAGAATGAAATAAAATCAATTTACCTATATTTTAAAATCTAAAATTGGGTCTATAACTTAATTAGGGATATATTAGATTTAACAACCTAATTTAGAATTTCTCTATTTTAAACAGCTTCATATGAGATTTTCCTTTTTCTTTTTTAGACTATGGAACATTTTAGATTGAACTTCAGATTTTTCTTTCTATAACTTTTAAATTCATTTTATCTCTTTAAACTAATTTTCTCAAGAAACCAATACCGTGGATGAAGAGTTCTTGCCATGGAGAACAAGTTTTGTGAAGGGATTGTGAGGAAAAAGAGGTGATTTTGGCCAATATTCTCTCTTCTCTTTTTCTAATTGTCTGTGAAAATTACTCGTATTTTCCTTTCACTTTCTTCTTCTCTTTTTCATCTGAGCTATTGCATAAATGGCAGATACGTGTACTTTCTTTTTAAGGCCTCTTTCTTTCTTCTTTCCATGAAATTCTGGACATTTTGCTTTTTTTTTTTTTTTTTTTTTTTTTTTTTAATACATAAGAAATAGCATTAACTAAAGGGAATTACAAGGAGGAATTAAATCCTAGATCATATCTTGCATCAAAAACATCAAAAGTCCGTACAAATTCCAATGGCCCATCCCTGGATTCAAACACATACATCCTATCCCTTTCACAAAAAAATAAATAAATGTATTAATTAGCTCAGAAATATACAAATAATAAGAATATTCTCAATTCTAGTTTCACTACACCACAAATTTACATTTAAGGCATATTTACAACAAATGAATAAAATATCAACTACGAATGAAATAATTATCCTATTTTATTTTTTGAGTCATTACAACTGCCCCGTGTATACTACCCATATAACCACTTGATCAATGTTGCAATCAGGGGGGTTACTACCCTGTCAAAAGTGACAACTATGGTGCAAGGTAGTAACATACCGGCGTGTCACATGGTCACATAACACATATATAGCATAACTCCTTTATATCTGTACCACACATAGAATATTCTTATACATCTTGGGGTTATCGGTATTTCACATGGTCATAATTGATAATCACAATTTCTACATATTCTCACACTACGTGCTCTCTCTCTTTCCATTGCATCATTTTATTAGGTGTACGTGCTCCCCTTTTTTTTTTTTTTTTTTTTCTATTTTGTCTAATCATATTGTTAGTTGTTGTTTTATTTTTTGTAAAATTGAAATAGATTGATTTCACTAAAAAGGCAAGTTTGTTAGATGTTTATGATAAGTTAATTGATATATTATTTGGTGTTCATTGTCTGTAAATATTTTTAAAATTTTACTGGTGACAAGAAAAATTTATAGGTAAAGCTATGGTTCATTTAGTCATAAAAAGTTATACGTCAATTTCTTTTTCTTTCTCTTTTTTAACAAAACATATTCATTACCACTTCCTTTAGAAAGTGCTACAGAAAGAACTCACTTATTGTAGCGGTAGATATGTAGTGTTTTGAAAATGCTACGAAAATCGAAAAACAAGAGCTTCAAATCTTATAATTTTCTGTAGTAATGTTAGTCAACCAACATACATATATACCACATCATATTGATGTTTTAACAACACATATGATCTAATCAAAGTTCGCACCTTCAGCACCACTTGCCTCGGCGAATATGTCTCTCACTGGGGCGAGTAACACCCCATTTGCCTCATCAAGCATGTCGCCAGTCAGGGCAAGCCGTGACAAAGTCGTCTCGATGAGCACGCCATTCGCCGAGGCAAGTGGTGCAATTGCACCTATGCTCTAAACAAGAGTAATTCCACACACATATAAACTAACTTGTCATATTTTTTACATACAACTCTATACAGTCCTAAATCCTTTTCAAACAAGTCCCACAAGGCACGGTTTTTGTTAAGAAATCAAATGGACGTACCAGATCCTACCAAGAATGTAATTCTAAGTTATTGAGATTTCTGAAATGCTCCAACAAGCAATACTGGCAGGTAAAGTGACTAAAAATCATGTTACCTATCATCTTCTAGATTATAACTCAAGGAAAGTTGCTCTCTGATGCGCAAATCAAGTCTAGAGTAATGCTCCCTTAATTAGGACATGTCAAATCTCAACAACTAACGTCACTCTTATGGTTAATCAGAAATCTTACGAGTAACTACAATAATAGAAAATTAAACCGGATCTAATAATTAACTTTAGCGGAGCATTAGACTAAGCTTACCTAATGTTTTTTTTTTTTTTTTTTTTTGTTGCCCACCCAGTTCACCGAGTTTCGCCCCGACTAATCCGAATCCGACTCACGCCGCGCACCTGGCTATGGTGGGAGAGTCTCCCAACAAGGGTTTTTTGCATTCACAAAGCTCGAACTCGAGAACTTGCTTAAGCGACACAAGCCGCTTACCACTTGAGCCAACCCCGTTGGTAGCTTACCTAATGTTCTTGCTTCTTCAATTTGGGGATATGACGTTTAGAACCCATATCATAGAAAAATTCCCAAATCATACCTTAGATTCCTAATTTCCCTTAATTAAATAAAAAGAGAAGGAAGATAGGCTCAGGGATATTTATCCGATGATTAGGAAACCTTGGGAGTCCTTTAGTTGAAACCCAAGAAGAGCTCGTCCTCTTTCTATGTTAGAGTTTGTAAAAGAATGACGCTGGGACAAGCCTATTTTATTTATAAAAATTAACGATCCACTTCAGTGAGTGTATCACTCACCTAAGCGACTAGCGAGTGACACAAAGAGGGAACCCCACCAGCGGTATCATTCACTTCGGCGAGTAATATTCTCGTTGAAGCGAGTGAGATAGAGAGTCACTCCTTCATTCCAAGTTAATTTCCTTTGGCATGGACAATACTCACTGAGATGAATTGCATGAATTCTTTGCTCAATTCCCTAGGATGTTACATGCATCAAACACATCCACACTCCCACATCTTCTTCAAGTCCTCAATTAAAGGTACCAACTAGACATTGATATCGTTTCTTAATTGTGTTAGACATGATATACTTGTGTTTCATGTACAATATACAAAGGAGGCAAGTTGTAATTGACTAGGAGAAATAGACATGCACTATGTGTGCTATTAAGATCACCATAGGAATTGAATTCGTCCGTACAAAGGGCAAGTCAAAAATTTCAACAACTAGATTACTAAAAGAAATTGACTGAAAATGTAAAATTGTCGTTGAAAACTTTCAGATGTAGCTTTGTGATCGCTGAAATTAATAGTTGCTATCATAGCGATTGACTATCACTAAAGCCTTGAGTGTTGACAATGAATGTCGCCCCCGAAAGTGTCTTTCAACAGTGATTTTTCTAAATTTTGGAGTTGTTGCCTTACAGACATTTTCAACTGAAAACTTTGGCCGGAGAAAAATTACCAACAAGCCGACACCTCACCACCACTTGGCTACCATGCGTGTTGCCATGTCACCGTCAAATATAATAGGTGCTAGTATTTATAAAACTCAAAAGTTTACTATTACTATTTCTATATATATATATATATATATGCTTGTTGGCTTGTCGTTGCACTTTGGAAAGAAAGAGTGGGAACTTAGCTGTCGTGTGTGTGTGTAAAAAAAAAAAAAAAGGCTTTGCTTTGGGAAAGATGATAGGAAACTTGCAGTGTGTGGAATTGATTCGAAGTTGGAATATGTTTGTGTTTAATGCCATGGGACCCAGGAGGGAGAAATTTCAGATTGTTGTATGTGTATCCGTTGTTGTTGTTGTTGTTGTTTTTTTTTTTTTTTTTTTTTTTTTTTTGAGGAAAGGAATGAATAATTGTCAAGTGTGTGTATGTGTATAATGCTCTACATGAAACATGGAAAGAGTCAAGCTAGCTATCTTTTTAAGAGAATAATATACTAAAAGCTAGCTCACATGACAGACAAGCAAATATTTGGAAGTTTCAATAATTCCAATGAAGCATGAAGGAAGTTGTGTTAAATATATCTTTGAATTTTGGAAATAGCATGGAAAATTATTGTCTATAATGTTTTATACTCTCTATGGTTCTTATTATAAGGCACCAACTAGCAAGTTTATTTTGTCTTTTTTATAAGGCACTTGCTTTTTCCAATGAGTATTAATTATTTGTTTCCATGTCTGCCTATAATAAATGAGGGTAGTGTATGAGAGTAATAATTAATATAATATTAGAGTTTAGTGCAATTAGTAGGGGTAATATTGGAAGCTATTTAATTTGTAGGGCAACTTTATTGACTTTAACTGTTTTTATTGGTTTGTGATAAAAGTTAGTTGGTGTCTTATAATAAGGACCATAGAGAGTACTTATGTATGTTAGTTTGCCACCTTGCTTATAAGGAATGAAAACTGTGTGCTTAGCTGCTTATATATGGAACCACTATTTAATATATCTATATATATATAGATATATATGTATCATTAAAGCATATTTTATGTTATGGGAATATTTATTAAATTAATTATAGTAAAATAATAATAATAATTAATAATATAATAGTAAATTGACAAAATTGGGACTAGGAATAAAAATGACAAATAAGACCCAAAATATATATTTTGGCCTTTAAAAATTAAATTGGACCTTAGAGGGTTGATATAGGCCCAATAGCCTTACATTAAGCTTAGTGTCATAACGTTGGAGATTGTGAAGAGTTTGGAAATAATAACCCGCCGTCTGTAAATATATATTTATAGGACGCGATAGTTGCGGAGACAATTAAACGGACATGAAACCAGTTGAAGATTTTGAAGCAGTCAGGTAGTAACCTTAATCCTCTGTTAAATATGATTAGTTTTGATGATGTCTTATATAGATGCCATTATTAAAAGCAAAAAGATTGAATAATATAGTTATCTCCTACATTGACTAACTGTTGTATTTAATGTAGATTAATCTAAGTTGAATTATAGAGATTAATCAAGAAGGAGATATTGAAGAAGATTAATCCAAGTTAAATGATTAAGAATGATCAAGTTGGGAGATGGAAGAAGGAAGAACTTGCTAAATGGAATGAAGATATCATTATTCAAGTTTTAAGATTGATCATGGAAGTCTCCACGATCAAATGGAAATTGGAATGGCTCAATTCAGAGTTAAAGTCAGCAAAAATCAGCTTCTGGATGAGCAAACTCGAGTCTCCAAGTATTAACCTCGAGTTTACTACCTTGTTGCAGTAGTTTACCTTTCTGATATGAACAAACTCGAGTTTAGGACCCCAAACTCGAGTTTAGGACTTCAAACTTGAGACAGCTATCACAAACTCAACTCAATAAGTGCCTTTAGCATTTCTGGCATCTTTGGACAAGACAAACTCAAGTTTATAAGTACAACCTCGAGTTTACAATTGTACTCAGCACTTCAGCTCAACTCTGTTTCAGGCGACGTCTGGTAATTCAATGATATCTCTCCAACCAGAAGTCCAATTGAGGTGAAACCATTTTTTTTATGAAACTAGACTCCCAATGCGTCATTTGGATATAAACTTCAAGCCCAAAGTAGTTCAGATCAAGGAGCTATGAATTGTGGAATTTGACAGAGAAATCCACGCCACACAGCAAACCAAGCTTCAATGTTTTGAGTGTAACTCACAATATACAAATCCAATTGAGCTGAAATTAGTGGCATATGAAAGTAGACTCAAAGGAATTTCAATAAAGCTTTGAAAAAAGAAAAATGGAGTTCCGACCAGGGAGATATGGCCTTTGAAATTTGACGAAGTTGCAAACTCGAGCCAGACAAAGTCAAAAGCAACCAAGTCGCAGTACAACTTGCAAACTCGAGTTTATTAATTACAAACTTGAGCTCGAGAGAGCCAGAGAAGAAATGAACATTTGGAGAAAGCCAAACTTGAGCCTATAAGTGAACAAACTTGAGTTTAGCTCAGACAGAGAGCAACCAGGTCTCGAAGAACACCCAAACTCGAGTCTATAAGTTGCAAACTCGAGTTTGCGGGCTACAGAGAGCAAACATTGGTTTTGAAGAGAACTAAACTCGAGTCTATTAGTTGGAAAATCGAGTTTAGACAAGATAGAGAGCATCTGAGCTATTCATGATAAAACAAAACTCGAGTCTATAAGTTGCAAACTCGAGTTTGTGGGTTTTCCAAGGTCTCAGTTCGAATTTTCCTTCGATCAAAACCATCTTCCAAGCTGAAAGGATATCAAACTCGAGTCTATAAGTTACAAACTCGAGTTTGGCTTAGGCAGAGAGAAAGCCAGCCTTTGACTACAAAAGGAAACTTGAGTCTATTCAATTCAAACTCTAGTTTACACCTCTGCTTTAGAAAAATCACCATATCAGAAATGTTGTTTCTCATCAAGAACATCCAGATGATTACTCAAATGATTTATACTACTTTTTAACATCATTTATATCATTTGTGTATAAGTTTCAGGTGATTAAAGTTTGAGATTACATCAAACTTGACAGAAATCAAAATCTGTCACAAGCATGAAGATGGAGTGTGCTGTAGATTTCCAAAAATGGCAAAGAAGATCGAATTCAACAAGGAACTTGAAGTTGAATACTCAGAAGCAATGTTGTTCAATGGATTCAAATGTTCAATGTCCTTGATATGCTTTAACTTCAAATTTCAGAACATTTGAATTTGCTTTAAAGTCAAATAAAGCAACTCCATGAGCCACTTGTATTATTTTAATATATCTTCTCAAACAAAGCAAGTGGATGATGACTGGAAAGAAGACCAACCTTTCTTCAATACGACAAGGCTTCCACCAACCAAAGCCGTACATCATTATTTCTCAAACAAGACCACATGGGACACATTCTTGACGAGCCAATATTCAAATTTGCAAATGATCCCAACAGCTATATCCAATAGCTATGGTCACAACAGCTAGAATTTTGAATGGATTCAAGTCACAATGGATCTGCAATGTTCACAAGCTTCAACTAGTATAAATACCTGAAGATTTGAAGACTACACACAGAACACAGAGTAGAAAAACACAGAGACACAAGCTCACATCTTCAAGATGCTAATACTCTGATTTTCATATCATTTACTCTCTGTTCTTAATGTTTACATCATAGAGAGTGAAATGATTTGTATTTTGCTTCAGTGTTTATTCATTTACTTCTGAGAGAAAAGATTCATTGTAATCATTCTGTCATTCTATCTGTGAGTTACTCAAGATTGGGTGATCTTGAGTGGGAAACACATTGTGTTTATTACAGCTTGTAAGGGGAGTGAATCCTAGGGAGATGATTACTTTGAGTACAGAGTGTGTAATCAAGCAAGTGTATTGATTACAGTTTGTAAGGGGGAGTGAATCTTAGTGAGAGGATTACTTCAAGTACAGAACGTGTAATCAAGTTGAAAGAAGATAGTGAATTGAAAATCTCAAGTGGAGCTTGAGGACTGGACGTAGGTCAAGGATTGGACCGAACCAGTATAAATCAGTTTGCATATTCTCTTCCCTTATCTCTTATATTTCTAACATATATATTTGAATGTCCATACATGTTTGAATGATTGATTATTGCTTTATCAATTATTATTGTCATTCAACCTGCTTTCAATAAGTTGCGAAAAGATTTTCAAAGTTCCTAAAGTTTTATCAAACACTCAATTCACCTCTCTTGGGTGATAGCCAGGTCTTTCATCCTCATATACTTTTTTATGCCTTATGTATGTATGTATGTTTTACCATGTACATTGCATACATTTAGTTATCAATTATTTTCAAGTGCTCTAGAACTGGAACATGCTGTGTGCAACAAGGGCCTTGTTGTGTGCCGTGCCCGGTAGTCTGTGCTGTGTGCTATTAGGACTGGTAGTTTCGGATTGGCTGTGTACCTTGCTGTGTGCATGACATTGAATGATATGTGGTTTGTGTTTTTATTTGTTGCTTTCTTACATGCATTTTATATGAGATTAAGATTACTCTGAGATTCAATTTTGAATCCCAACCCCATTTAAGCCCTCAGACATTTCATCTAGGTCTGAGTCGAGAGACCAAGGTAAGACGACGGAGCAGGATTAGGGTTTTACAATGGTGTTTGTTGGAGACTTGTTTTTTTTTTTTTGGATATTCTGGTGTCCCGGTTGACTGTATTATAATTATTTTGGATATTATTATTTGGGATAAATGTATATTTAATCCCTCTCGGGAAATTTACCTTTCTATATTATATCTTACCAATATATTCTTATCCAAATCAATGTATGCTTTGCTGCTAATACTCTAATAAATGACTTAAATTAATATGGAAAATAATTTTAAATTGAATAAAGTAAAGGATCACATTACCCACCACCTTAAAGGGCGAGACCAGTAGGTGTGTAACACAAGACAATCATTTACACAAGGCGGTCGGTTGAAAAACGTCTCAATGTCATCAAAGTACCTGAACAAAAATATAGGACCTCATCCCCTATATAACCTTCTGCTATTGAACCTTCAAGCCACGCCTTATTCCTTACGTAAGATTTCAATTTCCTAAGAAACCTATAAAGTAAAGAAAGAAAAATGTTGAAATATCAATGTTGAAATGTGCGACTAGCAAATAATGCTGATGTAATTTAATTTAAATAAGTACTTCTCAATAGGATACATATATTGGTAGTGAACTGGGCCAGCAAGCTTTGTTTCATGAACAAGGTGTACTGTGAGGTGAACCATCACCATGAAAAAGGATGGAGGAAAGATCATCTCCAAATGACATAGTGTATGAATAGTTTTCTATTGCAGCTGCTCGAGCTCTTCCATAATCAAAACCTTGGAACACAACTTCTGAAAGAAAGAACACAGCTCCACCAAAATGATCGACACATCGAGAGGCAGCGTATTTTTTATGGCCAGCTGAAGTAACTATTGCATAAGCACATGTGAGTCATGCTCTTCAGCTCAACAACCTTTCGATCCTACATGTCAATACATCGTGAAATGTTGCTTGATACCCATCAGGAACTCTTACTTTCTTCAATGTCACCAAGAAGATTTCCTTATTTGGCTTTGTTAAGGTGAATTTTGCTGGTTGAAATCTATCATTTTCATCAATGTCGCTGAGGGATAGATGTATATCCTATCCTCCTTCTAGGGTCTCCAACTATGGGATTGGCTCCTCTAAGAAGAGATGATTTATCTCGATCCCCACATGTGGGGGCAGGGGGATATATCTACCCTCACACCCCTCCTCGTGGCCCCAATCACGGCCCCCTACTACTGCCCCCGTTTGAGGCACTCTACCATGTACTACCTCTTTCCCTTTCCTAGATGTCTCATAGAATCCATAACCCATAAATGTTGCAGCTAAAATGCTAAATGTCATAAGAGAGAGTGAGAGAGTGAAAGTTGAGAGGCGATGATTCAAACCTTACGCAGTTTGCTTTGTGGTGGCAGAGTGGATTAAAAAAGATGTGCTTTTTGTGGGGTTTTGTGACATAACCACTATAAATATTAAACATTTGTAGCAATTGTACATAAACTACTACATAATTCTGTAGAGGAAAAACCACTACAAAAGTTTGTCAATACTGAAGATAGTACAACATGCCAGTGAAGATTGGATTTGTAAAATAGATGCCAATCTCTAAGGAGAAAAAGTCACTGACTTGTTTTCATTAGAGAGAGGTAGCTATATTGCAATCCCATCTTCCATTGTGTACTGCATTATTTTCTAAAAATGATTTGATGGCTTAAGGGGGTATATATAGGTTGAAATTTTTTAGCTGTTTTTGATATAACCGCTACAAATTATGAAACTTTGTTATGGTTTCTTCCTCTGTTTTTTCAAACCGTGATAAATGTTGTGTCTCTTCGAAATCTGTAGCGATTATTATACAAAAACCGTGACAAATATAACCACCCCAACCTTTGCACCATCACGTGCCAAGATGGCACCAAATTTGTAGCAATTTATTTCTTATAACTGCTACAAAGTTCCCGTCACAAACCTTCACGTGCCATTATGCGCCAAGCTGGCACCAAATTTGTAGTGGTTTATTTCTTATAATCGCTACAAAGTTCATTACAAACAAGCTTGCATTTTTGCACGAGTGTTGTCACTGCAAATTTGTAGCGGTTGGTTTTTATGCACCACTACATATAAACTGCTACAAAGTGCCTTTTCTTTTTTTGTAGTGTCTATTTCTACTCACCCTCTCCATAAATAGGGAATTTTTAGAAAAGTAAGTTATATTTTTTTCGTATTTATTATCTTTAACCAATTTTAACTAACTATTTAAAAAATTATTTTTTAATACAGAGGTAGTATATACAAGGTGCATGTGGCTCTTATGTTGTGAGTTGTACACCACTACAACAATGTAGTATCCCAAATCTTGGGATTTGAAAATTTGAAAATATTGTATGGATACTTATTATGAAATTTGGCCTAAAATAATTATATAAGTAATTATTGTAATTTAAGGCCTATTTTCCTTGGAATTTTCAAGACAAGAATAAATTCAAGGAAAAATAGTTGGAGAACAAACATTCGGCTATAAATTTTAGAGTCAATAATTTATGGTCTCAAAGAGTTAATTGAAAAAGAAAAATTCCTATATGGAATTAAGGATTTATTTCTAACGCTTATTTAATATTTGCAACTTAATGAGTAGAATACCAAGTTGCAAATAAAAACCTTGTCGAGGACAAATGGGATTAAAATGGTATGGGACCCACAATACTCACTTATTCAGCATATAGACAAAGAGGCTCACCAAAAGAATAGACACATAGATGGTAATCACGAGAATGCATGTCATATTTCTCATTTTCCATAACTTCTGCCGAGCTCCACGGTGAAACAACATTATATACTCCCTCGTTATATTTATTTGGCCAAAACTTCAAAATTCAAAGAGGGGGCTAAGAAAAACACTGAGAGTGTGAGACATAGGAGATGAGAGAGAGTTGGAGGAGTTGAAGAACATTTTCTCCTTCCTCAAACTATCATTTTGGTTAGTCTTTTTCTTCACTTCTCATTTCTTCAATCTCACACATAAAACGTAGGCATAGACGAGACTGTGAATATGAGAGCTTGAAGCTGAACCTGAGATCACAGAATGCTAAGAAAGGGTGAGAAATGAAGCAAGAGATGGAAAGAGAGAGAGAGAATAGACCGGAAGCAAGAAAGTTAAAGGAAACAGAGGGAGAGTCGGTGAAAGCAAGAGAGTTGAATGTGCATCCAAATCCAAAAACAAACCAAGGTAAGCCTCATAATCCTTCTCCCATTTCAGTTTTCAGCATTTGTTGAGTTTTTGAGGGTTGTTTTTCCTGAAACGGAAGAAAAAGCGTAGAACAGAGCGTCAACTATAGTAACTTTCATGTTTGCTACAGTGAATCTGAAATGCAATAGTGTTATTGTAGCAATTACTGTTCACACACTAAAGCACTTAATGTTAGTGTTTATCGCTATAGCAGTGTACTATAGCAACCGTAAAATTTTGACGGAATAGTGAAAATGGATATGTGATGCTACTGTAGCTATACAAAGGCACTATTCATGTATATGTAGACTGTAGCAGTGTTACTATTCACATATACGGCATAATGTATACCAAAAATATTATTCATGATGGAGCATTAATAAGAGTTCTAAATTATGTTAATTGGATATCTAAAACTCAAGATATAAATTTTCAAAATTAGCAAAAATTCTGTCAAATTATAAGTATTGTGCAAAAGTAAGGAAGAAATGGTATTTAATATAATACCTTAAAATAGCCATCAGTAGTCTGCACTTGCTGCATTTCCTTTGAAACTTCGTCTGCCGCAATGACCATGCCCGGATCCTGAGCTCTTAGGGACATCTGAGGTTCAATTTGAATCCCAGAGTAACAGTTAATCTCACAAATAGAGTATAAACGGTATATGACAGTCAATCATAACAAGTAGTCCACAACAGCATAGCATTCAGTAAACAAGTGTAGATCTCATGCAGTTAAACACAAATCACAAAACCATAGCGCTACGTATACCCTGTGGCCTATACCGAGAGTCCCCCTGTACATCGGAGTTCTCAATCGGAACACCCAACTAGGACTAGTAGACTAGGACCTACCGAGAGTCCCCTAGAACCACCAGAGTTCTCAATCGGAAGCATCCGAGTCATCTGAATGCAACTAGGTTAGCCACCTAAGGACTTTCGTCCAATAGGCCCTACCCTAATTCTATCCACCGAGAAGGTACTCCATGGTCAGTCCTTCCGCTCAATTGAGCTGCGAGTGGTGCTGGCCCACACGAGACGGGACAATCATGTGTACGATTTAAAATAGACATATACAACCATACAGAGTGTGTGAGGATTAAGTTACTACCTGACTACTTCAAAATCTTCAACTGGTTTCACGTCCGATTAATTGTCTCAGCAACTATTGCGTCTTATAAATATACATTTACAGATGGCGGGTTATTATTTGTTTAGACTTCTCATAATCTCCAATGTTATGACACTTGTCTTAACATAAAACTATTGGACCTATATTAACTCTCCAAAGTCCATTTTAATTTTTGAAGGCCAAAATAAATATTGGGCCTTATTTTCATTTTTTCCTCTTAGGCCCAATTTTTGATAATTTACTATTCCTATTATTATTATTATTATTATTATTATTATTATTATTATTATTATTTTACAATTAATTATTATTTCTCCATAATTAATTTAAACTTTCAGGAGTTATCCTAACACTTTAATTAGGAGTTTATAAAGACCAACCATTATATAAATTATACTTTTTTTTTATACAATATAAATTATACTTTAATGCTTTACATATAATGTTTCTCATGTCAATCAAAAGGTTTAAAAATATATAATGGAAGAGTTAAAAAACTATGCATAAATTTTTTTTTTCCTTTCCCTTTTTTTTAAGCATCTATATTTAGAGACAATTTTTGGTTCATGATACATATATATATATATATATGGGATTATCATATCTCGCATTTACCGCAGATATGTTTTAGCAAGCCTCTAAACACACCGTTTCATTTGTTTTAATAGGGAGTTTATTTCAATAATCAATCTATTTTCGATTTGGCCTATTGGGAATAAAACACGTTGTTTACAATATATCCCCTGCTGCCTTCTTGCTGTTGTGGTCGCCATTTTAGCTTACTTCTTGTTGTTCAGTGGGTTCTTCATAAGCAGGGACTGGATTCCTACGTACTGGAAATATGGTTTCATTATATATCACTGGTGAAGCACCCATACGAGGGCGTTTTGCAGAACGAGTTTGATATTCGGCCTTCCGAGGTGTTTCGTGAGGGGGACTCAGATGTTCTACATGACGCCGTTGGGATATGTTTTCATTATATATCACTGGCGAAGTACCCATACGATAGCGTTTTGCAGAACGAGTTCGATATTCGACCTCCGAGGTGTTTCGTGAGGGGGACTCAGATGTTCGACATGACGTTGTTGGGGGAGGTGCCAGAGACACTGAAGTTGGAGTTCTTGAAGAGTATGAGCAAGATGCTGGGGATGAACATAACGGGGTCGACTTGCATGACCACGGGAATGGATATACTGAGGCAGCAGGGGATATATTGTAAACAGCGTGTTTTATTCCCCAATAGGCCAAATCAGACAAGCAGCGACATTGATTATTGAAATAAGCCGCACTTCTAAAACAAATGAAACGGTGTGTTTTGGGCTTTGTTTAAAAACATAGTTGCAAAGAAATGCGTATATGTTAATCCCTATATATATATATATATATATATATATACTTTTATTCTCTCTTTATATATAAAGATTTCTAGCATATATATATTCACTCACAACATGACAGGCTTTCTTATCTTTCTTATATATATAGTGTTAGAGTCTATATATATATATATATATATATCTTAGCTTGGAATCAACGATATACAAAACGCATACATATTTTTCATTCCAGTTTTCAGTTCCTAAATCTGACCTTAAACAATAATTTTAACTATTAAAATAGTTGTTAGCCATTGCATATATATACATATCCACACCACACAGTCATGTCCTCATTCTTCTTCTTCTTCTTCTTTTTTTTTTTTTTTTTTTTTGAAGCAGTAGAATATATCTATATATATATACACACACACATTAATCAGTAAAATTTTCAAGTTTGTTTCCCATTTCTCTTCCATAAGGTTGTGCGCAGCGACCTACACCTATATATATATATATATATGTTAACACTAAGATGCTAACAAAGTTACAGCAACGTACACCTATATATATATCTACAAACAGTAATCCTAGCATCATATATATCATATCAGCAAGGTTTCTTAGCTCCATATACAGGTGTGGATTTAAGGTTTCTTAGCTCCATATATAGGTGTGCAGAGATTTAAATTAAATATAGTAAGCTCTTATATACCTTACTAGTATAGCATTATCCACACTAGCTTCTCTGTTCCTAGACAAGAAAAACAGAGGCATACATGGAAGAGAGTGACTTACCTTGTTCGAACGTCCCACTCCTTCCCACTCTTGGCTTCACACTTTCAGCTTTTCTCTCGTGCTCTCTCTATTCTCTGGTTGAAGAAACATACGATGAGAACAAAAGGCAATGGCTCTTATATAACGAACCAAAAATCTGGTCCGAGAGGTAAGAACACATTGGTTCATGGCGCTGGGCTCAAGGGATATGGGAAGGGTCTGATTTGTTGCTAAGAGAAGCATGGCTGTGAGCGGATCTTTCGCTGCAAAATCGTGTGCCGCCCGCCCGTCTGCTCCTGTTTCGTGCTCACGCCGTTAACGTGATGATGTTGATGTATTATTATTATTATTATTATATCTTTGCTGCGTTTTTTTTTTTTTTTTGGCCCAGTTGAAGTCGAATGGGCTGATGGAATGTGAGTCAATATGTATTGAAAGGTCCTGGTATATGTTTTGCCTGATTTATTCCTACTAGTCACGTGCTGTTAGGAATAGAAAGGAAGTGTCTAAATACTAGGAGTATTTGGGCTCAAATATAATTTGGGCTTATGTGAGGATGCATCACGTTGGATGAAATGTGAATAAATATATATATTGTTGCTCTCTATCACGTTTTGGGCTGATGAAATGAAAGGGGAAAAATTAAAGCACTGATGCTTCCATTAGTTGAATGGGCTTTGCTTCTTGATCAAAATTGTTTATTAGATTTAAAAAAATTGAAGAAGTGTTGCACATATGTAATGATACCCCTAAGTCCTCATTCTTCTTTTTCTAAGACTCTAGGCCAATACGTATCCCTTGCAAACACTCCTTAAACTTATTCTTTTCCCGTAAATTTCAAGGAATAAAAATAAGCTTTAATTGCAAATAATTATTCTAATAATTATATGTCCTTAATTTATGGAAAAATATACCTTAAATTCCAATACTTAATTTCATAATTACTTTAGGGAAAATTTCACAATTCAATTTCCCATATAATATTCAAATTTTAAAATTCCAAAATTTGGGATGTTACACGAGACTCGTGTCTGCAGATATGCATATCCAACACTTGTATGTGATTTCGCTGTGACGTTACATTTGCTATGTGCTATGTATTCTGGTTGTAGTGTGTTTGTTGAATGCTATTTATTTTTTTGCAATATATGGAATATTTGTCATGTATGAGTTACACTTTGAATATGAGATTAACCATTAGCTTGGGATTCATCTGATCACTAAATCTCAAAAATACCTAAAGATTTAGGAATATATTCTGGATCGGGAAGTAACGCGATATAGCTGGAGTAGACAAAGAAGACCCTAGAGGAAGGGATTTATTTAAGTGGATTTTATATTTACAAACTTTTGGGATGACTGTATAACTAAACATCCTCCAAAGGGATGAAACCGGACTATTCCTGAATTTTAATTGTATCACGCACATATTCCTCCAAAATTTGAATTAACCAGCATATGTCTGGGCATATGTTATCAGTTATTCATCGTCCAAACACTGATGTATGCTCTCTGTTGTGAATCACTCTTATATGTAAATGTCGTTACTTTGATAATTACATGTCAACCAGTTTAATAAGAGATATAGGAACATTATTGGACATCATAGTGAACATAGCATTAGGGGCGTTACAAACAGAACCAAGCGAAGAAAATAAATTAGTTACAGTACAATGTTATAATTACACTATAACAACAACCAATAGCACACTGACCTTATTTTAAACGAAAAGAATCCGAACCCTGGCCTTCAGAAGATGCATATGCTATATGCTATTAATTATGTATCCGTCATATGTTCTCTGTTGAGTTTTGTGCAATCACTACAAGAGAACCAGAACTACTCCAATATTCAAAAGTGAGTTTAGTGACATGGTCCTGGAGGAGGAGATGGCTTATTGTTAGTCACTTGAAGAATGGAAAACACAGTCTGAACAATAGTCAACACAAACAGAAATATTGCCGCAGCAAGAGACACCAGGGCCCATGGATTTCTGAAGTAAGTTTCAATGAGATTAGCTCGCCACCTATGCCATGAGTTTTTGCAATATCTACGCACACTCACTTGCAGTATATCCAAACGTCCTTCACGATCCACAGAGATATCCCTTGACAATGAGTTGAAAAGCTTGGCCACAGTTTTATCACTCCCTAAAGCATTCTGTATAATCCCTTTCCGCTCCAAAATCTCCACGTCGTTCCTGTTGTCGATGATGTTATCCATGAAGAAGATAAAGGCAGAAACCTCGTTGCCTGCTCCTACGTGCATGCGTTCAAATGCTATGAGGTTCAAAAACATTGTCTCTGTGCTGTCGTCGACGATGATCGGAGGGATTCTTAGGATTCCGCCGATGAAGGAGACATCTTTTAGGCTGTCAGTTTTGCTTGGCTTGAACTTGATGCCCGCGTCTTGAAGCTCTCTTGCTGAGTGAATGATGATTTCGTCTTCGTGATCTGTTGATTTGGTTTGTTCATAAACTATTGTTGGATGGGTGGGTTCATTTGGAAGGAGGGATTTTCTGTAGAGATCTAAGATATGCAAGAAGCTTTTCTGGCTTTTGAGGATCAGGTCAGTGCTGGGTCGACGGAAGAACTTGAGGATTAGCTTGTTTAATAACTCTGGAATATCCTGTAATAATGATGGTGTGCCATGTGTTCAATCAAACAAATGAACAAACTCAGAAAATTTATAGAAATGGCTAAAATATACCTTTGGTTTTAAGTTTGCGTTAAGATTTAATTTAGTCCCTAATATAAAGTGTATTTTTAATCCATTAATCTAAACACCATTGATCTGATAACCATGCAATTAATCATTTAATATAATATCAAAGTACTCATCCGATCCTAATTATATGAACACTTTTTTAGTATAATTTATATTACAAAAGTGTTCTTATAATTAGGACCAGAGAGGTTATATAATATAAAACAAAATATAATAGTTTTATATTTTATTTTTTTCGAAGCATTTTTATAGTTTAATTTTAAAATATGAAATTATTATATTGAAGGGTTAAAACTTAAGCATTTTTTGTCAACATTTGATTGTAAAATCATCATTTACATTTATTGAGTCGTCATTTTCCGTTAATGAGACTAATTAATAATATTAAGATTAAGACACTAAAAAAGAAAATACACTCTATAAATTTAAACAATTAAACTAAAAATGGATACAAAATCAAAAGCATATTTAACCTCTGGAGATTATAGATTATGAATCAAATAATTTATTTATATCAACAAAAGGACTAAAACAATTGCAAGGACTCTTTAATTCATATAAATCACTAGTCTTTTAGGAATCTTTTTAAATAGTTTATTTCTAAGGTAAATTCTTGTTAATGAAGTTTAGAATCTTTGTGGGCAAAAAATGCTTGTATTTCTCAAGCTAATCTAAGTAAAGATTTTTTTTTTTTTTTTTTTTTTTTTTTTTTTTATGGTCATTAAAACACAGCTAGAATCCTTTCAATCTCAATTAGTCAGCGAAGTAGAGAGATGGAAAAACGTGGGAGCGCCACCAATAATTAGGCTCAACAGCATTTGGATATAACCCAATCAAAAAGTCATATTAAGAAAAATGAAATAAAGTGATAGACACTGATTAGCGGTCCTACTTCTACATTTTTCTTTCTCTTTACGTGTCTAATATTCCCTTCAATCTTAAATATAATTAAGAATTAGTATTCGAGTTTGTTTTAGTTCTAAATGTAAGACTTCAATCTATTTTGATCCTCAAATTTAAATGATTTTACTGAAATCTCCCTGTTGAATATATTAAGAGAGTTTTTTTTTTTTGTCAAGCAAGTAGTTTCCAATACAAATAATTAAATGGGGTGCTTTTCGGTTAAATAATATGCGCGATTTTCACAAATAACTAAATTAATTTTCTTAATTTGTGTAAATTAGTTATCTAGTTACAATATTTAAAATTTAGGGTCATAGGATTTGTTGGTTTTGATTAGTTTTGATGATGTCTTATATAGTGCAATTATTAAAAGCAAAAAGGTTGAGTAATATATTGAGTAATATAGTTATCTCCTACATTGACTAACTACTATGTTTAATGTAGATTAGTCCAAGTTAAATTAAGGAGAATGGTCAAGAAGGAGATAAGAGATGAAAGAAAGAAGTATCTGCAGAGGTTGTCAAGAAAGCAAGATGCTATCAATGGATTTTGGAGGATAACCAAGAAGAAGAGAAGAGACTAGAGAAAGATGTTATCAAAAGAACTTGCACAATATAATAGGAATATCAACATTCAAGTTCTTGTGATCTCGGGAAGTCTATATGATAAGCGAAGTTGGAATGAAGTTTCATCACTTTATGGATATTGAAGAAGGAAGAAGTCTGAAGAGAATGATGAGCTCAAGTTAAATGATGAAGAATGATCAAGTTGGGAGATGGAAGAAGGAAGAACTTGCTGAATGGAATAAAGATATCATTATTCAAGTTCTTATATTGATGCTAGGAGGCTCCAAGATCATATGGAAGTTGGAATGAGTCAATTCGTAGTTAAATCAAGCAAATATGAGGTTTAGGATGAGAAAACTCGAGGTTTGAGTACAAACCTCGAGGTTTGAGTGTCTTCAGCGTCTCTCGGGTGTCTCGGACTAGCAAACCTCGAGGTTTCAGTCAAAACCTCGAGGTTTCAGCCAAAACCTCAAGGTTTCAGCCAAAACCTCGAGGTTTCAACTAACATCAGCTTTTCAGCTTCACATTGTTTCACATTCAACATGGGCAATGTCTGGTAATTCGATGATATCTCCCAAACCAGAAATAGGATTGAGGTAAAACTAGTAGCATATGAAACTAGACTCCCAATGCGTCATTTTGATATAAAATTCAAGCCCAAAGGAGTTCAGATCAAGGAGATATGAGTTTTACCATTTTCCACAAGAATCAATGTCACAGTCCAGACCCACCTTTGGTATTTTGAGTGTAACTCACAAACTACAAATCGGATTGAGCTAAAATTGGTGTCATATGAAAGTAGACTCACAGAGCTTTCCATCAAGACTTGAATGGATCAAAACGGAGTTCATAAAAAGGAGATATGTCCCTCGAAAGTTGAAAGTCAGCTCAGAACGTTGCAAAAACGCTGGTCAAGAACAGCTTTTATTCATCGGATCATAACGGGCACAACACAATGAGTTTGAAGCTGATTCTTCTTGCAATGGATTCTCACCTCGAGCTTGGACATATAAAATTGAGTTTAAGATTGACCAAGAATTTTCCAAGTTTTCAGAACCTCCAGGTTTTGGTGAAAACCTCCAGGTTTTGGTGAAAACCTCCAGTGTTTCGTTTTGGCTCAAAACCGAGAATTTTCAGATTTAAGTGAAAACCTCCCGGTTTTGGAGAAACCTCCGTGTTTTCGGCATCCAGAGAGCAAACATTTTTCACTAATTTTCAAAACCTCCAGGTTTGTGAAAAAACCTCCGTGTTTCGTTTGGTGCAAAAACTCAGAATTTCCACTTTTGAGAGAAACCTCCAGGTTTTGACAGAAACCTCCAGGTTTGGGCAAACAGAGAGCAAACACGATTTTGCAAGGTTTCACATTCAAAGTGAAACCTCGAGGTTTCTGAGAAAACCTCCAGGTTTTGTCAGACAACCTTGAAAAACCTCCAGGTTTGAGAACAAACCTTCGGGTTTCTTTGCGACTTTTAATTTCAAATCGACGAATTTGCAATACCTTCTTGTTTGATCTTAATACTTCCTATGATTAATCTCTAATGTTCATAGACATGTTTAACCACTTTTTTAGTGAGTTTCAGATGATTAAAATGAAGGATTAGAAGCAAACCTTTAAAATATCGATTTGGTTTAGAACATCAAAAGTCAGGCAAAAGTTCTAACGGCTAGTTTCTAACGACTATATTTCTTTATCCAACAAATCATTGAATCTTCTCAACGGTCATATATTGATCTCTACCTATAAAAGAAGACAGATTCAAGCAGTAAAAACGTAGAGACACAAGTTTACATCTTCAATATGCTGATACTCTAGTTTTTACATCATTTACACTCGTTTTTCATGTCTAGACAAATTGACTTAGAGAGTGAGATGATTTGTATTATTCTTCAGTGTTCATTTATTCACTTTCGAGAGAGAAGATTTATTGTAATCATTCTATCTATTCGAGAGTTACTCAAGATTGGGTGATCTTGAGTGGGAAACACATTGTGTTGATTACAACTTGTAAATGGGAGTGAATCCTAGTGAGAGGATTACTTCGAGTACGAGTGTGTAATCAAGCGGTGTGTTGATTACGGATTTGTAAGGGGAGTGAATCCTAGTGAGAGGATTACCTCTTGTACGTAACGTGTAATCGAGTTGAAAGAAGATAGTGGATTGAAAATCCCAAGTGAAGCTTGGGACCTGGATGTAGGTCAAGGATTGGGCCGAACCAAGTATAAATCGTTTGCACATTCTCTTCCCTTATCTCTTACATTTCCAAGATATATGTTTGAATGTGCATATATATTTGAATGATCGATTATTGCTTTATAAACCGATTTCGAAGTTACGAAAAGATTTTCAAAGTTCCTAAATTTTTATACTTCACCCAATTCACCCCCCTCTTGGATTCAGCCGGTTCTTACAGGATTGTTAATCAATTAATCAAGAAATCAGACATCGCTTGGCAAGTATTATCAAATATTACATCCAGTCTTAATTATAAGACTAGTTGACTTTTTTTGGAGAGATAAAGGAAGCTAAATAAGTTACTTGATTATTTCATATGTTAAATGTTCTTAGATTATATATTAGTTTATTAGCCAAACTAATAAGTTTGAAAAAAAAAAATAATAAAAACATTTTAAAGTAATTTAATTAGCTTCCTTAATCTCTCCAAAAAAGTCAACTAGCTCTTATAATTAGGATCGGAGGGAGTACGACATAAACAAAAGTTTATAGTTAAAATTCTGTTGTTGCGGCAAAAACTTTGCGGCAGAACAAGTTAATGTTTGATAAAATTAGTAGGCTAGCTGCATCCCTTTTTAAGGGGGAAACAGTTGAAAACAGATTGAAACTTTTTCTGCTAACAAGTTACTAAAGTTTAAATAATTGACTAAATTAAAATGCCTAAAACATGTCAGCTAAAATGATTAACATAACATATCATGCATGTCCTAAACACGATATAATTAAAATCCACAATTTAAATTACCTGGTTTTTGTTTCCCTCAAATTCGATCAGCTTCTCAAGAACTATCATGGGGATCTGATTCTCAAGCATAAGCATATCACGTTTGATATGAGGTGTGATATAGAGTCTTCCATGGCAACTGAAAATAGGATCATTTTCTGCATAATCACCTCCATTATTTTCATCACAATCTGCAAATCTCATCATTTCAAGCATGAAACAGCCATCAATAATCAACATCTTCAAGAAGCTATGATCATTATTCTCCCATTGATCATCAAGTGGCTTATAACAGTCCTTTAGATCTCCTTTCACTTCCGCCATGGTTTCCATCAGAACCTCCAATGGCTTCCCACACCTCCTCAAAAAGTGAAACAGAGCTCTATGCTTGTGCTCTTCCATGGCCACCACTTGCTTTTTCATGTGGTGGTATGGACCAAACGACACCGTTTGGGGGTTGTAAGCCCTCTTGTTCAGGTCTGAAACACTGGAGGGAACTGCATAAATGCAACGCTTCTTCCATTTTTCAATCTCCATTGAAGAAGATCCATGGCTCTTGAGCTTCTCGTTCATTTGAACCACCCACTGATCTGTTTCTTCTAATTCCATGCGTTTGAGCAATCTCTTTCTTCCTTGAATCTGATGCTTATGAGGTATGTTTATAGTGTTCTAATGCTTGTGAAGAAAGAAGCTAAAGTTGTAACATCCCATTTTCAAAAGCAGTATATATATTTTTTTTCATCAGAGTAGAGCATCGGAGCGATTGAGTAACTCGATATTTATATTCAAAATGCCGTAAGTCCGGCTGATTGTAGTGGTACGTTATACCGAGTGTTTTCAAAAGTAAATAACAAAAGAAGAAAGTCTTCACCGAGTCCCTATGCGTGTTGCTTGCCTTTCTCCTTGATCCTCGGTCTCCCGACTCGACCGACGCTATGTCAAGAGGCGAGGTTCAATGCCCATGAACCTCGGTAACGGTTAACCTCATGTTTATATATACAACATAGCATGTATATGAGCATACAAACAAGCTTATCCCAACAAAGACACACGCCCCCTAGCGGATATGTCGCACTTAGCATACGTTTCGCACCTAGCACTCGCTTTCCCAACACCCAAAGAAGCATAATAACAAGACATTGAACATACCACGAGCTATCAACTACCTCACATAAACATACCATACACATAGCACATGTACGCATACAATAAACATCGAGTTAGTGTTACATAAAGACGCGAACGTACCTTCGTTGACTAAAACGGTACTTTTTGACAATGCAGTACAACAAATGGGTACGTGATTACAGATATCCTATAAGGATAATATCATATTATCAAGGACCAACATCACAATAGGCATTTTAGGTACAAATTACCATTTTGCCCCTAACTCTCCTAATTGACGGAATTTCGCCAGAACTTCGTTACTTTAACTCTAATCTTCCAAAATTTTGACATATCTCCATCTCCACTATATTTTTGAAATAAATATCATATTTATCCCTAAAACATGATATCTAAACTAACTTGGAAGATTAAAGATTAATCTAGATTTCTACTATAACTACCGAAGGAACTACCAAAGCTTAAGACTAGGGACCGAAGAACTTACCCAAAGACTTCGCTACTCCTTTTCCGCAGCTCCTCCTTGCTCTCACTTCTCTCTAACCTCTCTCTAGGATTCCTTTGTGAATTGGTGAGGAGTGAAGAGGGGTTGCCTATTTATAGAGAATTTCCATGAATCTCAACCCTTGGATCAACTTTTGCATCAAGGGCTAGGATGATGAAGATGTGGCCTTATGAACATCACTCATTTTCCTCTTCTCTCTACCACAAAAATGTCCCCTTACTTTATGCATTTACCCGATAAAATCCCCGATCGGTGTTCTAATCGCGTAATCTTAGAAAATCTCAAAAATCCGGAACATAGCCTTCAAGTTCTATTCTTCCTCTTTGGAATTATATGAGTTAACTAAATTTTGATCCCATTAAGGGTATTCCGTTGTCCGTTGAACATTTTCAGACGGCTTCGGTCTAGTAAATTACCGGGTAACATCAACTTCGGGGACAAAAATTCACGATTCATAATATGTCCAGTTGTTTTCTACTTAGTTCAAGGATTTCAAATTATGATTTATTTTCCATTGGTTCCCACTTTTCTTATCGCCCTTTGTTTACAAAATATCTTTTCATCTGATCCCTTATTCGCCCTGCTAAAATGACTTCCGCTAACACCAACTTCTCGGACAAAAATTCACTTGTTTGTAATATGTCGACCTAAGAAACTTAGTTCACGATTTTCTAGATATGATTTAATTTCTATCGGTTCATTTATTCAACTAGTTCTTCCACAAATATCTTAATTATATTATTATTTAATTAACAAAATATCATGATATTATTTTTGAAAAACCCACAACCCTTTTCACACTCAAATTTTGGTTTTCTCTTCCCTTTATTATTATTATTTTCTTTAATTTATCTAAATTAGCTAGAAGCTTAATTAGAGCCTTAATCCCATGATTAGCAATCTTTTAGAATTTAGGGTTTTCATGTTCTTAATCTCACCAATTTTTTCTTAATCTTTTCTAATTGATTAGCAAACACACTTTATGCTAATATTAGCCATAAACACTTAATTAAAGGATTTTCCATAATCTACCTTAAATATTCTCTTGTTTAGGCTTAAACAATTAGCCATTAATTACTTAATTAATCACTTTCTAATTGTTGATAATTTTCTTAATTAGGATTAATCATTTTCTCACAACTATTTCATTGATATTGGTATTTTATGTCCCACATATCATATTAAAAATCATGGGGCAACTTATGCTCCCCAAAATTATATTTAATTTTGCCTCATTATTTTTCAAGGGAAATAATCCCAAAAATTCCTAAAATTAGAGACAACATACTTTCTAATTTTCAATAAATATTTTATTGCCTCTTGGGATTTATCATAATATTTTCAAGGCATTTCATGGCCCATAATTACATTTAGGGATTTTGACACTTAAATCCCTCTAATTTCATTAGAAATTTCCCTAGACAATAGAATAAGTATCCTACAAGGTTTTAAAACCACATATTCACCTATTTCCAAATAGGTATTATTTGCTAAAATATAATATTCCGGATAGATAATTATCCGAGTATTACAAAAGTTGTGCTCTTCTCTTCATGTAAATGATGAGTTCATCGTCATCATAGTTTATTGATATATATATATTTTTTTTTACGTTCTGAAATTCCTTTCCTGCAGATCTTTTGGCTATTAATTAATTGGATTCTTAGACTGTTTGCTCTACTCTTTGTTCTAACATGAAGTAAAGAACAAGTTCACCAGCCGTCATTTTTTTGTACCAAGCTTTTATTATTACACCTCCCGTGGTCCCTAGTATACGTGTCAGTTGGAGGGTTAGATCTGTCCTAAATATTATATCTAAATAAATTTTCCCTATATTTTATCAAAATTTTCAAAGAAAACTAATAATTTGGTCCCTATAGTTTCGATTCACTTGTAACTCAATCTCTACATTTGACTCGATGTAACTCAGTCTTTATAGTTTGAACCATTTTAAAATTTAGCTCAAGGGAGTGAGTTACAATGAGTCAAAGTGCAATGATATGATTGAGTTACAACATAAACTCAAAACTATAGGGACTAAGTTATAACAACTCAAAGTATAAGACCGAGTTGCATTAAGTCAAAGTTTATGGACCAAGTCAAAAACTAGGGGATAAAAGATAAATTTTCCCTTTTTCTCAAACTAATTTATAGTATTACACTAATCTAATGTTATATGGGGGTGTTTTAGGGAAATTAATAATATCGCATTAGTTATAATTAATTAATTTATCCCACTTTCTTAATCTATCTAAATTAATTAAGCATATTTCATAGTCTTAACTACTAAGCAACGCAGGAGTATTATTTTCTCAATTTTGAAACCCCAAAAAGAACTAACGTACGTGGTCACTGCCTTTGTTTTTGGATAAAATAAAGTAGAACAGTGTCTGATTAAGTGATTATATAGTTTTACTAAATATACAAATAACAGTTATATGCCAAAAATGGATTAATGGTAGAAGGTTGAAATGGAATGATGGATTGCTTTTTTTTGCAGCAACGAGCAGCTTTCTTGATTTGCAATTTTTGACATGTCTCCATAGATGAGTAGTGCTAGCTCCCTTCCCTGAGTATGAAAATGAACTTCTGTAAGACTTGCATTTAGCTTTGAGCCCATCTTTAGAGTCAATTTGATCAAAATCATCCCAAATGGCTGAGGTTTTTCACCTCTTCTTAATAATATCATCATCGTATCATTTTTCTCAATAAAGTAGGAGGAACTGAACTAAATTACATTGTTTCACTCTGAAACGGAGATGACATTAAATACAACTGAAACATAAAAAGTAATGTAGTTTTAGTTTAACATGTTTCACATTAATACGGTGAAGTGATGACTTGTTGCATATGTTACGATGTTGTTAAATTCCAAAGGCACTACTAGAAAATGTCATTTTTGCGACGGAATTTGCGAGGGAAAAAAATTCCGTCGCAAATTTCGGCTATTTTACGAGGAACTCATTTCCTCGCAAAATGGCCATTTTTTGCGAGGAAGTATAGTTCCCTCGCAAATAATGGCCATTTTGCGAGGGAAATTTCTTTCCTCGCAAAATTTGGGGGGAAATATCCCGCCAATTCCCCCATTTTGCGAGGGAATCATCTTTCCTCGCAAAAAACAGCTACTTTTGCGAGGGAAACATAGGTCCTCGCAAAATCGGAGGAAATTGGCGGGATATTTCCTCCCAATTTCCCCAAATTTTGGAGGGAATAAATTTCCCTCGCAAAATGATGACTTTTGTGAGGGAAATTATTTCCCTCGCAAATTTTTTTTTTTAAAAAAATATCTCTACATAGTAAAGCCAAACAATTAAACCAAAAAAATTCAACTCTCTCACTCATTTCCGCCTCTGTTCGACTCAGTAGCATATTAATTAAAATCAGGACAATTTTCTTCTAAACAATAGTATTTTGAAATATATTTATAAACATTTGTCTGATAATTAATATATTTATTATTTCTATATATTTTCCTTTTTACCATTGAATCAAATAAATATAACAGAACAGATGACATATTTTTTAAAGATGTAAATTAATAAAAACCTTCATAAGAAATATATCAAAAATTTTGAAATCACATGATTAAAATTATTTAAATAAGCGAATAATTATTGGAATTTGAAATCACGATCCATAGCTTTGCACACTACGTACGCTAATTAACACCACATCATGAGGAATTAGGGTGTGCGCACGATAACATGAAGAGGCCAATGCAAAATAAATAAATAAAAATATGTGTGTGTATATATATATATGCAAATTTAAATTAAGGGTAATACTATCTTTTGGACCCTCAAAATTAAAATTTACTTATATAAAAAGATAAATAAATAAGGAATTATCTTAGTTAATTTATTTGGAATTTGAATCCCTATATTATCTCTAACTACATCTCATATATTTGTTTTAGGACTATCTTTTGGACCCTCAAAATTAAAATTTACTTATATAAAAAGACAAATAAATAAGGAATTATCTTAGTTAATTTATTTGGAATTTGAATCCCTATATTATCTCTAACTACATCTCATATATTTGTTTTAGGAAATAAATTTATATATATATATATATATCCAAATTTAAATTAAGGGTAATACTATCTTTCGGTTCTTCAAAATTAAAATTTACTTATATAAGAAGACAAATAAATAAGGAATTATCTTAGTTAATTCATTTGGGATTTGAATCCCTATATTATCTCTAACTACACCTCATATATTTGTTTTAGGAAATAAATTCATATATATATATATATATATATATATCCAAATTTAAATTAAGGGTAATACTATTTTTTGGTCCTTCAAAATTAAAATTTACTTATATAAGAAGACAAATAAATAATGAATTATCTTAGCTAATTTATTTGGAATTTAAATCCATGTATTATCTCTAACTATAAATAAGGAATTATCTTAGCTAATTTTTTGGAATTTGAATCCCTGTATTATCTCTAACTACATCTCATATATTTGATAGGAAATAAATTTTGAAAATTAAAACATGAAAACACATGATCCCTAGCCATGTGCGCACCACGTCTACTAACATGACATAAGGGGGAATTAGGATGTGCACACGACAACATGAAGAAGCCAACTTCCAAATATATATATATATATATATATATATATTCAATTTTAAATTAAGGGTAATACAATCTTTTGGTCCTTCAAAATTAAAATTTACTTATATAAGAAGACAGATAAATAAAGAATTATCTTAGTTAATTTATTTGGAATTTGAATCCTGTATTATCTCTAACTACATCTCATATATTTGTTTTAGGAATTACATTTTGACTAAATAAATTTTGAAGATTAAAATATAAAAAAACAGTAAATTCAAATGTGTTTTGGAGATAAAAACATGAAAAACAAGTAAATTCAATTGCGGTTATTGATGAAAACAATATTTAGTTATTATTGAGGAAAAAAAAGATTGATAAAATATTTTGTAACTACCTTACTCATTATCTCTCTTTTATAACCCCTTGCTTTTTTTTTTTTTTTTTTTTTTTTTTAATAGCGTTTTTGAGCTTATTATTTTGAGAGAGATATTTCTTTGCTATACTTTTGTTAATGTATTTCTTGACAAAGTAATTCAAATATTAAGAGGATGCGTTTAATATTTGAAATCAATCGGGGAGACATACAAATTTATTTATTCACAAAATAGTTTATATATAAAGAGGGAGAATGATGGTTAGTTTTTACAAAAATTAAAATATGTAATTTAGAAGGTAGAGGATAAAACAAAGACATAATTAAAATATTGACAAGAAAAAAAAAAAGATACCAGTTATAAGGAGAGATAAAAGGAAAATTGTTACAAAATATTTTAAAATATTAAAGTGAAAATGTGAAAAATCAAATGAAGGGAATTACCTTATCGGTTAATCTAAGAAAGAGGATAATTAAGGGAGTTAATAGAGATATTTATTCCAAGAAATTATATACATAAATTAAAAATTAAAATAATAAGTAAATAGTTTTACTTTAACAGATAGTAAAATAAAGAAGACATGTGTCAAGTGCAAAGAAAAGGTAGGCATGAATTATAAATTCCTAAAGAGAGCAAAAAATAAATTTGTAGGTCTCCCCTAATTTTTTTCATGAATAAATGACTAAAAACCAAAAAATTAAAGAGACCAAAAAATCCTATCTTTTTTTAATAGTGTTCATTGTACAATGAAAAAAATCTTTTTAGATTAAGATTAACTTAAAAAAAAATGAATTGGAATTGTAACCGGATACGTTTGGTGTTTGTGAGAACCCCTTGAGTCACTACATTATTTGATTTAAAGGGTTCTCGACGCTTTGGTTTATGTGAAATTTTCTTATATTTTTACTTAATATTATATTCTATTTTCTTATCTATTGTATTTTATTAAACTATAAACTATAAATATTGAAATATTGTATTTGTATTTTATTAAATATTAAATGAGATATTAAATAAATTCAAAATTCAAAATATTAATATTTATTAATATGAATTAAAAAAAGATTAATGTATAAAAAAAATACAATAAACCAAGTTGCACTCCTCGGCCCGTCGGTTTTCGCCCCTAGGTTTTAGATTTCATCTTCTCGCCGCTCTCTCCCTTCTTCGCCTCGATCCGCTGTTCTTCCCCGTGAAGCCACCGCGAGCCCGTTCGTAAGCAACCACCGGTCGTTTCCCTCCTCCTTGCCCCATCGTGAGTCCGCTCTTCCTTTAGATTTGTCCCCTAGTCCGGCGTCGCCACCACCGGTCGTTTCCTCCTTGCCCCACGGTTTCGCACTACCGGTCCTCCCCTCCTCCTTGCCCCACGGTTCGCGCTCCGGCAGCCCTCCCCTCATCTTCTTTCAATGTCCGGCAAGGTTAGTGCACACACTTATGACTCGTATGAAATTATCTTCGTTGTCATTAGCCTACCAAAGACTATCGGGGACCTTTAAATTGAAAGCCACATAACAATATTTTGAACGATCGCTCCGGCTCGAGTTGCGAGATTTTGCATTTTCGGTTTAGAATTTGATTTTTGTGACTCTTAATGTGAGAATCTCGAAACTTCTAGTGTTGTTTTCATCGTTAATACGGTTCCGCCATTTCGGTAAAGGATATCGTTGTCTTGGTAAATTTTTTGCTAACTTTGGGGAAATCCACATGATACTAACAATGTTTTAGTCTAAAATCATTGCTATTTCCGTATCTTGTCCGAAATGTATTCTTTTTTTTTTTGTGTCTTTCTCATTAAGATTTAACTTCTTTAATTGCATTATTTTTGTGCCACAACTTGCTGTCTTTGGAGGTTGAAGACCACAATACTTTTCTTGGCCGCAAAATATTAAAATATCAATAATTGAATTAAAAGTAAGGAGGGGAAAGTATGGAGTTAAGAAATCAGTTTTAATCATTGGTTGGCTTTACTACTCTTGTTGTCAAGCATGGGATATGTGGTACGATATTTTACTCTTTTCAATCCTTGCTTTGTTGAAAGCCATTTATTTCTCCTAACTACTTGATATGGTATTGTGATCATTCATGGAAGGTATGTTGAGATTTTGTTTTTAAACAAACTCTTTTCTCTTTTAGGAATTATGATATGATCATGCAGTTAATATGATCAAAATAGGAATTGCAATTGGGTTTCTGGTCATGCATGAGATTGCCACTTTTTAGCAGTTAATAACTTAATATGATGCAAACAAATGGAAAAGGAATTACGACATGTTGTAGGATAACTAACTGTTTAAGTTTGTTGTGATATTCTTGCCCATTTAGAGATTTCTTATATGCCCTTGCATTTTGAATTTTTGTATTGAAAGTTAAGCTTCAAGGGGTTGGAAAGGGGAACTTCCCTTATCTTTATCCTTTGCTTTCTCTCTTTGAATAACTTGTCGCAAGCTTTAGAACATTTGAATCAATGGGTATGATGACGGTATTCTATCTCGCTCATTGGTCGCATCATTATGCTTGATTATTCTTACAAGATTTTGAAGTTCTAAGTTGCTATTGAGAAAAGGGGAAGCCCGTAAAATAAGGGTTTATCTGTAGAGGGAGGATAGTTTTCTTGAAATGGCTAGATGCTGAATCGATGTATTGGTAGAGGTAGTTTCTTGGACTAGGTCTTGGATCCCTTTTTGTTGATTCGAGTTTGCATGTGCAAGAATGGGCAGTCTGTATTTTATCGTTTTTAATATGATGAATTGGTAGTTTATTGATCTCGCCATATCGACAACCAGTCTTTGTTGATCTGGTGACCCATCTCTCCACATCCACACTTTGAATTTTTTGTTTGATCGATATTTTATTTTTCTTGTATTGCTAGGAGGTGTTTTCAAGTTAGAACTGTTTTTTGCCGGAGGAATATCCAATGGCTGCCCCTAAGGTATTTCATCTAAGAATTTTGTAATTACATTTGTTCTCTCGTTTGTAGTGTATCTTGTCCGATTCTTCCTCTTAAAGAAGTGATCCTATTTTTTTTTTTTTTTTTTTTTGACTATGTATGGTTTAAGTTAGTCGATGATTTTGTTTTATTTTATTTTTTGATGACATGCAAGGTTTTTCGTAGTGTCACCCGACTCAATCCGAAGAAATGCAATTTATCAAATTGTCTTCTTGTTCAAACTTCATTTCTTTCTCGCCTCCCATTGTTGGATCCGAAATAGCAAATTTTTTTTGACTGTTTTAAATATGGCATCTTCATTTGCCTTGAATGTAGCTATTTACTCATAGGTTGAAGTATTGTGATGCTCAACTTACGTGGTCCGGTATGTGGCTCAAGGTTTGAAGATTTTACATGTCTTATTTGTAATGTATTTTTGTGTGCTTGTAGGAGACCTATCAAGGCGACGGGGAGAGAGACTCGCGAGATTGAGAACGATCCGATGTCCTCTTATTCTCGATAACGAGAGTCTCTTCATTCAAAGCCGGGCGGATTTGACAAGAGGGGAGAGTCTTCGGCATGGGTGCCTCGCGCCGAACCGAGCCTCCGGTGAACCGACCAGATCTAGCTAGCGGTTTAGACTTTTTTTTAGTTCATTTTAGTCGAAACATTATAATTTGTAATATTTGGTTTTTGCTATGTAAATTCTTATGATTGTTACAATTTATTTTTATGTTATAAAATTCTTTTTATTTTCTAATTTTTAATATTTTTTTATGTAATTATTTTATTTTTTAAAAAAAAAAATTAATTGGATTTTTGCGAGGAATGACTTTCCCTCGCAAAATATCGGATTTTGCGAGGGAAAATCTTTCCCTCGCAAAATGTTGATTTTGCGAGGAAAGGGAAAATCTTTCCCTCGCAAAATCCAACATTTTGCGAGGGAAAAGACATTTTTGCGACGGAAATTGGGTTTGCGAGGGCTTTTTTTGCGACGGAACTTTTTCCGTCGCAAATTCCGCCGCAAAACTGTTTTGCGACGGAAAATGCCGTTTTTGTGAGGGATTTTTTCCGCCGCAAAAAACTGTTTTTTTTTGTAGTGGGCCCCCCTATAGCTAACATATATATGATTATTGCACCACAAATAATAACATAAAAAAAATTAGCTACATAAATTTGAACAAAAACTCATGACCTAAATTTGAAAAATGACCGGAATGAACGAGGAGAAGAACATGAAGAGAAGAATTCAATTTTTAATAAACTTAATCTTCTGTATGGTTTAAGACGTTAGAGTATAACTCAGTCTGTTAATGAAAGACATTGTCTTTTCTTAATGTTTGTGCTAACGTCTCTGGTTTCCACAGTATTTATTAGTACCTTTAAGCTTCTATAGTGATTAAATTAGTCATGTGCAGTGTACAACTTGAAAGTTGGAACTAAACCAAACATTATATCAGGAAAATTAAAAGTAAAAGTATTATTCTAGGATATGAATTCTTTTGAATTGAATTGTCAGGAAAGAACTGAATAAGAACTCCATTATTTAAGATGCCATTTGCTTTCACTGTGAGAATCAAGCAACAAAACAATTCACAAGATCTCTTTTTAATCTAAGCTGCTAATGTTACCGTGCAAAATGAAAGAACATTTTTTACTCAGTAGATTAAGGGACAATTTAATTTGATGTCACATCCCATGCGATTTAAGAGAGATTCATGAAAGATTTGTTCCCATTTTACTTAGATTATATAACAGCAGGTATGTTGTTGCTACATTGGTTTGCATCCTCACTCTTCTTTTGAAAAGTAAAGCAAACCATTCTTATTAGTTGGCTACACAGCTCTTAGGAAGCAAATGGACAATTTCCATAGCTAATTCAAGATTGTTATCCATAAAAAAAGGAACATAGTGCATTCAACAGAGATGTAAAGTTTCCTCTTTTTTTTAATTTAATTTTAGGAAAGCAAAAGACCTTTAAGAAAAAATATTAATTACTCTTACCAGTGCCTACCGACAGCCCGACAGTTTACTGAGAGGCTTAGGCCTGGCCTGTTAAGACAAACGAGACCTTAAAATAGGCCTTAACCTGGCCTTTTAGCACGATAGGCTAAGCTCGACCAGGCTTTTAACATGTCGGGCCGTTGAGGCTCTTAGCCTATTTTCACCCCTATAGGCAACTCCCACAACAATCGCATGCATAAAATATTGATCCACATGTAACTTTCACTTGGATTCGCCTTATAAAAAATAGAATTAATATATTAAGGTACACTAATTTACAGTGTAACGAAAAGTAAACTAGAGAAGAAATTAATTACCAAAAGAAGAGGGAATTACAACTATCCTTCATACTTGGGCTGTCACATGTTGGAACACTTTGTGTTGTGTAATATCCTAATTTTATTTTTAGGATTTAACTATAATTATGAAGAATTGATAATAAAAAAAAATTAAAAAAATCAAAAGTAAAATAATAATAATAATAATAATAATGATAATAATACTAATATATTATTATTATTATATATATACTTATTGTGCATGCTTGTATGACGTTTGCGGTCATTTTTAATTATATAAAACTATGAAACTATGTTGATAATGCAATTGTCTTGTGTGGGATTTATTTTCATGGAAATATTGTGTGGAATTTGTGTGGAATTATGAGATTGGAAATATTCTTTTGATAACTTGTGAATTAATAATGGTATGTGATAATCCATTGTAATTTTATCTCTTGATATTTATATGAGAGGAGATGATGGATGTGGATTTGGCAGGAGATTATTCAAAGAGGAAATAAGGGGGTGAAATCTTATACAAATAGAGGGGGGAAAAAAGGCGGTGGGCTTCCAAGTGTACCCTAGTTAATCCTTTCGCCCATTTGTGTTTAATAGAGTGTTGACACCCCACTAATACATTAGAGGGGAATCCATGGTTTGGTCTTGTGCTTTGTGGATTTTGACTGGTCCATACCACTTGATCATTGAGCTTGATGAGTTGAACTACTAGTCATATAGGTGAGTACTAACTCATAGGTTTAGTCAGAGGGAATAAGGCAAGGAGGATTGAAAATAAATTCTTATGTATTGATTCATGTGAACTTATGTGCTAAATATGAAAACTGAGATATTCATATTGTGAATTGATATATACATATAATAAGTTGTCATGTGATATTTTTAATATGGGTTTATTGTTTGTCATGTCACTTGACATAAACTTATGTCAAGTTACCCCAAAACTACGTCGTTTTAGGGTTAGAAGAATTAATGAACTCTCAAAACGACGTAATTTTGGGGTTAGGAGAATTAATGAAGGCTTTTTGGTCAAATTCATATAATAAATACAAAAACAAAAATACAAAATTAGCCTTTATTAATTCCCTTAACTCCCAAAACAGCATAGTTTTAAGGTAACTTGACATAAGCTTATGTCAAGTGACATGACAAACAATAAACCCTTTTAATAATGCTATGATTTTATAATATCCCATTTGATGCCTCATGAGTAACTACTCGTATGCCCAATGAGATGGATTAATAGTTACTATTTTTGAGGTGATAGTTCTCATGTGGGTCCATCAAGAAAGACTTTGAAAACTTAAGCTACTTCTACTAACAGTTGTACTTCCATCTTTTTAGTATATGCTGGATTATTATATATTGCCATGTTAGAGCTCATTTTACATAATCTAGTTTATTTTGAATATTTTGATAAATGATGAATGGTTTGATCAAACACTTAATTAATTATTATTTTATGAAAAAATGGAGGACGTTACAAATTCATATCAGAGCAGATGATTCTGTCAACAGTCTTGCATGCATTACTTATATGGCAATATATAATAATCATACATACCTTCCATGTTTAATTGTTTTTGTTATGTTGTGTTTCACCACTCACTTTTTATGGTGGGTTGCATCCTTAGGTAGGGAGAAGATGGTACGAACTCATTGTCATGGTTATGGGAGTAGTAGGCCTCCACACCTACCTATTCAACCACAGTAGCAACAACAACTCCCAATTGATAGGGATGCTTTTATGCAACAATTGAGGAAACTTGTAGTTAATGTTATGGAAGAGCGATTTAACAAGTTTGAGGAAGACAGTGGAAAGAGAGTAGGAGACAAAACCGCTACAGAGAATGGTTATGATCTCAAATTATAGGAAAATATGAAAAACTGCAGGAAACTACAAATGAGAGCCATAGTGCTTATTTACCTCAACAGCCACAGGTTCCAACTCGTCGTTCAATTTCTAATGTGTATAAGGATTTGGCTCGACATTGACCTCCCACATTTAATGGTGACCTAGATCTTGTCAAGGAAAAGATGTGAATTGAAGATATAGAGACGTTATTTCAGGCAATGGATTGCACTATTGAGCAGATGGTACAGGCAGTTACCATTATTCTTAAGGGTGAGCCGAATGAATGCTGGAAGAGTGTTAGATCGGCCGACTTCTCACCTCCATCATTCCTCTCCATTGCCTCCTCTAGGTTCCCTGCCATTGTTGGCATAGTTCCCAAGAACCATCGCCAATGTCTTCCTCTTTTTTGCTTTTTTTTGTCGCTTTTTTTTTTTTTTTTTTTTTTTTTTTTGCATTTTTTTCCAGATTTCTTTATTTCTGTCTCTTTTTTTTTTCCCTCAACAATTACATAATAAATACATTTATCATATATAATTATAATTAAATCCTGAAATTAAAAAAATCAGGATGTTACAAGCTTTACTTCATAATGGAGTAAATAAAGGTAAATATACAGCTTAATTTGAAACACAGAAATTATAGTAAATAAAGGTAAATAAAGGTGTAACATCCTTAATTTTTGTTTTTTTAACACAAGTAACTGAATTGAATCCAATCCAACTGGAACCTCAAAATCAGTATCAAGCGTCAATCATGACCAGATTACCATTGAAACCTTCTTAAATACTCCCTCCAATCTTAAATATAAAATATGGGAAAAATATTTCTCCAGTCACTAGAGATAAGTTATCTCCAATGACCTTCAAAACTACGTCGTTTTAGATTAATGAAAGATGTATTTATAATTTTACGTGAATTAATGAAGGGTGTAAAATTACAAAAACACCCTTTATTAATCTAAAATGACGTAGTTTTGGGAGGTCATTGGAGATAACTTATCTCCAATGATTGGAGAAATCTTTTACCTATAAAATATTTAATAAACTTTGAATTGTGAGTCTTATATAAAATTTTAAAATAAATAAATATCAAAACCAAAATTAGGCCTACATCTATGTTTAATTTTATTTTCTAACTATAGAGTGGAATTACTCTCCTTTCACAATATTCAGAAATCTCTAATTAGGTCTCTAGCGAAGTATAGACATGGATTTGGATTTTTTTTTTTTTTTTTTGGTTTCTATTGGATTTAATTGATATTTTTCGTAAAATTTATTTCTTATTATCATAAAAAAGTATTATGCTCATAAATATTTTCCTTCATCTATTTGATCTTCAATCTATATGAAATGGCGTTATTAGCATTTTTACATACCAATGTTGTAAAAATATTTTCTGAATTTCTAGACCCCAAAAGAACTAACGTGATCATTGTCTTTCATTTTGGAATGAAATGGGATTGGCTATCATCCCCTGGCTTACAATTTTTTTCACCTCCTCTTCTACTCCACTACTTGTCTCAACTTCTATATTGAAATTTGAACAGTTTAGACGTAATGTCTTATAAAAATATTGTTTATTACAGTCTTAAATTACCATAACTAAAATTTAGCAGTTTTTGAAATATGAATAAAATATCAAATTATTAAAGAAAAATAAATATTAAAAGCAAAGAGCTGACTCAACACCATTCCTTTTGTATTGTTTGTTTGTGTAAGATATAATAAAACTATATACAATCAGAGACACACAACTTCTACTTTATTTCATACCAAAAACAACACAATAGGAACGATTATTTGAATTTTTAATTGGTATATAAAATGCTAGATATGGCCTTTTGGCTGGTAAACTTGTATTCTTATCTTAATCGTAAAACAAAGCGAAGAGCTAACTGGCTAAGAATCCAATGAATTAACAACAATCAATTGACAAGTAAGGAACCTTAGGACACGTGAAGAATAATACAAGCGTATAGTTTCGTTCTTTACATGCAAGAGGTCACTATATATATAAACAAATCTCAGGAGAATCAAAGTAGAAAGAGAAATTGAGCCCTCAAACAAATGGATTTAGAAACAGATGAGTGGGTACGTGGTTCAAATAATCGAGAAGCTGAAGAGCCACGAATATGCTTCCATGGAGAAATTCAAAAATGGAAAAAGCGTTACATACAGGCAATACCCTTCTGTGTTAAAGACGTGAACAAGAAAGCCTACGAGCCCCAAACGGCATCGTTTGGTCCATACCACCACGTGAAGAATCATCTGGTGGCCATGGAAAAGAGCTCTGTTTCACTTTCTAAGGAGGTGTGGGAAGCCATTGAAGCTACTGATGGAAAGCTTAGCGAAAGTGAAAGAAGATCGGAAGGACTGTTACAAGCCACTTGATGATCAATGGGAGTATAATGATCAGAGCTTCTTGAATATTTTAAAGAAATTTAATTTATAAATAATTAAATATTTTATAATATCTAATATATTAATAAATATTTATATTTCAATATTCTGAATATTTTAAAGAAATTTAATTTATAAATAATTAAATATTTTATAATATCTAATATATTAATAAATATTTATATTTCAATATTCAAATTTTTTTTTAAATAAGAATATGAATATAGTATTATTTATTTAATATTTAACATATTTATATTTTATACTTTTCTATTAATTTATATATCCATCTTTGGATGCCGGAGGTGTGGCAATAGTTATCACACTCGAGTGTAATAATTTTGGATGCGGGAGATTTGTGGACATCAGTTTTCACACTCCAGTGTGATAACTTTAAGATGCATGATGAGGGTTAGAACGTGTCACAATACCATGTTCACTTGAGTGTGAAAACTTAACACTTGAGTGTGACGTTATCACACTTGAGTGTGCAAAGCATTAACAACACTCGAGCACACATAATTTCACTTCGAGTGTGACACATATCACGTAGTCTCTCTATTTAGCTTTGTTTCAAGTTAATTGAACAGGGACGGGGAGGAACAAAAATTTTTTGGATAACTTTAACAACTTTAAATTAAAGCGGTTAAATACATACAAATCTATATTGTCTGTTGTTTGCCTTATAAAAGTGTTAATATATGTGGGGGAACACAAATAACCACCCATCCAACTTCCCAAAATAGATTCAAAATAACCTATTAAAGAATAGACAGACTTTTCCAAAAGATTGAAGATAACCTACACAAATCTATGTTCCCAACAACACCCGTATCCAAACTACCTTGAATGCGGTCGAAATCTTCCCAAACGAATTGAGTAACTATTGCTACGAAGAAACAATCTTAATATGGGTGGTGGTGAGCTCGTCCAAAGTGAGACCAACTAAACATTCATTGATTTCGCTGTCCATGGCCTAACTCAACACAAAAACCATGGAGGCCAAAAGTAAACGAACAGAACAAAGACGGAGGAGTACCAATTATGTAGGATGCACAATTGTAGTTGAAATTCCTCTCACCCTCCCTGTTCTTCACAAATCTCTGTTTTCCACGGTCACATGCACTTGCCCTTTTATACAGCTAGCCATGTCATCAGGACAAAATCGACTTTAGGCCATTTTCATAAGCATTAGAAACTGGCTTCCCACCATTTTTTGTGAGAACCCATTTTCATTTAAACATGGGAGAACGGCGCCCACGTGGAAAATATTTTCTAAGGAAAATTTGATCCAAACAGCGGCCGCCACCAAAAAATTTGAATTCCCTTTACCCTCCCTCCAATTTCATTGATCCAAACGGGGCCTTACATCATCAATTTTCTCACTTGTCCTCATCCTTTATGCAGACTTCGGCATAAAATCCTGAGATATCTACACTATAGGCTATAAACAAGATATCCTAAGCTCTACAGTTGCCCCCAACCCCTGATCAACAATGCCTTAGCTTGTGTTCGTTGCCATCCTTTTCTTAAAATTGCGCCATTTTTGGAGCAAAACAATGAACATTTTGCTTTAAAAAATAAATAATAAAAATTCAAGATAATGACATATATTAAAAAGACACTTCAGGATACTAACCAATGCTATAAAATACTTTTAGCATCTTAAAAAATTATTCTAGGATTTTTAAAAAAATCCTAAAGTATATTTTTAGTACCCGGTACCAATACCATAAAATCTTTTTTCAAGATCCTAAAAAAAAATTCAAGATCATGAACTATTTTTTCAATATCAGCCAATATCCTAAAGCATATTTTTAGTGCTAGTCAATACCCTAAAATAATTTTTCAAGATCATGAAGTATTATTTTAAGATCTTGAAAAAATATTTTAGAGTACTGACTAAAAATATAATTTAGAATATTTTTTTAAGATTTTAAAACATTTTTTCAAGATCATGAAATATTTTTTTAGCGGTCAATATCCTAAAAGTGTTTTTTTTGGTACCTATCAGTACCCTTAAAAAAATTCAAAAAAGCAACAAGCTCATCATTTTGCACTAAAAACAGAGTAGTTTTAAGAAAAGGATGGCAACGAATGCTACCCCACAGCGGATGCAAGCCAAATCCGATCAACAGTCAACTAACTAGGAACACGCCAGAAGTTTAACCTCCCAACCTTGACCTCCTTGCCGGCTGACAATGGATTTCGGCGAAAGTGGTGGGATTAATATATTGCATCAGTGAGTTTGCCTTCCAACCACTGCTCCTTGCATACCTCCAAAATATCTTCAAATGTCTGGACTACAGGTGTACTCACCCAATTCCCATATTCATATTCATTCTCCTCGTCAACTATAATACCAGACCCTTTACAGCTTCTATCATCAAGGCCGATTTGTCCACATTTGTAGCAGAAGTTTTGCAAGCACTTAGAGCGGACTGTGGCCCAGACAGGATCCTATCCTTCCCTTGGCACCCAAAAACTTGTAGCTAAAAGAACATCCAATCGAAGAAGAGTTCGAACTCTAATGAAGCTTTTGACCAATTTTCCATCTACCATAGGCCTCTCATACATCACAGTTTCCTCACTACATCTCTCAAGATTTTCGCATTAGAACCATCGTTGGAGGCCATGCAACTGAATCCAAAAAGGAGCACGACTAAAATCGACATCTTTAAGCACCATATAATCATCCCAGATCTAAAGGTTTGACAGGTGACCCTCTACCTAGTATAATCTTCATTTTTGCTAAAACGAAACAGGAAAATAAGTTGACTCTGATCAAGTTCATGCATCTCTATTTCCTCATCCAGCTGCCATCCCTTTTTAATCATGGATAAAGCTGTGGGAACGTTTAAATTTTTTCCAGTCAAAATCTTCCCCACCAAAGCCCCCCCTTTTTTCTCAAATCTCCTACTCAGATTCATAACAACTTTTGTTTTCCTAGAACTACTACCTTGCCCTTCCTCCATATCATCAAACACAGACACAAGTCACACTCTCCACCCAAACACCTTCACCAGTGACAGGGACAAGATAGAGATGGAAGAGGAAACAGAATGAAGGTCACCACCGAAATAGAGCACTGGTCAGAAATGGCTCATCGAGGACCTCACATACACTCATAGAGGAGAGGAGAAACTCTCACAAAGGAGAGGAGAAAAAGCCTTTTTTCACACTTAAGTCATGTCAGTGTTACTTGCTAAACAAAAGTTGTGATTAGATGAAATGCAACAAAAGATTATACAAAAGTTAGAGTGGCCTTGTTATTTAGTAAACGAAAGTTATTAATAGCTAATTAAAGAAATTATTTTTTCTTAAAGTAAATAGACAAAGGGCATTTTATACTTTTTGCTTGAATTTCAAATTCCCAACTTGAAATGACTCAGGCATTTTGCAATTTCAGAGCAACTTTATGTGATTTTCACAATTTTCATGTTTTTTTCCTGTCATTTTCCCTTTGATTTAATGGCAAATGATTGGTTGTTAATTACTCGTAATCAATTGAAGTCTTACACAGTTAGCCTTGCTCTTTCTTCTAAGATGAAGATAAGAATAATGGCACCAGCCGAATGATCAACTTTAGCATGTTATGCAAGTTTTTCTTTTTCCTTTTTCTAGTAGTTACTGCTCTGTTAAAGATGAAATAAAGTACTAGTAGAATGACTGATTATGTTGTTACAGTAATGAATTGCGACTTCCCCATTCATCAATATAAAATATAAATCCGAAACAAAGAAAGAGAGAGAATAGAAGAAGCATCTAAATCCATACTTCCATTCTTCATTTACAAAAGTTCTAAACCATATTCTTGCAAAATATTCGTATCATTCAATGAATCAAGAATAAAGTGAGAATGCACCAAAACGAAAAAACAATACAAGCATATTAAAGTATGTAGCTTCAGTCGGCAAGAAATTCGCATCAAGGTAATGGAATAATCTTGCTCTATGTCCAGTCATAGCATTACCGGTCATTACTCTAATGGCTACCAGAGATGGGACATTTGGACTTACCTTAAAAAGGTAGTAGATTGGTCAGGTTAATCATAGGACCCTCATATCACAAACACAATGGCTCAAGAAACGTATATCAGAAATTAGAAACCATAAAAATAAAATAAAAAATAAAAAAACACTCAAAAAAAAAATTGTAATCCCAGATATCAACACATGAATCCAAAGAAATTAGGATCCACAATTCCTACCAGGATGTAAAATGGAATAATCTTGCTCTATGTCCAATCATAGCATCGCCGGTCATTACCCTGATGGCTACCAGAGATGGGACATTTGGACTTGTGTTAAACCAGTACATGAGTAAGGCTAATCAAAACACCCCAAATCACACACAATGTTGGTTTAAAAACCTACACACAACAAGATAAATAGAAGGATGAGAATGTTGAGACTCTGATGGGAAATTGGTGCTGTTTGGAGCATCATACAACAGCTCCTATCGAATTGGGACATCTTCCTCATACAGTTTGGCTTTTTGTTCATCAGAAAAATTATATAATGTTAAACAACATCTTACAAAACGCTACACAATAATGGGCACTAATTCATGCAATGAACTAGCATAAGAAAAATAGAGTCACATGGTATATAATGAGTCCATATTAAATATTTGAAGATGAAACAGAGTAAAGTTATGGTTCATTTATTATCTATAATGCATAATACAGTAGGCCAACTATGCACTAACTTTTTTCTTTGAGATTATTTATCAGTTGATTGACATAGGCCAAGCACGATGGGATTTGAGTAACCCGACCATATGTTCTTACTAATCCAAACAGCTACAAACACATGCAAAAGAAATGTACTCAGCCTTTTACAGAATAACCCATAAAATGAGGAGCTGATTGATTGAAGATCTAGTTGACAAAAAGATGTTGGTTCTGTCTTTTGAATATTCTCAGCAGTGCTATGTTTGGTGGAAGACCTTTATCCTTGCAAAGATGTTTCTCAGCCTAACAACCTAACTACTTTTAAAATCATTAAGGAGCGGTTTCACCTTCATGGATGGCTGTCGGCTGTCCTAGCATTGTGTTCGTTTGAGGGACCTATAGATCAGTCGACTAACATGAACATACTACAATAAGCACCAAACCACATCCTCTATATTCTTAATTAATAATCCAAACAACAGCAAACACATGCAAAGGAAATAAACACAAACGGAAAATCAAACTCAAACTCCTCAGAATAAATCCATCACTGTTAAGACTTGGCAGAAGAATTCCATCCCCACATTACTCAAATAAGACAAAGCATTCCACCATGAGAATTTCACAGAAGAATTACATTTAACCAACTGAATCACTAAACGAAAACACCAAATGACGATGAAGAAGTTTTGATGAGGAGATAAATCAGCAACAATGATTAGGGAAACAGAATATTACAGCGATCGATGATGAATTTGTGGGATTCACAAAGAGAATTCACACTAAACCATCCCCTTCTTGAATTGAATTTTCCTTAAAAAAAAAAAAAAAAAAAAAAAAAAAAAAAAAATCAGAAGCAACATGGGCTGGACTAAAATTCAGAATAGAGTTTTCATTAGGGAAAAAAATTTCACAGTTCTGGAATAAAATTCGTCAAGGGCACAACACGAAATGAATTAAACAAGAGGGAGAGGGAGAGATATTACCCGTTTGATCTTCTTTGACCATTCTCTCAGAAATTCCTCTGATGAGAAAGTCCTGGGGTTGCTGGCCTGCTTGTGGCCGAGAGGATCTTACTGTATTTCTGTTTTAGCAATTTTAGAAAAAAAGAACATGAAAACCCTAGTCTGGTGACAGAACAGTAGATTCTTGGACAAGCCTAAAACACATGGAAAATACATTATATTAAAACCCAACCATCTTTATCAAAAAATCAAAAAAAAAGCCGAAGGACATGGGGAATGGAATTTCACAAGCTTTTCTTTCTTGGAATTTCTTGGGTTCAAGCTTCTAACCAAACCCTTAGAGGGGACTTGTCCACAGTCCACTTCTCTTCCCATTCCTCTTCATCATCTTTTAGTTAGATTAAAATCAACCATTCATATTTCATATTTTATAAAAATATTATTTTTATATATTTTTTAATCTTCCTGTCATCTTCCCATTCTTTTCCTAATCTCGGTAGTTAGATTGAAATCGAAGCGGTTTATATTTGATGTTTTATAAAAATTTTATTTTTATCTTAATAAAATATTAAATTATTAAAAAATATATAAAAATAATATTTTTATAAAATATTAAATCTGAGCAGTTCATATTTCAATCCAACAATTAAGATGAAGAAGAAGATGAAAGAGAAGAGAAGTAGCAGTAACCAAGTCCCGACTTTGAGTACCCAAACCAGGACCTATAAATAACCCTACATGTCATTATTCTTTAAATTCTGAGTTATTAGTCTGAGTTTCATGCGCTTCATGAAATTTGAAATGGACCACATTGTTTATGATTATAATTACACAAACCTCATTAATTACTAGTTGGCAGAAAAACTCATTATTTACTAACATACCTCTCAGTATCATACAAAATTCTAATATTTTTTATTTTCGTATAATGAAAATAATCATTAATAAAAAAAAAAAAAACATGAATATAATGGATACGGGGAAAGATGGGTTAATTGGTTGAACCAATTAAAATTTTCATTTTCTTACAATGATTGTTAAGGGTACAAAAATACCAACACATTAATAATTATAATTAATTAACTAATACTTTTACAATATAAAAAATATATATATATAGCAATTTAATTGATCCCAAATCTATCACAAAATTCCCCGTAAAAAAAATTATTGATGCCCTATTATGGATGATTTCTTTATTATTAGGACAATGTTTTCCTATACAAAGTTAATTTTTGAGATAATAGGTTCAAGATTTCCCCAAGTTCTTATCTTCCGATTTCACCTTTTATCATCCACTTCCCCTCCCCTCCCCTGCCCATCTCCACCTTTAAATAAACTCTTATTTTAAAATTTGTGCAGAAATTATTTTTAAATATTTTTAATTGCAGTTTTAACTTATTACTTTGGGATATTAGATGTATCAAAAAAAGAAGAAGGGAGAATACACTAAAGTTCCAACTATGAAAATAATATCTAAAAAATCCTTAACTTGTCAATAACAAGCAAGTGAAAGTGACACCATGAGCAAGTGAAAATAGCACTATTGATAATTTGTGGGATTTTTTAGATATTATTTTCATTAGCTGGACCATGGTGTGATTTTCCAAAAATAAAATAAAAATTAGAGCACTGCTCAGAAAAATAATAGGATGATAGATACACCTTAACCTTTATTTACTTTTTTTCTAATAATTTGATATTTTATTAGTAATTTTATAAAACATTAAATATAGACCACTTAAATTTATATAAGGGTGAAGATGGGTAGTGGATGGATAAGAGTATAAAAGAGAAACCAAGTCCAAAAAGTTATTCAAAGAAACGTAGCTTTGTATGGTGTATAAATACTTTTGGATGAATATGCATCTGTCTCTTTAGGTTTAATAAAATACTGTTAATATATTCTACCAAAAAAAAAAAAATACTGTTAATATTAAGAAATTTAGTTAGTTATTTGTAAGAAAATATATGTTGCTTTTTCTATCGTGCCTCTTTTAATCATTTACATTAGATAGTACTCCTTTAATGGAAAGTCTCTTTCATACACACAATTACACAATTAGTGAGGAGAAGTTAGGAAAAGAATTTATAGATTTGAAGACAAACTAAATTAATATATTATATTTTCCCTATTTTGATGGAGGAAAAAGTGGGAGAAAAATAAAGGGAAGAGAATATTATGAGGATAAACTCTAAAAAAAGAGTGTTTTTCACTATTTTTAGAATTTTTCCTCATAATATATTTTTTTTATTTCTAATTTTCTTATTATCCGAATATAGGGTTGGAGCTAAAGTAAACACCTCTGTTGACACTTCCATTTTAAACCGAAGGGAATGTACTTGTTCCGCTTAAATTTTAGTGGACTAAGACCACGTAACTCCTGAAAGTCTGATAAATTATATGGGAAAATGATAGCCAGGTCTTAAAGGTCATAAAAAATTATAAAAAAAATCCTAATAAAAAGTCACATATAAAAGAAGTCCTTTATTATTTGTTTTGAAACAAAATCCAGGGTTTTTAAATTTTGTTGTAAATATAGCACTTCTCGTTGTGTATATGACTTTTTTGTTGTGAATTATCGGGTTTAAAATTTTGTTGTGAATATAGTACTTCCTTTTTGTGAATCTAGCCATTTTTCATTTGTAAATGACATCCGTACGCTTAGGGACTTGAGTTTGAAACAAAATTCAAATGTTTAAATTTTGTTGTGACTATGGCACAACCTATTGTGAATATAGTTTTTCTGTTGTGAATGGTCAGATTTTTAAATCTTGTTGTAAATATAGCACTTTCTATTATAAATATAGTGCTTCCTGTTGTCAAATAATATCAAAAAAAGTCCTTAGGGACTTTTTTTATATGTGAATTTCTGTTGGGACTTTTTCATAATTTTTTATGGTCCTTAGGACCTAATTGTCATTTTTCCTTCATTCTTTATATGAAAGTTCCATTAATTTTAACTTATTATGTGTTAAATAATATTTTAGAACAATTCAAAGTAACAAGATGGTTCAAATTTCTTGATGTATTGATAGAACTAGCCTTAGCCTTAAAGCATGCTTCTAAGTAATTTGAAGTCAATGAAAGAAAAATAAGTCTTCTTTCTTTCTTTTTTGGAAAAATATAGGGAAAAAACTTTGAATTTGCCAAATTCTAAATAAGGTATTTTCTAAAAACTAAGTTATAAATTGTTTTCCAAATTTCAATGTTTTCTTATCAACTCTTGGTAATAAATATGAGTTGTGATTTTACAATTTTAAAATTTTTTCCTATCTTTTTCTCTTCGTTTTGTTCCCGCAAAATAAGTCTTCTTTCTAGTCACTAATTCTATGTGCTTTTTTGTTTACATTTATTTTTGACATGTAGTTTCCTCAAAATTTCCTTTAAGAGTCCAGGCATAGAAAAAATACTATGTATGCATGTGTCTATATTGCATCCGAGAAAAAATAAATTATGGATGCATGTGTCTATGTGTATGTATGTATGTATGTAAGTAAGTAAGTATGTATGTATGTATGCATGCATGCATGGATGTTTGCATCTTATTCCATGACAATGGATCTCTAGTTTTCGTTTTCATTACTGATATGGAGTGTTTATAGGGACGACTTGAGCTGAAAAGTAGTTCCACACCATTTTGTGGAATGAGATGTCCCAATCTTGTTTCATCCATTGCACAATCCAAGACGAATTATCATCTTGAAGGTTACGTAGATTAACTTATTTTAAGTGATGTCTTGATCAATTATATTTTAGACATGAAGTTAATTTAATCATGAACCAAATGTCTTTGCATTATTTGTTTGCTCATCATATCTGATTGTTGATCATGCAATGTATGGTCAATACAATTTTTTAAAAGGGGCCCTTTTTAAATATATGACAACTTTTCCAAGTTTTGAAAGTCTCTATAATTCTACAACCCCTTATTTACGCGCCATTATTTATTCATAGAATTTTCTTTTGAGCAAATTAAAATGAATTTTTCTAAGTTTTGATAACAAAAAAATTTTTGGAAAAAAGAAAATTTCTGAGTTTTGTTAAAACTAAAGAAACTCCTGCTAATTGCTACTTCCTTTAAAGATATAGATTATAAGTTTTATGTGTACAAAGTTTTCCTTCATTATATTTAGAAAATGCATACTGATGGTTGTCCAGCAAAAACTCCTAATATAGCCTTTAGGCACAATACATCATTCATTCTTTGGAAGTTCCATTAATTTTAACTTAGGGGTTTAAACTTCTCATGTTGTATGAAAAGAAAAAGATTCCTACACACACATGAAATAGTGGAACCCACACATATATATATATATATATATATAATGCTAATTATATATGTGTTTGTGTGTGTGTGTGTGGGGGGGTCCCACCATTTTATGTGTGTGTAACATGAGAAAACACTTCTTCTACAACATGAGAAGTATTTTTCCCTTTAACTTATTATGTGTTAAATAATATTTTAGAACAATTCAAAGTAACAAGATGTTTCAAATTTCTTGACCATTTTATGTGTGTCTTGCCTTAAAGCATGCTTCTAAAACACTTCTCCTACGAAAAACATGAGAAGTTTTTTTTAACTTATTATGTGTTAAATATATAATATTTTAGAACAATTCAAAGTAACAAGATGGTTCAAATTTCTTGATGTATTGATAGTGACTAGCCTTAGCCTTAAAGCTTGCTTTTAAGTAATTTGAAGTCAATGAAAGAAAAATAAGTTTTCTTTCTTTCTTTTTTGGAAAAATATAGGGAAAAACTTTGAATTTGTCAAATTCTAAATAAGGTATTTTCTAAAAACTGAGTTATGAATTGCTTTTCAACTTTCATCATTTTCTTATCAACTCTTGGTAATAAATATGATTTGTGATTTTACAATTTTAAAATTTTTTCCTGTCTTTTTCCCTTCGCTTTGTTCCAGCAAAATAAGTCTTCTTTTTGGTCTCTAATTCTTTGTGCTTTTTTGTTTACATTTAGTTTTGACATGTAGTTTCCTCAAAATTTCTTTATAAGAGTTCGGGCATAGAAAAAATACTATGTATGCATGTGTCTATATTGCATCTGAGAACAAATAAATCATGGATGCATGTGTCTATGTATGTATGCATGCATGCATGTTTGCATCTTATTCCATGACAATGGGTCTTTAATTTTCGTTTTCATTACTGACATGGAGTGTTTAAAGGGATAGCTTGAGCTGAGAAGAGGCACGAAATAGAAAAGTCGTTCCACACCATTATGTGGGATGAGATGTCCCAATCTTGTTTCGTCCGTTGATCAATCCAAAACAAATTATCATTTTGAAGGTTACGTATATTAACTTATTTTAAGTGATGTCTTGATCAATTATATTTTAGACGTGAAGTTAATTTAATCATGAACCAAATGTCTTTGCATTATTTGTTTGCTCATCACATTGAATTCTTGATCATGCAATATATGGTTAGTACAATTTATTAAAAGGGGCCTTTTTTAAATGGGTTAAGGTGTAGATTTACCAACAAACTATTACCCGAGAAGTATCGGCACAAAAAACAATTTTTTTTTTTGGAAAATGTAGTAAAAGGGGCCCTTTTTAATAGTTCGTTGGCGAATCTACACAAAATTGTGTGTTTTTTTTTTTTTAAGGAGCCTCTTTTTAAATATATGACAACTTTTCCAAGTTTTGAAAGCTCTCTATAATTCTATACACCCCCTTATTTACGCGCCATTATTTATTCATACAATTTTCTTTTGAGTAAATTAAAATGATTTTTTCTAAGTTTTGATAACAAAAAATTTAAAAAAAGGAAAATTTCAAAGTTTTGTTAAAACTAAAGAAACTCCTGCTAATTGCTACTTCCTTTAAAGATTTAGATTATAAGTTTTATGTATAAAGTTTTCCTTCATTATATTTAGAAAATGCATAATGATGGTTGTCCAGAAAAAAAAACTCCTAATATAGCCTTTAGGCACAACACATCATTCATTCTTTGGAAGTTCCATTAATTTTAACTTGTTGTGTTAAATAATATTTTAGATCAATTCAAATTAACAAGATCGTTCAAATTTCTTCATATATTGATAGTGACTAGTCTTAGCCTTAAAGCATGCTTCTAAGTAATTTGAAGTCAATGAAAGAAAAATAAGTCTTCTTTCTTTCTTTTTTGAAAAAATATAGGGAAAAAACTTTGAATTTGCCAAATTCTAAATAAGGTATTTTCTAAAAACTGAGTTATGAATTGTGTTTCAAATTTCATCATTTTCTTATCAACTCATGGTAATAAAAATATGATTTGTGATTTTACAATTTTATATATTTTTCCTATCTTTCTCAAAAAAAAAAATTGATTTGTGATTTTACAATTTTAAATTTTTTCCTATCTTTTTCCCTTCGTTTTGTTCCAGCAAAATAAGTGGTCACTAATTCTATGTGCTTTTTTGTTTACATTTATTTTTGACATGTAGTTTCCTCAAAATTTCTTTATAAGAGTTCAGGCATAGAAAAATACTATGTATGCATGTGTCTATATTGCATCAGAGAAAAAATAAATCATGGATGCATGTGTCTATGTATGTATGTATGGATGCATGCATGCATGCATGCATGTTTGCATCTTATTCCATGACAATGGGTCTCTAACTCTCGTTTTCATTACCGGCATGGAGTGTTTATAGGGACAACTTGAGCTGGAAGAGGCACGAAATAGAAAAGTCTTTCCACACCATTTTTTGGGATGAGATGTCCCAATCTTGTTTCGTCCATTGAACAATCCAAGACAAATTATCATCTTGAAAGTTACGCATATATTAACTTATTTTAAGAGATGTCTTGATCAATTATATTTTAGACGTGAAGTTAATTTAATCATGAACCAAATGTCTTTGCATTATTTGTTTGCTCATCACATCTGATTCTTGATCATGCAATGTATGGTAAGTACAATTTATTAAAAGGGAGATTTTTTTAAATATATGACAACTTTTCCAAGTTTTGAAAGCTCTCTATAATTCTACAACCCCTTATTTACACGCCATTATTTATTCATACAATTTTTCTTTTGAGTAAATTAAAATGAATTTTTCTAATTTTTGATAGCAACAAAATTTTGAAAAAAAGGAAAAAAAGAACATTTCTAAGTTTTGTTTAAACTAAAGAAACTCCTGCTAATTGCTACTTCCTTTAAAGATTTAGATTATAAGTTTTATCTGTATAAAGTTTTCCTTCATTATATTTATAAAATGCATAATGATGGTTTTCCAGTAAAAACTCCTAATATAGCCTTTAGGCACTACACATCATTCATTCTTTGGAAGTTCCATTAATTTTAACTTATTATGTGTTAAATAATATTTTAGAACAATTCAAATTAACAAGAAAATTTCTTGATGTATTGATAGTGACTAGTCTTAGCCTTAAAGCGTATTTCTAAGTAATTTGAAGTCAATGAAAGAAAAATAAGTGTTCTTCCTTTTCTTTTTTTTTTTTTTGGGAAAAATATAGGAAAAAAACTTTGAATTTGTAAAATTCTAAATAAAGTATTTCTTAAAAAATGAGTTATGAATTGCTTTTCAAGTTTCATTATTTTCTTATTAACTCTTGATAATAAACCTGATTTGTGATTTTACAATTTTAAATTTTTTTTTCGTCTTTTTCTTTCTAGTCATTAATTCTATGTGCTTTTTTGTTTACATTTATTTTTGACATGTAGTTTCCTCAAAATTTCCTTATAAGAGTTCAGACATAGAAAAAATACTATATATAAATTCATTATATAATATTAGATAACTTAGTTTAAGTTTTACCTTAAAAAAAGAAAAAGAAAAATCCTCCGGGAGAAAAAATATATAAATTATTAAAAATTGTTTGAAGCTTGAAGGAAAACTTTAAAACATTACAGTTTATCTTGGACTCCCTACAAAAATAGTTTTATTCAATAAAATTATAATTTTTCAGTTTTTTATGGGATCAAATTTTTGTTCAAAAATAAAAATGAAAAATATGTACAGTGGTAAATGCTGCCATTGTGTGTATCCATCTCTTCCTTCATTGAAATAATTTTGCGTCATAATCATCTCTTCCTTCGTTGAAATAATTTTGCGTCATTTTTTATATAAAAAAAAAAAAAAAAGTGGACTTTAAGAAACAGTTTGACTATTTTGGCGAAGAAAATGTTTTGAGAATTTTACGATAAAAGATTTTAATTAATAATGGGCAAGAAGAGTGTTACATGCCCGGGTCCATCACATGTGATCTACTGTATAATGTATTAACTTGGGTCCCATTTTGAAAATTCTTTAAAGTTGACGCGACAAGCCTTTTTAATGGCACATCAATTCATAAAATGCCACTCCTTTAATTTTATTTTTGAAGAAATTTTACTTTAGAAGTTTTTTTTTTTTTTTTTGAAAAGGTTAAATCACGCTTTAAGAATTTTATTTTGAAAGATTTTCGTGGCATCTTTTCACTTTTTTAATATTTTTCTCAGGTGAATTTTCAAAAAGCAATGTTCTGTAAGTCTAAAAACATGTAATTTCCTTTCTATTAACATTCTTAACGCGGTCAAACGTTAATTGACCACATATTATCAACGTGGATTGTCTACGTGACATCTTTGTCACTTTTTTAAGTAGCAATTTTGCCTTAAAAGTATACACTTAAGAGGAATTTTGCCTTAGAATTTTTTTAATGCGGTCAACTAACATTTGACCCTTAGAGTTGTTAACGAAAAGATAACATTGCTATGCTTTTAGATTTTTAGGCAACGTTGCTCTAAAAAAAAAATTCCAGGGCAATTGCCCCTTGGTGTGTACTTCCGGGGCAAAATTGATACTTAATCCTTTTTAAAAAGGTTACAGTAATTTTTTCTAATCTTTTTTTTTTTCTTATTTTGAGCTGGAGAAAATATACAAAATATTACAAAGGTCTGCTAAAAAAATCTGAAAAACTTGCACAAATCTAAGACACTGCAATAAACTATATAACAAGCTTAAATATTTAGGATATACATGGGATAGACTATTTTATTTTGTTTTTAAAATGTTAAGATGTTGAAATTTTTTGTCATAAATGACCTTAGTTGCCGAACATTTAAATTTAGGGATCTATTGGTCAAAAGAAAAGGGACAAAATGAAATTGTGGTAACACTTGTTCTCTCTCTATATATATTTGCACTCTGTGCACGGCATCCCATATTTAGATAGTCCTTTAAAGCTTACCGATTTTTAGAGTCATAAGAATAATATAAAATGAAAAAATATTACAAGGAATGAGATCATTCATATTCTTGATTTGTAGTTAATGTTAAATAGCAAGTGTGAATGTTAGACATTCGATTTCTTTATCAATAATAATTTTAGATCTGAAGTCAATTTAATCGTGAACAAAATGTCTTTGCATTATTTGTTTGCTCATCACGTCTTGTTCTTGATCATGCAATGAATGTTGAGTGCAATTTACTAAAAAAGGCTTTTTTAAATACTCCATATGACAACTTTTTCCAAGTTTTGAAAGTTCCCTATAATTCTCTAACCCCTTATTTACGCACTATTATATACATTGAATTTTTCTAAGTTTTGATGGCCAAAAAAATTTTGAAAAAAGAAATTTTGTAAGTTTTGTTGAAACTAAAGAGACTCTTACTAATTGCTACTTCCTTTAAAGATTTAGATTATAAGTTTTATCTTCACAAAGTTTTCCTTCATTGTATTTTTAAAATGCACAATGATGGTTGTCCAGCAAAAGCACAAGGGAACGCGTTGCAGGTGATTTTTTTTTTTTTTTTTTTTTTTTTTTTTGGTGGGAGCAGGAGTCCTATTGTTTTGATGGAATAGATTTGAGTCAGAAAATATAAATGAGGAAGTGAATGATTGATGGGGGCATTTAGCGTGGAGAACTCTGCCTAAGAAGAGAGAAGGGAGGTACGAGCTTAATTTCTTAACTTGTTTCCCATTTTGAAAACTCTTTAAAGTTGACGGGACAAGCCTTTATTCACGGCACATCAATTCATAATGAGTGACACAGAACGAAAATCTTGGAAAAATTTATTTAAGGGCCCTTTTTATAGAAAAAAATCTTAAAAAGACGGGTTTTTTTTGAAAAATCTTTCTATAGCCCCTTTAACAACTATAGCCCATTAATAATAATTTTCTAACAACTAAATCAACCCCGTTAACAACTATATCGCATTCTCATTTAACAATATATGCGTTAACAACTCACATATTGGATAAACCTTTTTTAGGATCAAAAAGGGCCCTTATGTGAAATTTCCGAAAATCTTTCACATCAAGGGAAAAAGAAATATCTGCTCATATTGGATAAATATCAATAGTGAAGTCTATTAAGAAACAACCATTTCGTTTATTATTATTTTTTTTTTTTATGGACTAAGTCAACTATGAAAATATTCGCAAATTTCCATGTCTTTCTTTTTTATCATAAGTATCAACTGTAAGTGGGAAATGTATAAAATTGTGCCGTTTGTGATAGTGACCAGAATTTTTGGTCTTACTTTTTTAAAGAACAATTATTTATTCTTTTTTTCCCCCCTTTTTCGTGTTCATTTGGTAGCCAAAAATCCTGAGTTTGCATGTGCATCACGTCATATGTTGTGTAGATACCATTATAAATATGGCCTCTTTTGTTAGAGTCCATGTATCAATCTTTCATTGCTTCATAGCCTCCAACTTTACTTATGGCATTTCAAATCATCATCTGTTTCTACTTGTTCTTTCTTTCTTCTTCCCTTTCTTCTTCTCTCAATCCACCATTATGTAATTCTCATGACTCCTTTGCGCTTCTCCAAATAAAAAACTCCTTCTCTATTGATCAGTCTGCTTCAATAAGTTGTGATGTGTCTTATGCTGACTCACATTATTACCTTCGTACCATTCACATTCAGTTGAAGAACTCATCTTACCCAAAGACAGCTTTATGGGGAAATGATTCGAATTGCTGCTTGTGGGATGGGGTCACATGCGACTCCATGTCTGGTCACGTGATTGGCCTCGACCTCAGTTGCAGTTGGCTTCAAGGTCAACTCCATCCTAATAGCACTTTCTTCCAACTTTCTCATCTACAAACACTCAATTTGGCTTTCAACAATTTTAGTGGGTCTTCAATATTATCTCAATTTGGTGATCTTTCCACTCTCATGCATCTAAACTTAAGCTCCTCTTCTTTTAGTAGTGAAATTCCCCCTAAAATTGCAGAATTGTCTAAGTTAGTCTCTCTTGATTTGTCTCAGAATTATTTTCTCTTACATGAATCGGTGAGTTTAAGACTTGAACCATCCACTTGGGAGAAGCTTGTTCTAAACATGACTGATCTACAAGAACTTGTTTTAGATGATGTAAATATGTCTTCCATTGCACCAAGCTCCTTGTCTTTGCTCATGAATTTGTCATCCTCTTTGGTCTTCCTTAGACTTTCTGCTACTGACTTGCAGGGGAATATTACAAGTGACATTCTTTGTTTAGAAAACCTCCAACAACTAGATTTGTCATCTAATAGTGATCTCAATTTTCAACTTCCAAAATCCAATTGGAGCTCTCCTTTATCATTTTTGGATCTCAGTTGCACAACTTTTTTAGGAGAAGAACTACCTGATTCTATTGGCCATTTGAAATATCTTAATCATTTGAATCTAGGCAATTGTAATTTTGAAGGGCGGATTCCTCTTGGTTTGAACAATCTTACTCAACTAACTTATTTGAACCTTTTTTCAAACAAGTTTAGTGGTGAGATCTCATTTCTTTCATACCAAGAACATCTCACACACTTGAACCTTGAAGACAATAATTTTTTTGGTGAAATCCCCTTCAAAATCTCACAGTTGTCTAAATTGGTCTCACTTGACTTGTCTTTTAATTTTGGTACGAAGGACAGTTCATCACTAAGACTTGAACCATCTATTTGGGAAAAGTTGATTTTAAACACAACCAGCTTAAGGGTGCTTAGCTTAGATTATGTGAACATGTCCTCAGCTACACCAAACTCATTGTCTTTATCCATGAATGTGTCATCGTCTTTGATTTATCTTTCTCTCAGGATAACTTCTTTGCAAGGTGACATAACAAATACTATTTTGCAGTTAGAAAATCTTAAATATCTAGATTTGAGATGGAATACAAATATTAAGATTCAACTTCCAGATTCCATAGGCCATTTGAAGTCTCTTGAAGAGTTATATCTTTCATATTGCCAATTTGAAGGGCCCATTCCCCCAAGTTTTAAGAGCCTCACTCAACTCAGATATTTGTACCTTTCCTCCAACAAAGATATTTGTACCTTTTATCCAACAAATTTAGCAAACAAATTTAGCGGTGGCATCTCGTTTCTTTTAACACTTGTAAATCTCACTTCCTTATATCTTTCCAATAATAGTTTTAGTGGTCAAATCCCATCATCACTTTCAAACTTTGAACATCTCGAAAGCTTAGATCTTTCAATAAATAATTTTAGTGGTGAAATACCGGATGTTTTTAGAAAGCTGAGTGCATTACAATATTTGAGACTTAATAATAATAATTTCAGTGGTCAAGTCCCTCCGTCCCTTTCAAATACAAGTCTCACATCTTTGGATCTTAGCTTCAACATGTTACATGGAAATCTCCCAATCCCATTCTTTGGAGCTAATTTTTTCTTAGTCTCAAACAATAAATTTAGTGGAACTATTTCCTTTCTATTTTGCAATGCAAGCTCACTTGAGATACTCAACTTGTCTCATAACAACTTGTCAGGACCTATTCCACAATGCCTTGTTGGCCTCCCCAATCTCTCGTTCTAGATCTTAGATGAATGTTTTTTCGGAACTTTACCAAACAAATTTTCAAAGAATAATGTCCGCAAACTTTGCATTTCAATAGCAACCAACTCAACGGACTGTTGCCTCTATCATTGGCTCGTTGTACTCAACTTGAAATTTTTGATGTTGGACGTAACAAGATCAGGGATACATTTCCAAGTTGGCTTGATGATTTGCCAGAGTTACAAGTGCTTGTTTTAAGAGAGAATATGTTTTATGGTGTCATTTCTAGTTCCAATATCAAGCATCCATTTCCTAAGTTAAGGATTTTTGATGTTTCCAGCAACTATTTTCATGGATTTTTGCCAACAACATACATCAAGGAGTTTAAAGGAATGATGAAGGTAGACAATGTTGAAGTTGGTTCGCATTACATGGGAAACAAAAATTATTCAGCATATATGGATTCAATTATGATCACATGGAAAGGTAATACCATAGAGCTGGAAAGGATCTTGATAATATTCACCACTATTGACTTGTCAAATAATAGTTTTGTTGGGGAGATTCCAAAAGCCATTGGAGAATTATATGCACTAATTGGGCTTAATCTCTCCCACAATAGAATAATTGGTTCTCTTCCAAAATCAATTGGAAAATTGACAAGTTTAGAATGGTTAGATCTGTCATGCAACAAGCTCGTGGGTGAGATTCCTCTAGCAATGACAAATCTCAACTTTCTTTCTATTTTGAACCTTTCACAAAATCAGCTTGAGGGGATGATACCAAAAGGTAAACAATTTAATACATTTCAAAATGATTCATATGAGGGAAATTTAGGATTGTGTGGTGCTCCATTGTCAAAAACTTGCAATGCCGATGAAGGAGAATCACCAACACCATCTTCATCAATGTTCGATTCTATTGACAAATTTGGATTTGGTTGGAAACCAGTAGCCTTGGGATATGGATGTGGAATGGTATTTGGAATCCTCATGGGATACATTGTGTTCTCAATTGGAAAACCACAATGGCTTGTCAAGGCTTTTGGAGGCCAATCTAAGAAACAAGGCAAATGGATCAGAAAATAGAGCTCATGCAAATTGAAAAATGAATTGAACAACCGAAGAATGTGGCTTTTTGTATTATGTTGTTAGTTCTTGATCTTTATCTTCTTTTCCCTTTCTTTAGCTAGTTGTATAATGTCAGTTAAGTATTGTAGCAACACTAAGAGTGTATTATGTTTTCTTTTAAATGTAATAGCATGTTATTTTGCATATGTAATTTTAAGTGATTTGTTAACACGATCTGTATAATTTTTGTGTTTTGAAGTTGAATGAAGTATAAGTTTGAGGCCAAAAAAATAAATATAATTTTGTGTCATGGTTAAAATTAAACTTTAAGGCCCTGTTTGGTATAAGGAAGATTTGAGGAAGGAAAAGAAAGGAAGTGAAAGGAAAGGAAGGGAAGATTATAAGGAAACCTAAAAATGTGAGCTATTTGACATACTAGGGAATGCAACTTAAGTTGAGGGAAAATGAAATATTTGGTATGAAGAATTAGGTGTTGATTAAGTGGGAAGATGAGCTAAAATTCCCATAATGCCCCTAAAATAAAATAATAATAAAAATCGATAACTGAATTTTTTTTTTTCATCGCAATGGGACATAAACGAACCCTAAACCAAATTGTGTGAAGGTTGAGATGTAAAATTGAAGTAGACGTCGATAAGATATGAAATTGCGACAAGGACTGGCTTCCGGATTTGACAAGGAGGTAAACCATTACAGCAACAACAACAAAAAACAAAAAAAACACTGAAATTTACATTCAAACCACACAACCAAGTTCAAACGTACCTAATGTAAGGTATACCAGTAGTAGAGCAAGAGTTAACTAGGTTTGTAAACAATGCAAAATACAAAAAGTGCCCAAAGTGATTAAAAATCTTACCATCACTGAACCCACAAAAATACCCATTCTAAAGATGCATTAAAAAATGTCACCCTTATTGCTTCTCAGTAGATTATCTCTCACTGTGTACCCAACTTGAAGAAATAGGGCATCTGCAAGCTTTATACACAAACCCGTAAATCAGTAAAAAATTCATACCCATTGCCACTTACCTCGATTACAGCTTTCAACTTTCGGTTTTGCCTCCAACTTCGACTACATTCAACTTCTCCTTCACCTCCAACTTTGACTCTCGTTCCAACCTTCTTCAACACTTCATCAAGCTCCTCGGTCGCCACTCCCTCCTCGCTTGCTTGTTGTTTAAAACAGATCCACAATTTTTCAGGGGCATTTTTGTCCCATTATTTCACTCTCCTGGGAACATTTGAGCTATCCTGCCACTTTCAGATGGGATGAAGGTTCCCATGTTTAAGGGAACTTTGGCCAAGGCCTAAACTAATCTTCCTGGGAGAGACGCATGCCAAATGTGTTAAATTAGAAGGAACCTGTCAAGTTCCCTTTCCCTAACCTCAGTTCATCGTAACAAACAAGGCTTAGGACAACTTTAGATGCACCAAATATTTCATTGATTAGGTGGTTATTATGGTTGATTTGTAAAAGTAGGAATAAATTTTTTTTTTTGGTCAAAGGCAGCTAGATCCTATTTATTTCTATTACTATTGTCTAGATTAAGCTTGAATGGTGGTGTTGTTACAAGGGAAGGAATCATCAATCATCATCATCCGTGCCGATTTCAAAATCTGACATTTGCTTGGAGTGGTTGAACCTAGGGTGGCTATCAAGGGCGATTTCCGTTTTCATCAGTGCACGGCTCAAGTGGTTGAACCTAATGTTCAGCAAGACGGATGATGAAACAGAGATTGTGGTAAACCAAAATCCTGGGGTTGTTTTACTTTGTAAACCGAAATCTTGAGACCTATTCTAACTCCTTTGTTGATTTTATTTTCTTTTGATTTCTTTTCTTTTTTCACTTGCAGGGGACATTGGACGATGGAAGATAGATTGTGGTAAAGAAGTTATTACAAAATCAACGCTTTCTTCAAATCTCTAGCTCATGCACCAAAATCCATTGACCTAGCTTCAGATATTGACAGCGACGATGATGTACTAGCAATCTGGGAGAAGAAAGGGCATCATATCTTCAATACCTACCAGCGAAGACGTTTCGATCGGAAAATGTATGCCCTTGATAGAGTCCTTGATTTCAAGGTTCTATATTTTGAAAACAATTTTTTTTTTTTTCATTTTAGTTTATTAGAATCTGCTTAGTTACTAGGAATTTTGAGAAACTCTGGCTATTTAATTTGAAGAAAGGTATATGTTCTCCTTTTCTCAGATACCAAACAAGACATTTCTTCTTCTCAAGGTGTTGCATTTTTCTTGGGAGATTAGTTTTTTACTCTTTCCGATATATGTTTTTTTTAAATTATTTTTTAGTGAAAAAGGAATCCAAGGCAATACAGAGGAAATTCACCAAAAAAAAAAAAAAAAAAAAAAAAAAAAAAAAAAAAAAAAAAAAAAAAAATCATACCAGTAGAATTTTGTCCAAAACAAGAATTCCTTATAACAAGAAGGATGATTATCAAGAACAAGAAGAGGAGCTATGCTCAGTTCCATCTAGAGTGTGGTCAATCTGATTTTCTGGTATACCTAGCGGTGTCAAATTTGCTCCAGGTGATGCAAAAGATTAGAAAGCGCACAAAGAATTTCATAAAACTTACACTTAAGGGGATTCCATTTAAAGTAAGTTCACTCAAAAATTTTCTACTTGAACAAGGGTGACATCTTGGCTGGACATTATTTGGATAGTTATCTTTATTATGCGGGGGTGGACTAACAAAAAAGTTATTCATATGCCAAATATCTAAGGGTGTTGAGTCATTTTGGTCTTACAAAGTGATCCTCCAACTCGAGAAAAATAAGGTCCAATCCTTATATATATATATATATATATATATATTATATTCAAATTCTTAAGACTTTTTTTTTTTTCATGTTTCCAAATTGGAATTCTGCATTTAAGCATGGTGACCTGATATTAACTTTTCATGGAAAAATTATCATTACTGATAGGTTTAAGAGGTTGTGAAAATGATGGAAATTGACCTTGGAACTGGATGGACAATTCACCAACACTGCAAGGTAGATATGCTATCCCTTTGCTTGGCTACTTCATTTAACTTAACAAGCTCATCTGAAATTGGATAGAAGTAGTTTACTAAAGTAATTCCTATTCCTTTGCTTGGCTACTTCGTTTAACTTATCAAACTCATCTGAAATTGGATGGAAGTAGTTTACTAAAGTAATTCCATATATGTTTTGTTGGTTCTATTACTTAGATTAATTCATTGTCCTTATATTAGAATGTTTATCCGTTCTTCCCTTTTTGGATGTTTGATACGTCAAAGCTTGCTAGGTATACATTTCTGTTTTTGGGAGAAGTTTTCAAGCATATGTAATATAATAATACTAGTTGCTCGTGTAATGAGTCAGTATAGAATTGTTAAAGTATGTGTTCCACGCAGTTGAAGGGATGCATTGGTTTCAAGAAATTTTTTTATTTCTCATACAAGTACTAGGGTTTAAGGAATATACTTAAATATATAAATAAATAATATCTCATGATTTTGGTTCAAGGCACAAAGGTGAAGGCTAATGGCATAGAATCCATGTTGGTCAAGTCAAAAATTTTGGCGTTTACCTCTTATTTCAATTTTGTCTGCACCCCGCAGAATCTAAGCGGACAATGCTTTCTGATCTCATAACTGTAAGATTTGTGATTTGCTGTTTTCTTCCTCTTAGTTAAATCTTTGATGTTCAACTATAATTTACTATTCCGATGAATTATTTAGTTATGTCAAGTAATGTTGAATGATATTAAATTACTATTATTTCTAAACCAAAATCTATTGAATGAGAATGAGTGATGCTACCAAAATTTAACTATGCACCGCAAGTGTACGGGTCATGAAAATAGTAAGTGGTAAATCAAGGTCATCCCCATGAGACTCGATCAAACTAATGATTATGTGTTAAATTTCCTTTTTTCGTTTAAGTTGAGTAAATAATTGTATCCAATAATAATAAAAAGAAGTTTAGTAAAAACAAGAACTTTCGAGAGAAAGAGCAAATTCAAATATCAAGGAGGACAACTTAGAAATACTAATCCCTTGTTTGTTTCTTAGATTTTATTCCAACTAAATTAATTCTAACTTAACTTCATCGTTAATCTAGAGTATTAATGTTTATAAATGCATGTCGGTCCACTTATACACCTACCTCAAATAATTATGTAATATCTCACAAAATTAATTAAGATGCAATTTAAATCGGGCTCACTCTAATTTGATTATGTGGAGCTTCTAGGTATATGTCTATCCTAGAACAAATTAGATTAAAATCTAATTCCACATTATTTAATCTAAGGTCAATTTAAGATTTTCTTCGTCAAGTTTAATCCTAAATTCTCAAAACATGTTTAATGGTGGCTAATCACTAGACAATAAATAATAAAGCCAAGATTAAATAAACTGAATTATTTATATTAAGTAAAACTAATTAGTGGGAACAATTTCTAAGTCTCAAAGACTCAAACAAGTTCATAATACTCTAAGTTGCGAAGGAAAAGTTAGCCACACATGGCTTTAATCCCATCCATCTCAACAAAATCAAAACTCAGGTTCAAAATCATACCGGAAAGGAATAAGAAACTGGAAACAGAGTCTAGTGAAATATTAAAACGAAGAAGGAGAACATGGACCAGCAACAGCTTCTTCCTTTGATTCGGTGCTACTGGTTCTTGGAGAAGAAGATGAGGTGGTGATTGAACGGCTCAACAACAGTGCCTCTGCTTTCTTTTCTTTTCTCTAGCTTCCCGAAGAAGACGATCCACAATGTTCATGCGTGTTCGTCTCTCCTCTCACTGCAATTTCTTCTCCTCCACCGATGATGAACAGTGCTCCCTTCAAAATGCTGCCGCTGCTCTGCTCGCTCAAGTCCCCCAAAAACGAAATATGAATCGTGCTTCCTTTTTTTTTTTTTTTTTTTTTTTTTTTTCAGTAGCCGCCTCTGCCTCTCCAATTCGTAGCTACCCTGTGCGTCTCTCCTCTCAATTCAAAATGCCCATTAGGTCTTCCATTCATTTTTCTCAAACGGTGTCATGCTATTCCTGGTCCTTTAAATCAATTTCCATAATCAACTCCAAATGGTGCCGTCCACAACTGAAAGAAGAAAAGAAATATTATAATAATAATATACTATTAATAATAAACTAAAATCATATTCTTTTTTTTTCTTTTATTTCATTTCAGTAACTTGTTATTATTTTATTTAAACTAAAGTATTTCTATTTAAATTTGAAAACTATGGTATTTACAATGAAATCCCCTAAATAATGCATCACTTTGATTTCTCTTAAAATAATATAGTCTCATAGAAATCTCCTAAAATTGCTTAGATAACTTTCCAAATATCTTCAAAATGTATTTTAAATATATAAAATATGGAGAGTTATCAATGAGTATGAAACTTGGACAGTAATGTTTTAAGAGGTGATTGAATAGTGTAGATTGCCTACTCATTTGGGAGATTCCATTTCATGATGTTGTGCAAGCTTTGGATTATCATTCTCATACTGACATATCCATAGTGAAACTCCAATTATATAATATGACTTTTTTATACGTGTTAGTGTATTCTCTCTTAAACATATCAAAGGCATTCTCAATTAAACGTTTGGATATCTAACCCTTTACATATCTTCCTTTTAAAAATTGTTGCCTAAATTGAACACCTTAATAGATTAACTAGATTAATTATTTTCTATTTTAATTAAAATGCTAGTGTTTGTTATGTTGTCATTTTATAATGTATATTAGGTTTATGCAATAGGTGGAAATACTATTGTTTTTACCTAGACAAAGAGAGATGCCGATGAAGGATCATTGGCATTAACAGATAGCATACCTTCTGAGGCACTGCATGGCGATATATCTCAGCATCAGAGAGAGAGAGAGTACATTGAATTGATCTCAATACTTGGTTTTTCTCAGTTTAGTTAGTTCCTTTGTAGTTAAATTGCTCCTTTTTTTTTTTTTTTTTTTTTTTCTTTTTTCTATATTTGGCTAATTCTTTTGTTAGGAAAATGGGACTTGTAAAGAATATACATTACATTGCATGGGTTTGGGCCATATGTCAAGAAACTTGGCTGTGTGAGGGAAGGAAATGCTTGCAGGTAATTTGAGGGAATATGGGATCTCATTTCTTTATTATTTGTGAGTGAAAAAACCTCTGCAAGTCAGTTCTAGCTAAATATTTGTTCTTTGTTTCCTTTTCTTTCTCTTCTTTTCATTTTCTGCTTCTTCTCAGTTCGGTAATTGAATGATTGGAATATAGATTGGACAATGGATGTGGAGGGTGTGGAAGAGTACAAGCCTTCCCCAGAATTTGAAGATACCAATGACCCACTTATTGATCTTAAGTTGACGGACTCCTGGGATCTTTGGCTCATTCAATTGCCTTTTGGTAAAGTAATATTCTGCATCCTTTCGTGCTTCTGTTGTACCTGTAAACTACATCCTTAGTCCCTTAGTGGTGCTTATTTGATATAAATAAGGGTTTTAGATATGAAACGAACCCCCTCAAATGATTTGCAGCCCCTTCCTAGAGTCTCTAAATTTTTCATACCGTCTGTTTTATGGAAAATGTTATCTACATTTGATGATACTTTGGTTTTCCAGAGGGAAAGTTACCATGGTTAACTATTGTTCTACAACATGGGTTTTTTGGAATCCCATCAGATTCAATGAGATACTTCCCTTGAGGGAATTCAAGAGGAGGCCAGGAAAGTGTAGAAGCTGGATGTGCAGGGGAGAAGGTCCCTTTTTTAAGTAGATGTTTCGTCTTGCATGACCTTATTTTGAAGAATTATGTATATTCAAAGTTTCAAGTTTGAACTATGTTTTTTCGTCTATTCTAGAGGTGGTCAAGAGCTAACTAATGTTATGAGTAACTAACTAATTAGCCATAACAATATTACTATAATTCAGTTGAATTTTGGTTATATCCTTAGTCAATTTGAATGAATGGTTTGTCTTCATGTAAGTGCATATGAACTCTCATGATGTTCATCTTTTCTCATATGAAATCCAATTCTGTTTTTTATGTTCATTTGTATTTTATTCAATTTTTTAATAATTTGGATGAGTGGAAGGTGAGTATGTATTTTCATGTTTTTATAATTGCTACATCCGTGCAAAGCGCAGGGGGAGTTTCTTGTTGGATTGATGGGAAGAATTTGTAAGACTATTGTTTTTATAGTTTTGTTGTTTGTCCATGATGATTTTCTTTTAGATTTATGGTATTGTGTATTCGTTATTTTTCCTTCTGATGTATATAAAGGATAATATCATTGTTACTCTTTATAGTTTGATAGAATTTTAATTTTAATCTTTATAATTTCACAAATATTTGGTATGAGTTTAACAATCTAATTCATATACTTTTAACGAGTTTTGATTTTGGTCTCTATACCTAAGTCTATCTTAAAATTATTATCTTATTCTTTATTGTCACCAAATGGAAAAACTAGTCTCAGAGGATTAATGTAGAAAACTAAAAAAATAAAAATAACCACAAATGATGAATGTATGTAATAAGAGCTTTTGATGTGCTATATTTAAATATTTTTCTTTTCACCTCAATAATGTATTGCAGTTTATGGCTAGCAAAGAAAAACACAATGCAAAGTGGGATTGATGCACTACCAAGATCTTACTTGAAATTTGTATAAAGGAGATACATACTAGTAGAAAATCAAGAATTGTCTTTCATAACTTCATTAGAAAGTGTGGTGTTGATGACAAATAGTTTGACAAGTGTGATCTTAATCCTGATTATATTCCTAAGAGTCAAAAAGAATGTAACGTTGATGAAGAAATGAGTATCCATAGTCATTGAAGAATAGCATATAATGGTTATATGGATAGAGTTCAAAATCAAATAGCATCAACATTAATGGAAAATAGAAATAGGTGATTTCATGTGAATGGAATACTAGTTGACAATTTGCAAGACTGCTGATGATTTCTTAATTGTGCTTCACTATTGGCAAATCTATTCTCATAGTATTTTTATTTTGTGAATATGTTGATTGTTTAAAGGTTATTTTATGATATACCTTTTGTGATAATTTTTACTCAAAAAATTGCTTATGACAAAAATTTTTTTGAACAACTTATTTTTAATTTGAGCTTTTAAGCTAAAAAATTTATATAACCATCTAGTTTTTAACTTTTTTTATAAAGCTATTTTTCTTAGATCTAAAAAATAGCTTCTAGTTTAAAAAAGAGAAAATCTAGACAGGCACTAAGTGCCTGTTTGAGTTCTCTTTTTTTAGCTTCTCTTCTTATAAGCAAAAGTTAGGCCAAATAGGTTTTTACAAAAACTCTTATAAAAAAAAAGATTTTTTTGTTTTGTTTAAAAGCTCTTTTATTAACTTTTGTTGAAATGAAACGTTGATGTTGTGTCATCCTTTCGATTTCGAGTTTTGAGGCTGCAATTCTTTTCACTCCGTCTTTCTCTATCAGATTTCTCTCGGCAAATAGCACCAGTCTCAAAGGTTCTCTCTCTCTCCTCTCTCTATATATCTATTGAATGTTTGTTTCCCTTGCTTCTTTTTGGACTTTTGCTAATGATTTACTTTCTTATTTTTTGTGCATTCATTGTTATTTAGGAAGTTCCTTTGTTCCTTCTCTCTTTTTTTTTTTTTTTTTTTTGGTTCAGCTAAATTAAAATTTACATGCCATAAGTAAGTTATGAGTCATGCAGTAATCACGTCCTTAGTCAGAGAGCAATTCATCATCTCCTAGGATATTAAAAATAGGAAGCATCTTAAGTTTTGAGTAATTTGAGAATTAGTAATGAATGTCTTGAGTGACAATGATCTTTAAGAACTAAAGGAGATTTCTTTCACACAACAGCTGATTTTTTATAAAATCATAAAATAAGAGGTTTGACTTCTATTTGGTTTAAAACAAATGTGTTGAGGGATTGGGTAATTTTGTTGCATTGCTAATTTATTTTTTCTTTGCTTAAGAATGTGAATCTTTTTGATTTTGCCCTATTTTAGTTGTTACATTCTAGCACAACTAAATTCTCCATCTATGCTTTATCATTCTTTAGTCTATTTTAAAATTATTATCTTATTCTTTATTGTCACCAAATGAAAAAACTGGTCTCAGAGGATTACTGTAGAGAACTAAAAAAATAAAAATAACCATAAATGTTGAATTTATGTGCATAAGAGCTTTTAATGTGCTATATTTAAATATTTTTCTTTTCACCTCAATAATGCATTGCAGTTTATGACTAGCAAAGAAAAACACAATGCAAAGTGGGATCGATGCACTACCAAGATCTTACTTGAAATTTGTATCAAGGAGATTCATACTAGTGGAAAACCAAGAATTGCCCTTCATAACTTCATTAGAAAGGGTGGTGTTGATGACGAAAAGTTTGACAACTGTGATCTTAATCCTGATTATATTCTTGAGAGTCAAGAAGAATGTAACATTGATGAAGAAATGAGTATCCATAGTCGTAAAAGAATAGCAAATATTGGTTATATGGATAGAATTCAAAATCAAATAGCATCAACATTAATGGAAAATAGAAATAAGTGATTTCATGTGAATGGAATACTGGTTGATAATTTGCAAGATTACTGATGATTTCTTAATTGTGCTCCACTATTGGCAAATTATTCTCATAGTATTTTTATTTTGTGAATATTTTTATTGTTTAAAGGTTATTTTATGATATACCTTTTGTGATAATTTTTATTGGAAAAAGTGTTTATGACAAAAATTTTGCCGAACAACTTATTTTTAATTTAAGCTTTTAAGTAAATTTTAAGCTAATAAATTTATATAACCATAAAACAACTTTTAACTTTTTTTTTTAAAGCTCTTTTTCATAGCTTTATCTAAAAAGTAGTTTTTAGTTTAAACAAGAGAAAATCCAAACAGGCTTTTCATTTCAAATAAGGTAATTATGAGTTAATTTTGCATATCAAAATGAGCTAGGTTAAAGACCATGTCATGTTTAATAATGTTAAGTTTAGAGGACTAAAAAAATACTGAATAAATTTAAGGGAAAAGCCAATGAGCTTGATACAATGGCTAGGTGGTGTTGACACATGTTGGCCGGCGGCGGCGGCGGCCGTGTGGCTGAAATAATATAAAGAAAAATCTGGTCTTATCTGAATTCAGGCATGGCTACCCGTTTGACGTCTGCTGCTAATGTTTTATTCCACATGCATCATATCTGTTCAATCTCCATTATATCTATAAAAAAATCCTTGATCTCGTTCAAGTTTCCACCCATGGAGCAAGTATGCCTATGAAGCTTTTGAAGGAAAAAAATTCATTTAGTTCATCAATTTGACACCATCACAATTACACATTTATGCCAAATTAATCAATTCTTTTTTCTGTTCGGAAAGGTGCTTATATATATTTTGTGTTCGACAATACCTCAAATAGGAATGTCTCTAATAAGAGGAGACATATACTTAGTAAAAAATTAATTTTTTTCCTTAAGACTAATTCTGTCTCAGACAGTTTTATTTGACATCATCAAAATATAATAAAACATACTAAGGGCCAACGCATTATTGTAAATCGTATGTTCTGTGATGGGAACTACTTTATTTTTTACCTTAAATGGGAAATACTTGAATATCATAGAAAACAAAATAATTTAAGAATGAGAATGTCCTGATGAATGACATTGTTGTTAAACCCCTTGTTGGCTCCTCCTTTGAGTAGAAATTGTTTTCAATTAAAAAAAGAAGAAGCTGAATTCCTGATCTAATTCAAACTTGCTCGGAAAAAAATGAGGCTAAAAAAGGAATATAATATTGACTGTATTTTTGCAAGATGATCGTCCAACCTTGTGCAAGAATATTCAGGGTAACATTTTTGGAGTTGCTAGGAATGGAGGCATATATTCTTTTCCTCCGAATGAAATATAATGTTGTACTGTTGTGCTTCTCTAATTATCAAATCAGGAGAAAGGATAGTTCCATGATGTGTAAAACCATATTTATTTTCCTCCAAATGACATTAATGAGCATGATAGTAGACTCTAAAAGCTGATCGTATAACTATTTTTGTGCATCTGCAACAAGATTTATTTGAGCCAAGACTAGAAACTTTGAAAATTATGAAAGGAAAAATTACTGGATGGACATCCAAACCAGAGTCCCACATTATATGTCCATTTTTACATGCTTCTTACTATCCAATATTTCTCTCTTTCTTGGAAACAGTGCTTACACATAGAAGCAGGTAAGAAACATGTAAAAATAATGTGGACTCATCCAAATCATATTGAACATGTAAAGGGACATGAGATTTGATGATGTTGTAGTGTTTCATATTCAAAGCAGCCAAACAAACAATAATCAGAGGAATCAAAGTGGTGTGCTTAGCTAGTACTCCCTCCGGTTCTAATTATAAGAACACATTTTGGAATTGATTTTGATCTTAATTATAAGACCAAGTTTTAACTTTTGTCAATTTCTTCCTAAAATACCCCTATTGATACTTCCTCAATCATAAGTAAAGCAATGATAACTTAATAATAATTAGTCATAAGTACCTAAGTAATGTAAGTTATATAATAAATCATAAATGAAAAAGAAATTCATTTGCGCTGATTTTATTTGAATAAAATAATAATCCAAGTTTTCCTAAAAGTGTTTCAAAACAAGGTATAACTATTTTTTTCTACAAGGATTTTGCAATAAAAAAAATTTCTTAACCGTATTAAGTCATGGTTGCAATAATAAACACAAGCATTGAAGGCGTTACATTCCAACGGCAATTAAGGAAAATGCACATATTCACTTTTTGAAAGACCTATTGAGCAACTCCTCAACCTACCAAAAAAATAAAAATAAAAATAAAAATCTCCCAAATGTCGCTTTTCGGAAAATCTATCCTTTGATGTTATTCTAAATTTTAAGTAGGGGTATTTTTGAAAAAGAATTATAAATAACTAATTTAATTTCTCTCCTTAATCTCTCAAAATTCTAGTAAATAGTTTCTTATAATTGTGATTTGGAGGGAGTATGTCACAAGAAGAAATAACAATATTTAGAATCTTCTAGATAAACAAAAGATGTTTGTGCTTCATGAGAGGAATTCGGCAAAATAGCCCTGTAACTTTGAGAGAAAAGGTGCCTCCTCACAAAGGGGGTTGCAGTGACTAGGCCTGGGCTGTTGTTTACCAAAAACATAGGTCCAAAGTTGTAAGACCGTGTATGGGGGCTGACGCCTACCTAGTGCTAGAAGGTCAAGGAAGTTAGTGAACTAATGACAGGAGAGCTGGCGACTGAAGCCCCATTGAAGGGTGATGTCGCTTACTACCTGAATGAATATCTCATTCCAGACCTTTCTAGCGATTTGGTAGGAGCAGAAGTCTGAATTGTGACACAAAGAAAAGCATGTTCTCTTCGTCATCTTCTCTTCCACGGAGCAACTCTACTGGTTCAGCGACAAATCCTAAGAGAACGAACTCTAGGGATTATGGGAAAGGTCATGGACGGACTTCACCATACCCTATGCAGAAATCTGGTTCAGTTAAAGTTATGGTGGATCTTAATATGGCGATGGTCTTCAAGTTGATTGGTTCTGTTTTGAATGTACCAACTCCTTGCATCTCTAAGGGTAATTCCAATTTATTTAACTTGGGATCATTTCATAAAGCTTAGCTTTATCGTCAACCTTATTACTAAAACCCAATGTTCTCAGGATCCCGTTCTAGAAGTTCGCCGAAGACATCGAAGATAATGACTACTGTCGCTCAATAGGAATATGTTCCTGGTATGCGTGCGTTTTGTTCCAACCTTTCCTTCTTCTTCTTCATTTTTGTTTTTTTTGTTTTTTTTTTAAAAAAAAAATTAAATAACCAGCTCAGCTCAGCTTTACCAATCAATATGCCATGTAAGCTAAGTTAACGGAATTAGTGTCACATAGAATAAATTAACATCGTAAATTGTAACTCCAAGTTTTATTCAAACTTTATGTACCAACTGATATAAAATAAGACTTATTTGAGATTTTGAAATTACTATATAAATTTGATTAATAAAATTTTCTGAAATAAGATAAAATATTGAAACATCGATATTCTAATGTTAAATATTAAAATTAGTTACTGGCAAAAAAAAAAAATTAGTTTATTTTTATAAAACGGGTCGGATAAAATGCAACGGGTTTAACGACCGGCGAAACGTAACACAGCTACGAACTCTGACGAATCTCACTCTGCAGATCTCGTGGGAAAATCTTGATCCTTGTTACAGAGAAGAAGAAACAGAGTCAGTGGATTTCAATTGTGAAACCCTAGCTGAATTCGGCATTTCAAACGAAGATCAGGTTCTCAATGGCCGTTACTCTTTTTCAGTTTTGACCAACATTCATGTAATTTCTTTACTTTCTGTGAATTCCTTGTCACCATCGTAGCATGGCTGGTAAACTTCGTAATCTAGTTCGGATCCTCAAAATTCGAAGATAAGTTTTGTAAATGACTTTTGGAAATGTTATTTTCTGCATAATTGGGGTCAATTTTATACGTTAAAGATTTAGCTCCAGGTTCAAGTTCGAGATCATAAACATAATGATTTGTATTGACTTTAAAGTGTTTTATAGTGTAGAGGCAAACTAGCCATCTGGGTCGTGGAAAATGCACCGTGGTCCAGTGGCAGTGGAGGAACAATTGTTGCAGAGAGCTATTAAGGAAGAATGCCCCTGGGAAAATCTTCCAAAACGACTTCAATTAACTATTTCTTCCAAAGAAGAATGGCATAGAAGGTGAGTTTAGCGTCATTACTGTCCTTCTAAATCTATTGCTTTCGTTTTATCGTCTCTATGGATTGGTTAGTTTTAGCTACCTGACATACTGTCCAAACAGCATCTTTTAATGCGTTTCTTTTTCAAATGCATTTTTAGATGGCCTTATTCCTTTTGCTGGCTCTGTAAATTTAATGCAGGATTATAGAGTACTGCATAAGGAAGAGACTTCAATGGAATAACTGTTTTGCTCGCAAAGTTTGTAAAGAATATGAATATTATGAAGATATGATGCGTTACTTGCGGAAGAACTTAGCTGTATGTGCTCTATAGAAATTCCATTTGACTCTATATCTGAAAATACATATCAAATGGTTGTTAATTAGTGTTATGTGCCTATGGTTTTTGTTTAGATGATCAGAAAAGTTTGATGATGGATTTTGTTTAGTAGAAAAAATGCTGCAATTTTTTTAGTGAATAGAAACATTTATCATTTTTTTATCATCACCATTACAATGTCATATATCAAGTTTTATGCCTTGAATGGTATTTTTTTACTATAGATCTTAGTTTTTTCTTTATTTTGAGGATTAATTTATGATGTATTGTATTTAGTTGTCTTCTTATCAAAAAGATAATATCTGTTTGTCAATGACTCTGCATATTTAAAGAATGAAATTAAGTTAACATATAACTAGAACTGCTTGAGATGGTGGATGAGGCCATCAATTTCTTTTGCTTTTGTTGTAGGACATGTGCATTTAATGAATTTCTCTTTTTCTTTTGTTTTTCCACTTGCAGCTATTTCCTTATCATCTTGCAGAACACATTTGCCGCATAATGAGAATCTCTCCTTTCAAATATTATTGTGATATAATTTTTGAAGTATTGAAAAATGGTAATTTCTCTATTCACAATTCTCAAATGAATTGTATTCTCCATCGAGTCTTGTTCCACTTTTTTATATACATAGATTGAACTATTGGAATCTTTTCAAGTTAGATTTTATTTTGTTAGTTGGTCTTTTAGGGTTCTTGACAATTGACAGCTTCTTGATTGCCAGATGAATAGTGTTTGTATGAATTGTTCTTGCATCTATTTCTTGAGTTGCTAGTGGAGTTGTATTTTTATGTTGGTCATTAATGCTTACTATTTTCATATTATAAATCTACAGTGATACATCCAGTATTAAGATGAATGAATAACACATTTAGGGTCATGCTAGTTGATAGGCACCCAAGTGAGAAGGGGAACTCTTGTCCACAAGTTCTTTATTGAGGTAGGAGAACTACCCTATTTGAGTCTCCTATTGAGAAATCCATACGACTTAATATGAGACTTTGACATTTCATAGCACTTTGGTCCTTGCCAATTGGCCGTCCTAGGAAACTTGATGTCCTAAACGGCTACACTCAATAACACTTTATTCAGCCTTTAACCTGCCAGAATCCTTTGCAAGTAGCCTTTTCTAGAGACTTCAATCACCAGCTTTGGTTCCAAATGATAAGCCCCAAGTGGATAGGACAAATCCTCTCTAAAAGTTAGTTTTTGACATGGGGAACTACCCTTCTTAAAAGTCCCATTCAGTAGATGTTATTCAATAGTGGATTAAGGCATCCCATAGTACTTTACTTCCTATCACTTGAGGTACAAGATGAAATATTTAGAAGGTTTGGGATCTCATACTACCTTGATATGTGTCGGCTATAGTAAAGTTGCATGAGAATTATTCAGGGGTTGAGGGCTTATAGCAATTACTGGTTTAATGAAAGCTGAAGAAGCATGATGAAGAGGGTAATGGTTACCCAAGTAGTGATAAAATGAACTCTTTCTTGTGCTGCTTTGGTTCAAAGCATGCTTGCATTTAAATGATGTTTGGGTGACATAGATTAACCATGGTGAAGTAAAATAAAAGGAAATGTGAGAGGAAGCTGTAAGAAAGAGAAGTCTTGATGCAAGTATATTGCCAAAAGCAATTTTCCTAGGTCATTTAAATGATGTTGGTGTGACGTAGATTAACCATGATGAAGTCAAATGAAAGGAAATTTGAGAGGAAGCTGTAAGAAAGAGATCTCTTGATGCAACTATGTTGCCAAAAGCAATTGTCCTAGGTAATCTTGCTGACAAAATTCTTTTTTCCTTTTCATTGTCCTTTCTTTTTTCTTCTTTTCTTGATTTTTTGGGATTCACTTCTAGATTTATCATTTCTAGGAAAGAAACAATAAATACTGCAATTACAACAGTTATTTTTATGATCTCTGCCTTTTTTTTTCTTTTTTTTTGCTATAAAAATTTTAGGAAAGCGTTTGGTTGGACCAGTAGCAAATGGGCCAAGCTTGTGATTAAAATTTGGGCAAAGGTGTTGATGCCTCCCCCGCGCCTTGACCAACTGTGAGAGAAGGGCTTTAAGTTGTATAGACCCCTTTGGGTAAGCCCAAGGTGAGGGGTATGATTAGCTTTTATGATTACTTTTGTTGGACCAATAGCAAATGCTGCTTGAAATTATCATTTGGGCAAAGGTGGGATTTCTGGAGAGAAGTTGCTGTAAGTTTTGATCAGATTTTATGATTAGCCGATGATTTAATTTAAATGTTTGTTGAAATAGGTATTACCATTATGATAAGATTTCTGGAGCAGTTTGCTATCAACTTTTTTATCAGATTTTATCATATCGATGATTTAATTTAAATGTTTGTTGCATATGTAATAGCATGATATATGCATAATCTATGCAATTTATTACTCGTAAATGGACTGTATTATTTACCTATATTTTTCTTCCTTCCAATTGTTTGATTGTCTACTGTGAGCTTTGTAAATATGTATGAAGTTATAAGCATGTTTATGTTGAAGATGGTCTTTAAAAGCTTGTTGCACTTTTTAATTGTTTGCAGAGCAACCTTATGACAGCATCCCAAATTTTAGTGCTGCGGATGCTCTAAGACTCACAGGAATTGGGAGAAATGAATTTATTGATATAATGAATAGGTGCAGATCTAAGGTACCGCAATGATTTTCCTTTGTACACTGATTTATAAATGTAGAATGGATGCCTGGATTCCATATATGCTTGTGTATGCATGTTTTTGTTTGTTTAATTAGCTGTGGCAAGAAGATTGTCAATTTTACCCTTCAAGCAACTTCTTTTGGGCTTGCCAAGGCACTGAAATTGGTGCCAAACCAATAATGCTTCTGTGGCTATCTTCTTTCTTTGACACTTCCTGGTGCAAGAGAAGAAGATAACTGTTTTTTCTATTTTATTGGGAAACAAATTGCAATACACACTTTTAGTTTTAGGTCATTTGTGAACACCCCTTTACTTTGAAAGCCAGAGGTCAACCCCTTAAACTTTCACCTTCGACATTCTAAACTTTTGTCCATTTCCCATCAACAGAGGTGTCAGCTCATACTATTCTCCTTGCAACACGACAAGGCCCCATTGTTTTGAAAGTAAATTAAGAGGTTGAAATGTTTGAAAAAGCTTTTTGGAAAATGAATAATCTAATCCTAAATCCCAAAATTCCCAAATGTTAAAAGATGATGGCTTAGGAGTTTCAATTTAAAAGTTGAGGGGTGTTTACTTTTAAGAGAAAATTGAAGTTCATATTTTTATTTCTTACTACTTTGTAGTCTAAGCTGGAACAATTATGGAATTATATTAATTACTTTAATTCTTTTGCCCGGAATAATTCAATAATAATATGTTAGTTGGTAGATATCCAGTTATGTGATAACCATAATATCTATTGTTAAGAGCCTTAGACTAGTTTGAATTCTAGTGATATAAAAAAAATTGTAGCATATACTCCTATGTAGGATTGCTGGTTTATTGATTTGTTCACTTTTGTTTCACATTCATGATTCCGTGAATGTTAAGATTGAGTTGAGTTCTGTAGAGTTTTCTTGTGTTTTTATCTTTGGCTCTGCATATCTTGTCTAGTGACTTCACTATGATGTATAATATTTGTCATTTTGTTTTCCAGTCGTCATAGCATAGATAAATGCATGCATTATCTATCGCAATACTTGCGAGAGTAGTATATGATTCCCCCCACCTTAATCTTTGGGTATATGAAATATGGTGAATTAAGGGAGTCAAAAATAAAAATTAACTTTTTCAATATGAATGTGTTCAATAAAGAAACATGCAGCCTACTTCTGTCCACAATTATATGCCTTCCAGCATACTTGCAGACATGAAAGCTTTTTGTCTTCTTATCTCACCCGTCATTCCTTTTTTGAGTAACCAGAAAATCATGTGGAAACTGAACAAGTCAATTGCAAGAGAACTTTTACCTACTCAACCTGTGGATTTCCCAATTGAGCCCTGGTGGGGAATCTGTCTTGTGAACTTTACCTTGGAAGAATTTAAGGTGAGGCCTTGTCTTTGATTTTAATAAAGTGAAGGTTCACTAGGTATTGTTGATTGTTGTGTTCATTTATGAATGTGAATTTTTTTTTCTTGATATGTCAGGTATATTTTGTTGAGTTTTCTCACCTTTTTTTTGTTTCCTTTATAGAAACTCTCAGAGGAGGAAGCAGCTACTATAGACAAAATCTGTAAAGAAGAAGCGAATTCATTTATCATCTTTGATCCTGATGTAGTAAAGGGTCTTTATAGACGGGGATTAGTCTATTTTGATGTTCCTGTATACCCTGATGACCGGTTCAAAGGTGTGTTCTGTTTATTTTTGTTTTATTCCTTGCTTTAAATGATTAGGCTTTATTATTTTCCTCCTGAAATTCAAAAAGCAGCAAATAAACTTACTATTATTCTGCATAAAGAATTCCACAATTATTGACAGCTAAGAAGCATCTATACAGGTACATGTATCAGATACAGTATGGCATGATATGGTGGATATAGCAATTTTCAAAATTTTGGGATATGAGTATGAGTATCTTTAGTTTTTAACAAGTATTTCTAAAGTAATTTAGAGATATTTATATCAAACAACAAAAAAATTTGAAGTTTTTTCAAGTTTGGAAGTAATATGAAAATATTTTGTTGAAAAACATTGTAAAACAAATTTTAGAATATATGATATGTATCATGGAGTATTGTATGTGTAACTTATCCAATACATATCAGATACAAGTGCATTTACTTTTTCAAATTATCGGTGCTTCATAGCTAGACAGAGATGTTCAATTAGGCATGGTTTTATAAATAAGATGTGCAAGCATAAATGAAGAAAATCTAAGCTTATATATTTTGGTTGGTGATTTTAATAACATTTAAATTTATAATTCATAATCGTTCAGTTTCCAGGCTTGAAGGTTTTGTTTCCAACAGGGAGCAGTCTTATGAAGATCCTATTGAAGAGTAATACAATTGTTTCAATTCCATCCCTTTTGTTAAAATGTTATTTCCATTGAAAGAGTCTAAGTTGGAAGTTTATTTTCCAGGTTACTTTATGCAGTCTTTGTTGTTTCAAGTGAGAATGCAACTGTTACTGAATTGGCAGCTACCCTACAGGCTGATTTACCTCAACTGCAGGCTGCTGCATCTTTTGCATGTCGATTGGGATGGGCAACAAAAGTAATTGATCCATCAGCTATTCTTCAAGATATTAACATACCTGCTTCTCCTCGAAGTGCAGTCAGTGATGAAGATGGTTCTCATGCTAGTCTGGGTTCTGAGAATTTTCTTATTGATAATGATACCAATCAACAAGGGGATGTTTCAGGGTCAGGGAACCATGGTCTTCGTTTAGCCTATACTCGTGTTGCTTTCATAGTTGATGCTAACATTACTTCCTATCTAATGATGGGATCTGTTTCGCCAGGTTTGTTCATTTTCAAATCCCCCTCTGCAAAATTCTGAGAAATTTTTCAAAATTTTGTTTGGAAGTTAGTTTTTTTTTTAGTGGGAAAACAGAAGGTCACAGGAAGCCCATTCTAAGATTTCTGATGACCTGTTTTTGATACTTTGGAAGAAAACCATCGTTGTTAGGTGTCTCTCCCAGATATGTTGATAAATACTTACAAACCTCCTTGGTATTCTGTCATTCTTATTTTATATTCCATAAGTAAATTTAGTCTGGTGTAACTTATCTTGAACACTGTCTTTTCCAATTTCTATCAGATTAGAACTCACTTCAGATTGTGTTTTCCAGTCCAACAATTTATCTGTTCTTGAGTCTTAATAGTGTCTGATGCTTCCCTGCAATCATGCTTTCTAAGCTTCCAATATATGCCAGCTTTATTTTTGTGTGAATACATTGAAGTTCATGACAGTACCCAATCATTCTTCCTGGAATTATGCTCTATAGGCTCTAATTGTCAACGGACACATCAGATCAAAACCTTAAACTTTTAGATGAATGCCCATGAATTGCTATATTGTGATCTTAGTCCCAAAGCTTGCAAAAAAGGGGGTGATGTAAACTCTTGTTCTCACACAAACAGATTGGGTTTAGGAAGGGAAAAGAAATAATAGAAAAGGAGGGAGAACGATTGATCAGAAACAGAGAAGGGAAAGGGAGAAACAGATCTAAAAGTGAGAGGGAAAATCCCCCCCCTTTTTGTTTTTGTGTGTGTGTGTGTGTGTGGGGGGGGGGGCCCCCCGGCTTCAAAATATCATTCATCAAAGTCTGCCTTTCAAAATACATCATACATACAGGCTGACAACGTTAAACAGAGTTGAGGGGAGTTTATTTTTTCCGGCAAGTTTTTGTTCTCTGGCAACAATAGTGGCCAATGAGCATAGGGATCAAAGCTCTGATACCAAACTGATGAAAAACTCACTCACAAACTCTTGTTTCACACAAACAGATTGAGTTTAGGAAGGGGAATGCAAAAACAGAGGGAGGAGGAAGGATTGATTAGAAACAGAGAAGGGAGAGGGAGAAACAGATCTGAAAGTAATGGGGAATGAAAGAGCTGAGGGGGAAATCAAAGGGGGAGAGATGTCATATGACTTCAAAATATCATTCATCAAAGTCTTCCTTTTCAAAATACAATGGGGAAACATATAAGCTGAAGTTTCCTTCTGATGAAGGAAGCCTCTACTTGCTCTGCCATCATTACTAAAAAAAAAAACCTACTTGCTAAACAAAGTAAACAATAAAAATAACATATAAAAACAACTTGCAGCTATAATATGATATGTAAGGTGTAGAGAATATATTAGTTAGTTAGTTAGGGAGTTAGTTGTATTAGTTAGTTAGTTGTTAGTAGCCATTTTGGATTAATGGGTTGAGGGGTTGCCTATATAAGGCATATGGCTCTTCATTGTATACTATGCTTTATGTTGAATGATGAATATGTGAATGAATGAAGATGCACAATGATGTGATTCTGTGTATTCTCCCTCTCCTCCTCTCTTCTCTTCTCAAATCCTCTATTCTTCTACAACTATTGTATCAGTGGTATCAGAGCGAGTCATCCTCGGCTCCCCCGCTGTGATTTCTGTAAATTCTTGAATAGTTCAGAGCCTTTCTCCTCTCTCACGGCTCAGTTCTGATCGGGAAATAACCAATTGACCAACCGCAACGTGAACCGGTGGAGTCATGAACCTAATGGTTCAGTTGGCATCGAGTCGACCTTTAAACTCCAAAAAGAAGCATCAAGAAATATTCTTAACAACCTAGAATCAAAAAGACTTCAAGAACAGTCAAGAAGACCAAGAAATTTCAGTCTTGCATCACCAGAAAATAGCGTCGTATGATTATGGGGTCTCGTCGCATAATTCTGGATTTTCACCTTGTATTCTCGTCAGTTTCTGATTAGCGTCGCATGGATTCTGAGCTCTTCACCGGATTTTGGGTCGACTGATTCTGGGTATTCTTCTTCTAGCAGCGTCAAGCGAAGTCGAGTATTCTGCACCGTCGCTGGGTCCCGCGTTCGGTGATCTTGGGATTTGCGTCAAAGTCGGAACTCGAGTGTATTGCGTCGGGTTTGGATTTTTGTATTGGGCTGGTATCATCGTCGCATAGGCGATTGCTTCTACACCTCTAGTTCATCATTTCCGATTACTGGTGTAGGAATATATATTGTCGGCATTCCTGCTCAAACCAATATCCAAGATTTGCGACTAGTTGTCGTCAGGTGTCGTCATCGAATTCTGATTTCTTCATCTCCTATTGATTCGGTCGGTTCGATTGTGGGATGCCGTCGGACGTTGAGTCGACCATTAACGGGTTCGGGTGCTCGTTCATTTAGGATTGGCGGGTTCTTGTTTTCATTTTCGAATTGTCGATCGTTCGGGTTCCTCGCTCATCGGGTTGGATATCGTTTTGCGGATTATTGGGCTGGGTTTCTGAATTTTTTTTTAAAAAAAAAAGTTGAAAAAAAAGAAAGGAAATTCTCTTACTGTTGGTATGGGACAACAGCTTAAGGGACCAAGAAAAAAAAAAGATTCCTCTTTTTGTTGGTATGGGACAACAGTTGAAGGAAACCAAAAAAATCAATAGTGTGTTCTTTGAGAAACGACTAATCGAAGAGGGTTACCTACGAAGGGTTCTGACTGGAGGGGCTGACCGGCAAGAGGTTGAGTAAAGCGCTGCGTAAAGTATCGTGGAGTGAAGTCGTCGGAAAGTGGGCTTTCGAAGGAGATGTTTTTGATTGATTCAAATTTGTATTTTTGAGTTTTGTAATTTTTGTTCTTTACCTTTGTGTTTTTGTTGTTTCACATCCTTGAGGGCAAGGATGTTTTTGGGAAGGGGGTATTGATATGTAGGGTGTAGAGAATATATTAGTTAGTTAGTTAGGGAGTTAGTTGTATTAGTTAGTTAGTTAGGAGGGTTAGTTAGTTAGTTGTTAGTAGCCATTTTGGATTAATGGGTTGAGGGGTTGCCTATATAAGGCATATTGCTCTTCATTGTATACTATGCTTTATGTTGAATGATGAATATGTGAATAAATGAAGATGCACAGTGATGTGATTCTGTGTATTCTCCCTCTCCTCTCTTCTCTTCTCAAATCCTCTATTCTTCTACAACCATTGTATCATAATAAAAACATCCACTTGCTTAGTACAAACATTAAATATAAAAGATGGCCTGATTTCCTTTTATGGGAAGTTTCTCAAAATATTTATAGTTCTCATCAGGGGGCATATTCTTATCATGCCTAAGCAGTTTTAGCAAGCCTTTTTGTTTCTTTGTCAATAAGCTCATATGAGTTTGTTGTTTATTTTTTAAAACTGTTTGAAGTCTGACAAACATCTCATCTCTGGGAAATTTGTAAGGCTTGAAATCTCATGCTGTTACACTCTATGAAGCGGGAAAATTGGGTCATGCCAGCATTGCTGATCTTTGCAAGGATCTAAGCACCTTGGAGGGTGCAAAATTTGAGGGTGAACTACAGGAATTTGCCAATCATGCTTTTAGCCTGCGATGTGTATTAGAATGTTTACAATCAGGTGGACTTGCCACTGATGCAAAAGTGGAGGAAAATTTGACAGCATGGGTATGTTATTAAGTAATGATGAACCAGCTTCTCTAATATCTGAAATATCCTTGGCTGACAAATCAGGTTATTCTGGTATGACAGAAACCAGGAAGGACAGAGATGATGCATTAAATTTGGAGAAAAAGAAGCATGAGGATACTCTTGCTTCCCTTGAACCTGCTCCTAGCAGCACACTTGATGGAATACATTCTATTAAGTTGGAAGATGACATTAATCACAAGCAAGAAGCCAGTGAATCTGATGCAAATCTTCAGACTAACAAGAAGCTAATAGCAGCTGATGGGTCAGATCTTGGAATGGAAATATTAAAGGGACAAAAGAAATATCGTGTAGATATTCTCCGATGTGAAAGCTTGGCTTCTCTTGCACCAGCTACTCTAGATCGCCTGTTTCTTCGTGACTATGATATAGTTGTATCCATTGTGCCTCTTCCTCATTCATCAATTCTTCCTGGACCGCGGGCCCTGTTCATTTTGGTCCTCCCTCATATTCTTCTATGACTCCTTGGATGAAACTGGTATTATATTCAAGTATAGCTAGTGGGCCATTATCAGTTGTACTAATGAAAGGACAATGCATGCGTATGCTTCCTGCTCCATTGGCTGGATGTGAGAAGGCTCTTATATGGTCTTGGGATGGTTCCACTGTTGGAGGTTTGGGAGGGAAGCTTGAAGGAAACTTAGTGAAGGGAAGTATACTCTTGCATTGTTTAAATTCACTTCTTAAACATTCAGCTTTGTTGGTGCTACCTCTCAGTAGATATGATCTTGATGATTCTGGAAATGTGATTACTATTGATATCCCTCTGCCGCTAAAGAATTCTGATGGCTCTATTGCTCTGGTAGGTAAAGAGTCAGGCCTATGTGAAGCAGAAAGCTCAAAGTTGAATTCTCTGTTGACTGATTTGGCAAACAAGATGGAATTGTGGACAGTTGGTTACATTCGCCTGTTGAAATTATTTCATGGAAAAGAACCAGATCATTTGTCACCTGAAGAAAATTATGAATGGGTTCCATTAAGTGTGGAGTTTGGGATCCCTCTATTTAGTCCAAAGTTGTGCAATAAAATATGTAAGAAGGTGGTTTCATCAGATTTCCTTCAAACTGGTTCATTTAGTGAATATCATGATGCAATGCAAAGCTTAAGGAAAAAGTTGCGTGACATTTGTGCTGAATACCAAGCAACAGGTCCTGCTGCAAAGCTTCTATACCAAAAAGAACACACTAAGGAATCTTCTCGACAACTTATGACCTATGCTAGTGGAAGATGGAACCCATTTTTGGACCCTTCCTCTCCAATTTCAGGGGCATCAAGTGAGCATCAAAGGTTAAAACTTGTTAATCGACAGCGTGGGAAAACTGAAATTTTGAGCTTTGATGGCAACATTCTTAGGTTTGTGTAAACTTTTGCATTCATTTATTCCTTCAATTCTGAATGTTCTCATGTCAAATAGTTACCAATACTTTGACAAATATAAGATCAATTGCTTTTAAATAATCTCCTGGACCTTTCTGTTAGCAAATCAGATTATGAAACTTATCTTTGATTCTTGTCATTCTATATGTTGGTTTGTCTTTAAGTTTTTCAGATGATAGAGAAATAGTATGAAACCAAATCTAGCTCTTGCCACTTTACATGGGGCTCATAATTTGATTTTACTACCCATCCGAGTCTCTAAAACTGGATAATTTTTAATGGTGCATGCAGATCTTATGCCTTGACAGGTTACGATGATATTGCAAGGCCTACTGGAGAATCCCAAGGGAATAATATGGCAAGAACTGAACCAGATGAAAATGACAGTAAAGAAGTAGTCCTTCCTGGTGTAAATCTTATTTTCGATGGATCTGGTTTGCATCCATTCGATATAGGTGCCTGCCTGCAGGCTCGCCAACCTGTTTCCTTAATATCAGAGGCAGCAGCTGCCTCAGCATCTGCAATCAAATAGCTCTGCTGATATTCGTGCTCCTAAAAGGCAATGCTAGCAAGTTACTTGGCAATATTATTGCTACTGCCTGCATCTTTGAGATTTGATCATTGTGCACAAACTGTGGGTTATGTTGAAGGTAAATATAGTCCCTTTTTTCCCCAATGCCTGACTGTTAAATGTGATTTTCAATGACCAGCTTTTAAGGATTTTGTTTACCTTCCTCCTGCCATTGAAAGAATTGGTGGTGGAGGAGGAAACGAATGTGAGTTTGGTGAAGTTCCTATGTTTTATTTCTAGGTTTCCCAACAATACACGTAGGCATGTAAGAACTTGTTTGGATGATCCAATCATGTAATTCTAAACCACAAAAATATATCTACTTGTTGTTTTACTAGAGAACTTGATAGCAGATGTTTAAACCTAGATTGTGGATGTAGTTTGAATTATGATTGAAGTTGATCTTGAAGTCTAAACAATAATTATTATTTTTCAAAATATTGAAAACTGCAATACCGATAGTATTATGAGAACTCAAAATGTATTTTCCATTGTCAAACCCTTATTGACGCCATCTTCAATGTAAACTTGTCCTCTTTTACTGTAATTCCATGCTCTCTTTTGCCAATATGCCAAACATATTACTCCCAATTATGTAGTTTAGAAAAAGATTGATGTTTGTATGTATATACATATATTTTAATGGTGAATTTCTCTTATAGGTTTTGATTGATTTATAACCTGCTGTGGGCAAAGATGTGACGCTGGATTCAAGAAACAAAATTGGAGATTGCATGCATTTGTTTGATTGAGTGTATTGTACTATTGACGGGCACGTTTTTGAGATGTTCGTAGTCACAAAAATGGGCAGTTGATATATAGTCAATCATGATTGAGGGAAACCTTTTGGCATGATGAAATATTTGATCTTCACAATTGTATACATTTTTTCTTTCTCATGATCATTTGGTTGTATCATTTTTATCTTTTGATGTGCATAAAAATACATAACGTTGAGGATACAATATATGAATTTTTGGAGGCAAATTTGGCTTTATCTTTCCCTTTTGCCCTCCACCTTTTTTGAAGTTTGTGTATGGTGTGCATTTTGGGAAACATTTTGAGGTATCTGTAGTTGCCTTCAATTTTTAATTTAGATCTGTATTTTCTCTCTTTATTGAATCTTTTAATTTTACTCTTTTAATACTGTTTGTTCATATAACTTTGCTCTGTTGCCATTGTTAGCTCTTGTATAGGAACAAATTGTGATAATAAAATAAATCTAAAGAATTTAATAATGAGAGAAAAATAGTCAAGTACTAAGTTAATAATTGAAGGAAACTACAGATACCTCAATTATGGTTTTAGCTTAAAGACTTCTATTGATAATTTCATTTGCCGTTGCCTATGATGATGATAACAATATTTCAATAGGCGATGGTGTTTCACTTAAATTTTTTAAGGCTAAAGTATATATAATTATCTTGTTAATTTTCGTTAAATTTGTTCTTATTCATTTTTTAATAAAAGATCAACTGCATTTTTTTTAAAAAAATTAACTAGTAAAAGTCTTAAAGAATAAAATAAGAAACGGGACGAGCATTAAGAAAATGTAAAAACCTAGGCACCATAGAGTTTGCTAGCTTAATGGAAGGAAAATTAAAGTCTTTCAACATCTGAACAATGTCATGATGAATAATACTTGTAGACTCCTTTGGTGTGTCACCATTTAGCCAGAAAAAGTAATCAAACAGTAAATTTCAAGGTTTGCTCACACTGTATGTCAAAGAAGAAATCTGAACCCCTGCCGATGAGGAATGATACAATTAGCTATGACGTTAGTTGAAGAAGTTCAATATCCATTAGTCGATGTGAGGGTCTCTTTAATAGGCGATTTGTAAGTATCTTTATAAGCACTTTTTGAATTTAGAGGCATACTCTAGCCTGAGTCGTCTATGCCCCATCTCAACTTTCGGTTATTAAAAAAAAAAAAAAAAATTCAAATCTGAACCTCGGATCTATTGTAGGCATGCTCTGAAACATTTCTTCCATATTATAAGCTGAAAAGAATATCATTGGTAAAAGATCCATACTTTGTAGTAAACTTCCCTATAAGATTTATACTTCTGCATTATATTGGTCCAGCCAAGCCGATCTAAATTAAAATTTAAAACTTTGGAATAAAAATCAAAGAATAACCTGCAGATGGCTTTGATGAAATCTACAGAAGATGAGCTATGTTGATGAAAGAGGCCCAATTTTGCACTTCCTTATGGGTCCTGCATGAGGGCCCTATTATCCACCATACCTTTCTTTAGGGGTTGTTTGGTATGAGAGGAGGGGAGAGAAAATAAAAATTTTATAAGTTGAATTTAAAGAAATTGAAGAAGTAGAGTTATAAAATTTTAATAAAGAGAAAATAAAACATAAAAAAACATGAAAAATTAATTAAAATTTTTTAACCCCACTTCTCTAATTATTTTTTAAAATTCAACTAATAAAATTTCCCCTTCAAATCTCTTGTACCAAACAAGCCCTTAGTTTCTTTTTGTGGTCCATAGTTTTTACCTTGGAGTTAACTAGTTGCGAATTAGGGGTGTTGTCATTGTAAATTAACACGTCAGAATCATTTGGTAATATTCACCAACAAATAAGCCAAAGCGAAGAACATGGTCGCGAGAAGTGAAAACACTTTGCAATAATTAATACACGTAGAGAATTGACTATGATATTCTTGCACCTTTTTTTAAAAGTATATATAACCTTCCATAATTAATACAAGATCTAGTTGACTAATTTGTGGGATAAATAAGTTATATAATTATGTCATTTGCTACACTATCTCTTTAAAATACTTATATGTGTTATTAAATTACAAATTAGTTCAAACAAATGATAAGTATAAAAAATAAAATAAAAAAGCTGTCTTATATTTGGATGAAGCTCTATCTCGGCTTTTGCTTTGCAGACTTCATCAACACATTCAAAATGGGATCCCAAAATTATTTGAGCATGCTATTGTCTCTATTGCTCTATTCTTATCACCTATGTTGCACGGAAACGCCTGAAATTTAGAAGAGAACGTTTCGGAAACGCGAATACGTCCGAAACGCTGGGAAACGCCAAAACTACGAATCGACATCGACGCTGAACCTCCATCTCCGTCGTCTCCGTCTCTCTGGGGCCTCCATCTCTCCATCGTTGTTCCGGTCTTCGGCGGTTCTTTGTGCGCCTAAGCCTCCGTCTCTCCAACGCTGTGACAGTCTTAGATCTGTGTTCTGTGCTGTGCATTGTGATTCACGTCTCGAAATAATCTGTGTTCTGTGTTCTGTGCTGTGCACTGCCTTATCATAGTTCAGTCTTGGATTGTATAATACTAAGACGTTTCGGAACGTCTCGAAAACGCCGTACCGGAATCGGTGCAACATAGCTTATCACTATCTCGTTGTTGCATAAAATTTGCAGTACAAAGCTGTGAATCTGGGAAATTTGCTCGTTACAGATGGGTGGATGGAACCATCTCATTGATAGAATATAATAGTTAACCAAGATCTCTTGGTACTTACATACCCATTTCTTTGCCATTCCTTTTATGCTTTGCGAATATATATTCATCTTGATTCTTAATATTTAGGTTATGTTCAGGATGGAACTCAACTGCAATTGAAGTCCTCGAAGTTACACGAGTTTTTGGCCCCTGAAAAAGGAGGTGCCAACAACGTTTTATGGCTAATAGTGATTCTGCTTCTAATTTGGAACTCTCGGGGTGTGTTTAGTTCGAGGGAGGAGTTTCCTTTCCGTGAAAAGTTAGATATGACTATAATGTGAAATGTTTGTGTGGAAAATGATGCAAAAATTAAGTAATTTGTAGATATATTTGACTTTTCACACTAAGGGGAGAGAAACCCCTTTCCCTTCCCATCAAATCAAACACATCCTCAAAGTTTGTATCTCTAAAAATTTTCACATGATGTTTTTCGAAAGAAAAGAGAAGATGCTTTACGACGTCACACAGATAGATACACACATCGCGGATCTATAGCTTGAACTGCTGGAACCTAGTAGCAAGGAAGTTTGCCACATAGGATGATTGGGTGATGACTCATTATGAATTATATATGGAAATGGTTAATTTATTAAATAAATAAGATTAGAGATTGAGTTTGAACCAAGTTAAAAGTTTGAGGGAGAAATCATAACCAAGTCATAACTAAGTCCATACTTAATGAACAAAAGGTTAATCCTGTGTGATTTTATTTTCTGTATTTTTTCCTTAAAACAGTTTTATAAAAAAAATTTGGAAACAAGTTTTGAAAATAAAAACAAAAAATTTGTTTGGATATTATTTTTTAAAAAAAAGAAATCTATTTTTAAAGTGTCGTGCTAGAGCGGTGACATGGTGTTAGTCGTCACCTGTAGAGTACTATCCATAATAGATAAGTGGTGGCTTTAAAAAAATAAAACATATAAAAACAAAAACAAGAACAATTTTTTGGTCTTTTTTTTTTAAAAACAACTTTTTATTTTTTTATTTTTTTTAAAAAAAGGGTTAATGCTATATTTGCCCTTTATGTTTACAGTGTTTTTGGTTTTGATTTTTTAAGTTTCAAACATAAGGTATTGGTCCCTCAAATTTACTTCGTTTCAAACTATTAGTCCTTCAGGTCTTTCCAAAACTTAAGGACTAGTTGTTTGAAACAAAATAAATTTGAAGGATCAAAACCTCTTGTTTGAAACTTTACAGACCAAAACCAAAATGACTGTAAACTATAAATAGCAAAAATAGTATTAACCCTTTTTTAAAACTACCCTTTTTTAAAACTAACTTATTCAAAGTGGTTTTCTCAATTTTTTTTTTTAATTTAAAAAAAAACTATTTTTCAAAACAAAATCAAACAAGCCCTAATTTTTCGATAGGGTTGATAGGTATTTTTACCCCGAAAGTATTTTAGAGACCAATTTTACCTTAAAAAAGGTAGCAAGTTTTTCTTGATTGTTATTGTAGTTAATTTTGACCGTTAGTTGATTAAATATATCTATTTGACAATTAACACGTCATCCACATCATTTTGTTAAGGTGTTAATTTACGCCAAGTCATTTACTTAATCTTTTTTAAAAATTAGATTTAAAACTTCTTGAGGCAAATTTATATCTTAAATGAAATGTGAATTGTAAGCTCAACCTATAAAAATTATTTCATAGTCAACTAAAAATCAAAATTAATTAGAATAACGGTTTTAGTAAAATTATTTCATTTTTCACACTTTTGGTTCGGGGCCAAAATTCTAATGCAAAATTACCTCTTAACCTTTTTTAATATTCAAACGTTGAAAATCCACTTTGCCCTCGGCCCCAAAGCAAAATTACACTACTCCGAAACTACCTGACTCTGTTCCCTTTGGCGTCTCGTCGAACTTGGGAGTTTCAGTCTTGCTTCGCCACCGGCCGGCGGACGAGCTCAATCCGAATACCTGATGTAGGTTTCTTGTCTTTGTGTCTTCAATGTTTATTTTGCTAACCTGAATGTTAATATATATTCTTTGTTAGACGCATCAGCTTTTTGGTCCTGGTTCGTGAAAATTTTGATAGATCCTTAACTTCTTAGAGCATGCACATTTGTCCTTTATGGTAAAAAATTTCAGGACTGAATCATATAAATATAAAATTGAAACGCCATAACTATCAGCTTTTTTGGCGGATAACTTCTACTCGATTAGTGTCATATTTTCAGTCTTATTCAATAACATGTGCCAGTTGCTAAATGAGCCTTCAGTTTGTTAGCTCCTCTCCGACAATAGGTTCATCTGATTCTGTGGTCATCACTGTTCTTAGCTTTGAGGAATAGGTTTGAGTTTCAAGAGCTCTTGACGCTTAGATTTTATTCCTTATTATCTGACTCAAGAGGGATGTATGCATTTGCTTAACCTAAGAAGTTACTTCTAATTCATTAAAAAAATACTAGATATTCTATTTTGAGTTGCAATCTGAGAAACATTTTGCAACTCACAAGGCACAAGAGTATATGGCGTTTTGATTTCACATGTTCTTCATGAGCATCTCTGGGATTATGTATGATTAACCTCTATCAAATTGTCAGGCACTGTTTGTTCTAATTCTCCTTTCAGTCCCTTTTGTTTTCTTAAAAATAAATCTTACAATTTTAGTATTCCTGTGATCACTGAAAACTCGTGGGTCTCTGGGAACCATCTGTCTTGATTATTTTATCTGATTAAAATTACTGATGTTGGAATGATTTTTGTTTCTTTAAGTTATTAGACTCTTTACAATGATGGGAGGATTTTACTAGTAGTGTTGTCTGATAATAGAAAAATTGTACTACAGATATTGAATGTAAAGCGATGGTGGTTTTATGTCATTTTACAGAGCAAACATGAAGCTGGTTTGGGCTTTTGGAATTTAATTTTATGTTTTACATCTTTAAACTAATTTGAGGTTTTTTTGTGGGCTTAAGAAACTAATTTGGGTGAAACATTTCTTGTTAACACAAATGCAGTACGTCTTAGCCTTTTGCCTCTCTTTTTGAGTTAACTGTATTATTTTTTCTGTCATCATTTACTGAAGCTGTAAAAATGTTAGTTACTTAGTTTGGAGTTTCTAAGAAGACGCATTTAATGATAGAAGAAAATAGACAAAAAAGTTATAATAAATAGGAGGATGCAATCATCAATGCCAAATGGCTTTTATTCTAACTTGTACTTGCTGCCAGAGTTCCGTACCTTCTGTACATTTGGCTCACAGCAGTCTAATGTGGTTATTGTAGAAGAATAGAAGAATTGGAGGAATAGGAGAAGAGAGAAGAACAGAGAGGACTCGAGAAATTCACTATATAACATTCAATCATCAATTCCACAGAGATAAAATTGTGGCATATGAGTCCTTATATAGGCTCAAGTCTCTAATGGTATTCTACAAACCAATCCTAATAACTAAGTGGCTTATAGAATTAGTTTACGCCACCTATTAATTGTCTAAAGTCTGACCTCATGGAATTAATAACATCATCACTTATTCCTATGGCTAGCTAAATCCCAACTAACCTATAACCATGGCCTTGTGGACTTAGAGCCCGCATGATTTATTTATTTATTACATTTACATATCACAGTGACTGACAATTGACATCATAATAGAAGTTGACATTTTCAATTCAGAAATAAACAGGAAAGGAATAAGGTAGCCTGCTTGGTTTTTGGATTATTTTGACAACTGATCTCTGCTATGAACAACAATCTGGCATTTCTTGCAAGAACTGTTGCAACAAAGTTTCATAGTCCATCTCCATTGCGAATCTATTGTTCATCGTCCTCAGAGTCTTCTCCTCCTTCCAGCAATAAACTCTTTGTCGGAGGTTTTTCTCGTTATTCATTTCTTTGTATCTTGTCTTGTTATGAATATGTTGAAAGCTTTTAGGCAATTGTCCATGGCTTATGGTGTTTCAGGGTTGTCATGGTCCGTGGGTGAGAAGTCCCTCAAAGATGCTTTCTCTTCATTTGGTGAAGTCACTGAAGGTAATATATGTAGGTGTAGTTTTCCATTTTAATATATCGCTGTTGTGGGTCTGCATATTGGATAATTGATCTGACTGGCATAGCATAGTTATGCAGTCTCAACGCTCCCGTTTACTAATCTGGTTAGTTTTTTCATTACCCGGGGAATCTACTGCTGTTATTTATCAAGTTGGACTTTAGGATTTCAAACTTAGGCAATTTGTACACTAGAATGAAGCAAAATATTTGCTTGAAATTTGGGTAACTCTCAGATCTCCAGTTTCTGCTAGAATTATGAAGTTATGTACAATGATTTTAGGCTCTCTTATTATTCATTAGATTAGGAACCATGTCATTTAAGAGATTACACCTCTTAAAACCTGTTAAATTTGGACCACATGAGTATGGTTGTTCAACCATAAAATATACGAGTATTCTTGCTTTGGTTTGGCATTGCATACAATTTACAAATGTTCAATAATTGGTTCCCATAGTTTATTACTTCCTTACGTAGAAACAACTCTATTGTTCTGGTATGCCTTTTGGTTTATTAGGGCTTAGAATAATGTATTTTGCCTGTTGAACGCCACATGTTGGGTGGAATCCACTTCCAGAATTTATATTAAATCACACATAATAATCCACAGAATGTAGGTCTAATGGATTAAGCTACAAACAGGTGATGAAAATAGAAAGAAATAACCAAAGCAACACAGTAACCTAAAACCACCTCTAGCATTCAAGAGGCTAGACTCTCTCCCACATACCACTCACGTTCTGCTTGCTTAAATCCTAAGCCTCACTCCCCATTATATAAAATGAATAGCCCCTTATCTCTTAGTCAAACACCTCACATACTTCATGTGACTTACTCTTGGCCCATCAAATAAGCGCGCACTAGACATTGTCTCAGCTCCTGAGAGAGAATTAGGAGCCTCCTCTAAGGTTTCGGCATGTTTGCCTTTTTACCTCCTCTAAGGTTTCGGCATGTTTGCCTTTTTATCTTATTTTATAATTACTAGTTATCCTTGGTCCTTTTATCCATTCTGTTTATATTTATCTTATCCTTTAATGATTTTAGTTAGGTTTAGCCTGGATTTCATAAACCTAGAGCTAGGCAGGCAATCCTTTAATGATTTTAGTTAGGTTTAGCCTGGATTTCATAAACCTAGAGCTAGGCAGGCTTGTTGCCCCAGACATCTATTTTGTGCCAATTGCATGAATAAAAGTGACGGACTGAGAAAACAGAAAAGAACTCAGCTGTTTTCTGCATACATTGCCTGATTATGGGCCTGTGCAAACTTTACAAGAATTGGACATGTTTATTACATTATAGGTGCAAACATTTATTTGACGCAATAAGGGTCACTAGCTTTAAACCTTTGGAAGTTTTCCTTTGTAATGCTTCATACAAAATTATTTTTGATTCCTTTGTAATGCTTCATACAAAATTAGTTTTGATTTTTGCTAGTCCTACTGTAGTTTCTACATCACCAGCTTCTTTTTCTTGCAGTGAGGATAGCATATGATAAAGACAGTGGTAGGTCTAGAGGGTTTGGGTTTGTCATATTTTCAGATGAAGATGATGCCAAAACTGCAAAAGATGCAATGGATGGCAAGGTGAGAAGCCATTGGACATTATACACTGGTTTTAGAAGTATAACATAGTTAAACTAGTTATTTGTAAAAATGTGTATTGGTTTTCTTAAAGTACTCCCTTAATGAAATCCTCCTTTAATATATACAATCAATAGGGAGTGTTTAGGAAAAACAATTATAAATTTGGGAGAAAAAGTGGATTGAGTCTTATATGTAGGGTCAAAATAAACTTATATAAGTGGATTGAGTCTTATATGTAGGGTCAAAATAAACTTATATATTAGCTTTTACATTTAGGACCATAGGTAGTAGTACTTAGGGTTTTAAATATAGGACAAAGTTTATAATGTAATTTAACTACAAATTTTATCTTATATTTAAGACCGGAGAGAGTACCTTATTATTATTGCCTATTGAAAGATTCATTCTGTTGGCAACATTTTACATGCAGGCACTCTTAGGAAGACCCTTGAGAATAAATTTTGCTCTTGAGAAGGTCCGTGGAGGGCCTGTTGTAGTTCCTCGGATCTCAGATATGGGACACATAAATAGGCGTAGGACTTGATCTATACCTGAATGAGATGTAATGTGATTTTTTTTTTCCAAAAATAAAAATAAAAATGATACAGATAACTGTAACTTGCATTTTGCCCCAACGAAAACCAAGCAAGTGTACTGATGGGTATGATGAGAAAAGATGGGGCTGGAGGTAATATAGATCATTTTTATATATTCATCTAGCTTACCTTGGTCCTTCCATTTCATTTTTAATGTAGGGATATAGATCAAATTTTGTTCACATTATTCCTTTAGAAAAAGACATTTAAATACTACTTTAACTTCCAAAATTCAGAAAAGACTATTAAAACTTGCAAATAAAAAATGAGTTTTTCATGTTTTGTCTTAAAGATCAAATGTCCATTTTACACATTTTTTCAGTATTGTCAAAACCATTACAATTTTTAATAAGACCATTTTAGTCAGTTTTATTTAATAATGGTTTTAATAAAAATCGTAATAATTTTGACAAAATCGTTAGGTATCGAAAAAATGTCTAAAATGGTATTTTGGCCTTTAAGCTAAAACATGAAAAACCCAGATTCTCACCCTATCTCTTCTCTGTCCTTTCTTTAAGTTTTAATGGTCCTTTCTAGGTTTTAAAAGTTAAACCTGTGTCCTTTTTATACCACAATCTTCCCTCCTTTGTTCCTCACACATAAACCTTTACTTACGTACTTCTGTTCTATATATGTATATATATATTAAGTGGAGTGCAATTTATAAGATATATTTAAATAGTATTTGAAATCTTAACCATTTTTTTGCTCTTATTAATTACTCCCCCGGTCCGTAATATAAGACATAGTTGATTTATTTAGAGATTAAAAAAAGTAAATAAATGACTTAATCAAAATATATGTGGTGTATCGTTTCATTATTATTAATTTATAAGTTACACAAATTAGTTTGAAGGAGAAATGATAAATATAAATACTATAAAAAAATTTATTTAGATTCCTTAATCTTTACAAGAAAAAGTTAATTATATATTATATTTAGGACTAAAGTTAATTAATACATTACTATATATTATAGTAATATACTCCATCCGGTCCTAATTATAGGACATATTTAACCAATTTTGTGAAGATTAAGGAAAGAAGTTAAATTAGTTAATTTTACTCATTTTCCTAAAATGCCCTTATATAAATTTAAAATGACACGAGTAAAAGTGAATAAATAGTTCTTACTACATACCTCTCTAACCTATAATTTTTATTTTCACACGCTATCTAATTAAAATAATGGTCTTGTTATATATACATATATGTGTGTGTATGTATATATGTGTTGTGTATATATATCTACACTCATATTTATGCACGCACACACACATATAAACACACACACACACAGATATATGTGTATATATATGACTGTGTGTTTATATATGTACACACACACACATATTGACAGACACACACATAGATATACATATATGTCTACACATCCACATATATGTGTGTGTCTATATATATTTGTGTGTAGACACATACATATGCATACATACATACACTCACACACACACACACACACACACGTGTGTGTGTGTGTGTGTGTCTATATGTATTTGTGTGTAGACACACTCATATATACGTATAGACGTATATGTATACACACACATAGATATATATAGGGGTGAGCAAATCAAAACCGAAAACCAAAACCGAACCGAATAATTCGGTGTTCGGTTTTTTTTTCGGTTTTCGGTTTTTGCAATTTTATTTCGGTTAAAACCGAATAACCGAAAAAGCGAAATTTTTCATTGCATTGGAGACAACTGTTGACATATAGTAGATGCAATGCAGATATCTTTGTAAGTAATTTTTCATTATCTTTGTATTTTGTTAATATTTATTAGATTATTTCTTTTCTTTTTATTTGATTTATTCTTATTTTAATTTGCAGGTTGCTCTCAATATCTTTTTTCTTATGGATCATTTTATGTTGGCTCTATGATGGATGAGTTGCCGCAGTTGTTTGAGTTGATGATGTAGTTAGAAACTTAAAATTTGTGATATTGCTGGTTGTTGGCTTGTTGCCATGTTTATTGTTTTGTATAATTTTGTACACTTTGTTACGCCATTGAATTTCTAAGGCAAAATCGGAGGCGGGAATTTTGTCATTGTTGATTTTGTCCTTTGCACAGTTCTTGGCTCTGTGATGGATTTATTCCATGTTTTCATTTTAAAATCTGCAACCTATTGTCATACAAGTGAAAATCGATATATACCAGGTGCTCCATGTAAAGTATACTATAACCAGGTTGCACTCAATAGTCAATATTGTAAATTGATTTAGCCAAAAAAAAAAGTAGATTGGCCATTTTACAGAATTAACCCAAATAAGAAGGCCCATAATAATGCTCAATTTAAGCCAAAAAACCGAATTAATTGCAAAACCGAACCGAAATATTTCGATTTTTTCAGTTTTTCGGTTTCGGTTCAATTTTGAAAATGTATGTAATTCGGTTTTAACCGAAAACCGAATGCTCACCCCTAGATATATATGTGCGTGTGTGTGTGTGTGTGTCTATACATATTTGTGTGTAGATACATACATATATAGAGACACACAAACACACACACATATATATTTTAAAGTTTTACTGATTGGAATAGTTTACGTACCCACATACATATACTTATAAAAAATCAAACACACTTAGAGAATAAAATACGAGTATTTTAGGAAGAAATTGACAAAAATTAAAACGTTGTCTTATAATAGGACAAAAACCAACTCTCAAATGTTACCCCATAATTAGGATCGGAGGGAGTATTAATTAAGTATTATGCACAGCTTCTTTCTACCCATCATATGGAAATGTAGGTTACCGCTAATCCAAGCAAGCACAACACTATTAGATTTAATATAATGTATGAGATGTACATCAAGTAGGGAAGTACAAGATATTCAAAACCGAGCAACCCGACCATTTCTAGATATTGCTCGGTCTAGCCTGAAAGGGGGCAAAAAACCTGAATAGATTTGGGTAGGATCAGGTCTGACACGAAGACTGGGTTCGGATAGGGGTAAACAACCAGTTAACCCGGTTATATCCGGCTAAAATTACATATATTTATTATTGAGGTTTAAACTTCTTATGTTGCATGAGAAGAAGAAGATTCCTACACACACATGAAATAGTGGGATCTACACACACACACACACACACATATATATATATATAATGCTAATTATATATATATTGGGTCCCACCATTTTACGTGTATGTGACATGAGAAAACACTTTTCCTACTACATGAGAAGTGTTTTTCCCTTTATTATTATATATATTACAGCCTTCAATAAAAAAAAAAAAGGATTTCTTACCTAGCTTAAACGACATCGTTCAAAGGGCAATATAGGGTGTACATGGTAACATTCTCAGAATGAGTTTTTTTTTTTTTTTTAAAAAAAAAAATTTTGTTCCTGAGAATAAAAATGGATAGAAATTGTATTTGGTAAATCCATTTTTTTTTTTTTTTTTTTGTTTGTCTTAGGATAAACTGGTTTATTTTTTATGCTGAAAAAAAAAGAAGCAGAAAATTTATGCTTAAAGGTACAAAATCAAAATCATTTTTCTCACAACAACATATTTTTCTTTGTTTACTCTTTGCCAAAATTGCGCTTCGCCATCATCCGCGCCTCTTCTTTCAGCCAAGCCGATTCGCTCCGTGTATGGGCCAGCTTGTCGTGAACCTCAAGGCGGCAAAAGTCATAACCGCCGCTTCAATTTCGCCGAGGACTATTACAGTTTGTTGAATCAGAGGTTCTCGAATTGTATCGATTGTGTTGATTATCAGTTTCAGAATGAGATAAATCCTGTGGACAGTCCTGTGCTGTGGGAGGAACGATTCAGTGCGGTTTCAAAGGTTTATCCCAGAAGGAAGCTTTTGGCTGGGTATAGTGCTGAGAACGATGATTGGAGTAATCTCTCGCCCATTGTCTTCTTTGTGTTTGGCTGGGTATAAAGAACGATGATTCTGAACGATTCGGTGCTGTTTCAAAGGTTTATTTATCTATTCATTTGTATTGGATTAGGTAATTTTAATTAAAAATAAAATGTGTTAACAAATGTAAAAATAAAATAAGTTAATAAATGTAATTCTTGAAACTCAAATTTCAAGGACAAATTCAGAAAAATCTGTTAAGAAACAGTAGTAACAGTTGCCATGCACAACTATAAGTCCTCACCTTCTGCCTTAACCCTACATTTCCTATTTGGCCTTCCGACCTCCCTGATTGATTTTCACTTTTCAGACTCCATTTCCCCCATTGCCCAACTGCATCGGCGCCAAGATCTTCGGTGCTTGTGTCTCAACTCAAGATCGTCGGTTGAAGATCGCGTCTTAATTCTCAAGCCTAATCGTCTCCGTCTCCGTATCTGAGATTCACTTTTCTGTCACAGCACCAGGTAAGCCGGCCTCTAGTTATCTTATTCAAGCTTCAAGTTCTCTTATTTACTGTCACCCATTCTACTTTATGTTCTTCGGCGCTTTGCATTTTGCTTTATGTTCTGTCACTCATTCTCCTGATTCTTTATGTTCTGCATTTAGAAGTTCTTCCTCTGTTAATTGCATTTTGCTTAGCATTTAGAAGGTGTGTTATGTGTTTTGCTGATTTTTGGCCTCAAGTTCTTCCTCTGTTTGCTTAGCATTTTGCTTTGGCTTTATGTTCTGTCACTCATTTTGCTTAGCATTTACTATTTAGAAGGTGTGTTATGTGTTTGCTTAGCATTTAGAAGGTGTGTTATTTCTTTCGATCCAGGTTATTAATTATTTCTTCTCTTTTACTTGTTTTCCCTTCATTTTTCACAGAAATTTTCTGCAAAATATTTGCTGTCCCATAGTAAAGTATCTCACAATTGCTTCTATCTGACAAGATATTTCATCTTTTGGAATTTACTGTAACCTTTTCAATTGTTGCGCTTTTATGGCTTGAGATCTTTTGCTTTGTACTGAAGTTTTCATTTTTTTTCTGGGAAAAGATATGAAGATAAATGGTGGTTGAATTTGAATTAGCAATTCTATTTGCATTTATGATTTCCATTTGTGATTTGCATTTGTTTTGCTGGGGTGATTTGCATTTAGAATTGTTTCATAATTTAGCTAATTTATGCCTATGATTTGATCTGAATTGATTAATTATTTTAGGTTTTGGAGAAAAAAAAATGGTTTTCCAAGGTCTCAGCTTTCTATTTCATATTTTTATTTTTAAAATAGATTTATCGTTCTTTGATTTTGAATAGAAGTAAAAGAAAGTGAAATTCTTTTACAGCTGAAACACTGAATTAATCTTGTAAATTTGGTTTAGTTGATTTTGTTCCAAAATCCTCTCTTCTTTGTGGATGTTTGGCTGGTTATGGCTTTATTTACAATTTCATGTCATATGCTTCTCTTCTACCGATGCTGATGACTCTTATTTAGATGTTGACGACTCCTCTGCAGAGCTGATGACTTCCTTGAGGACTCTGGTCCTATTGAGTTTTCATTCTATTCTGCATTGACATATCTTCTTCTTGAATCTCAGCTTCATTTTTGTTTCAATTCTTGAAAAAGGTATTAAAAATGAAAGTATACACATCCTCCATTCCTTCTATACTGTATTAGCAGTTACATTCACCCCCTCTCCACAATTCTTTTAGAAAATAAGTTACATTTTTTTTTTTAACATATTTATTTCCTTTGACTAATTTCAAACTTCTTTTGATATGTGTGTGCATATATGATTCGGTTATTTGTAGAGGGAGTGTTATTTATGGCTGTATTATGCTCACAAAGAAACGGGCTGCACAAGTGATTATTCAAAACAATTGGGCCCATCTTTGCACAGCATAAATAAGGCCCAAGTATATTGGCCCAATAGTTACACACAACCATCTTTGTACTCATATGCCGTTCGTTTGTTTCTTCCCCTAAGCTAGGAGTGTGATCAGAGTCCCAGCTTCGCCATGGTTCGAAAGCGCTTTCCGGATTCCGCAAAAGGTACCATGTTCATATATGAAAGCAATTATAGGTTTCACCTCAGAGACAATAAATTGATTCGTTCGTATTATTTACACGTTTTTTGATTATATACGTGTAACTCACCGGATATTACACAAATTTTCAGTCATTTCGTTCTTGGAATAGACTCTTTGATTCATTTTTCTTCGTACAGGGTTTCAGCTTTCAAATTAAATGAATTCTTTACAAATAACTTAAACCAGAACTCGCTTCAAAAACTCTACGAAATTATTCGCATCCTACTAGTCTAGCAATTTTGTGTCAGTGTTAATTGCATACCAGATGTTTAATGAAATGCCTAGTACAAGACTTTTAGAGTCGTTGTTCTTTTTCTTTATGTGTTCAACGTTTTGGTAAACAGGATTTCAGCTGGACGAGATCATTCGCATCCTGCTAGTCTGCTGATTATGTGTCAGTGTGAATTGCATTCCAAATGTTTGATGAAATGTCTGGCACAAAAATTTTGGAGTTGTTCTTTTTCTTTCTGAATTCAACTTTTTGATGCACAGGATTTCAGCTGGAGAAGTTTCTGAAGAAAGTAGGAGTAGGGAAAGATGATCGTTACTTCTGGGGACAAGTAGGGAAGGCTTTGCTATGCACGTACACCATAATAGGTGCAGTGTGGGTTTACAATGAAACATCACCGTTGGGTTGGTGGAATCTGTTGCCACGGCCAAAGGAGGAGCGGGAGTTGGCCCACCTGTACGAGCGGCGGGAGTTTCCTTACCCCGGCGATGAGGAAGCCATGAAAGAGTTTGTTGCTAAGGGAGGGATGATTGGAACAGCTGTTGGCCCAAAAGGGTTCCTTGAGACTGATAAGGATGCGTACAATTACCAAAAGGAGCTGCAGGACGAGAAGTTTGTGCATGAAGCTCAAAAGCTGTGGAAGAAGATGAAGAATGAGGTTATTGAAGAGCTAAGAGAGAAGGGCTTTGATGTGTAATGACTCAGAAAGTTGGGTTGAAGATGAGAAAGTTTCTGTTTTCTGTTTTTTTTTTTTACTACTACTGTCCTAGCTTAAATATAGGACAAACTTTATAGGGAAGGCTTGGAAGGTGCTTAACGATGTTAGCTGAGTTCTGGAGAGTTTTGAGAGGATTAGATAGCATGGGAGGCAGGTTAGAGGCATGTAGTTGTTAAAAGTGACTGTCAATCAGTTATTGCATTACTATCCAAACAAGGTAATGCAGCTTGTGAGTCCCATTTGGTGTCTCGGATACGAGCAGTCACTCAGCAGTGGGTTATACGATATAGCCATGTTCTAAGGGAATGCAATCAATGTGCGGATTGGTTGGCTAATTTTGCTTTGACGCATGTAGAATCTTCGGATGAAAGACATTTCTCTGACCCCCCCCTGTTGCTGATATGATGGGAGTACAACATGATAGGAGAGGCTTGAGACTTTAAACTCTCTTAGTTTCTTTCGGTTGTTTTATCTTTCCTTGTATCAAGAAAAAAGAAGAAGTGATATTTAAATGTCTTTTTCCCTTATTCTTTTTTCTTATTTAGTAACAAATGAGCCATTGACAAAACATATACACCCTCCTGACTATAGTAGAAGGCATTTTAACCTTAAAAATGAAATGTGTTTTAATGAGTGGGCAAATTGGAAATCATTGAAAAATTGAATGAGTGGGAAAATTGGAAATCATCATTAATTATAGGGGCAATACTGTTAAATGAGCATTAAGGTAATTATTTTACAAGTGATTCATATTTTTGGACCAAACAATTTTTTTAAAAGCGCTTTATATTGTAGACCAGATGGAGTATTATATCTTAAATATTCATAAATAATTAAATACATTTAGATATTCATAGATGCATTTAATGAACCGGTGAGAGAGTAACGAGGACTATGATCAACGAGCGATAAGAGATGGATTATAGCTGTAAGTGAGAGGGGGAATATGTCCCTTTAAAATTCGCAAGGGCAAACTGGTTGTTACGGACCGGCCCAAAAGCATCTTAGTCCATGGCAAGGCCCAAGCCGAGCCAGGAGGCGTAATCGCTAATCATAGCGGGAGATCCGAAATCTCGGCAGGCAGAATCCGCCCCTATCATATCGGCCTGCTGAGATACACGCCCCATTAATGGCACATCCCGGATATCCGCCCCATTAATGACACGTCTCATTAATGGGGTATCATCCAATATTCGCCCCATTAATGGCCCACCATTAATGGCGTGCCCGGATATCGCACCCGTGCACGCCTCTATAAATATAGAAGGCGAGGTAATAAGGTGCACACATTCTAAACCTAGACTATTTACCTACGTCTCACCGTGCACACACACCACCCCTTTGTCGTGTACGGTGATCCTACGCTTACCCGGTTATCTTCTCCATAGATTCCCGTGCCGCCCTATCTATCCAAGATCAACCTTTCCTCGGTCTACGGACATCCGTGTTCTATACAGAACATTGGCGCCGACCGTGGGGACTTTAAATTTCTATCCCCGTGACCACTAATGGCTAACACCGAAGCCACAGCAAAACCAGCAATCGGACCGCCGAATGAGGAAAAATCGTACCTCCAAATCAACCTCGCCGGGACCGAGTCGACCGCCGGCCCACGAGCAACCCCGAGGAAAGACTCCCGAGGGACACATTCGACAAGGAGAGCAATTCTCCTTCCCTCAACGAGTCTTTGCACGAGGGCCCCCAAAAGTCCAAGCCCAGACGGTCGGGCTCGACGCTCGGGTATTAGACACCAACGTCCGCATCCTAAGGAGAACTCAAGAGTCGATGATTCAGAGGTTCGAAAACAAGGAAAAGCTAGACCACCTCCAAAGGCAGGAGGATTTTCATGCACTGGAATTAATGATAGAGGAAAAGCTTGAAAACCTTTTTCAACATGGAACCCTGAGAAGCCCCCGTAAGGGGAAGGAGGTTGTACGCCTGGATAGCAATAGTCCGTGTACCAGCCCAGAATCGAATCAACGCCCCCGTGGCAGAATGGAGCGAGAACGCCAACCGACCCCGGGAGGAGGCACCGGGGAGGGACCTTGCGGATCCGGATGGGGAAGACCGAAGGCGAGCAGACCGCCATAATGACGATAGGGATCAGGAAAACCGAGACCGCGATCAGGACTCGGATGAACTACGCGAGGCGATCACTACGCCTCGGACACGAGGATCGCCGCGACAGTATAAGATGAAACACTTGGCCAGCACAGGTGGGACCCCATTCTCCCGAGCAACGGCCACGGCACCTTACCCGAAGAATTTCGACCTAGCCGATCTCCCCAAGTATGTTGGGACCCAGGATCCACGTCATCACCTGGAGATATTTGAAAAGTTAATGTGGGTAAGGTCAATAGAAGGTCCGGGTCATACTAAGACTCTTCTCGGCCACGTTAACCGGCCGGCCCACAAATGGTTGAGTTCATTGCCCAATAATTCTATTCGAAACTTCGAAGACCTTGGCGTAAGTTTGAATTACACTTTGCCACCAAAGAAGAAACAACCAAAATCTCAATTCACGTTGAGTAAAGTAAAGTAAAAGAAGGGCGAAACATTGCAGAAATATCCGGATCTGTTCGAGATACGGCAATACAGTACGATCCTTATCTCGAAGAGGTCCATGTACATTGCCTCGTCAACGACCGGACCCGATGACCCGCCCGGCCCGACATCTATGTAAGAATCGAGTATATTCATTGACGGAATTCTATACCGAAGCCAAGAAGTACCTAGACGTCGAGCAAATGGAAATCGCCAATCCCGATGAGCCCGAGAAGGCAAGGAATTCATCGCTCGAAAGAAGGGATCTGACCGACAAGCACAAGGCGGAACCCCGCAAACGTGGCAGAGAGAGCCGGCCCAGACCAGAGCGGACGGACAATAAGGGGAAGTACGGTAACTACACTCCCTTGAATGTCCCGCGTTCCTACTGTGGAAGGAGGTAGCCCAGGACCGAGATGAAGAGGGTGACCAAGCCGAGGCCTCTCGAAACCGGTCCAATACTGCCACCGGGAAAGTTCTGCACTTTCCATGATTGCTCGGGTCATACCACCAACGAATGTTATGAACTCGAGAGATGCTATCGAAAAATTTGTAAGAGAAGGAAACTGCGCCAATACGTCATTAAAACTCAAGGGAAAAAGTGCAGACGGAATAGTAGCCGTCGAAGCGGAGAGTCCGGCCACGAGCGCTCCGGAACCGAGAAGAAACGGAGAACCGGCCCTCTCGAAGGATACCTGATGCCGATATCCAATGCAATGGGATCGTGGCGGCCCGGAGGAGGTGGAGATACGATAAGCCGCAAGAAGTACTTACGGGAGGTGTTGACGGTAAAAGACGTACCAAAGTTTAAGGGCGCGTCAACAAAACCAAAACCACCCCCGTTGGTATTCACGGACGAGGAGCTCAAGGAGGTTATTCCTGGCCACAAGGACGGATTGGTCATCACCGGATCGTCGTGAACCGCCGTGTCAAACGGATATTCATCGCTTATTTGGAAGTTCGGCGGACATCATAAGTTAGGATGCATATCGAGGATGCACCTCGACGTTGAAGACTTAAAGCCATGCAAATCTACCTTAATCGGGTTTAATGGAGAGCGTTCCTTCCCAAAAGGATATATCGACCTCAGTTAACCTTGGGAACCAAGGAAGCCTTCAAGTCGAATGGGTAAGGTTCGTAGTGGCCGACTTCTCGCTCTCCTTACAACATTATACTAGGTCGACCTACTATACACACGGTTGGGACATGTCGCGTCCACTAAGCATCGAAATTGAAAATGATCAATGATAAGAATCGGGTGGTTGAAGTGTCCCGGTGACGAAAAGCGTCGCGGCAATGCTACTTCGAAACTCTCCGTGTCGAGGAAGAAAAACCGTCATCCCGCCGCGGCTCCGACCCAACGAGGTGATGACCGATGTCGAAAAGAGGGGCGGCCCGGCCGGATCGGTCAACATGGTAGAGCTGGACCTCGGGAGCGGAAAACCCACGCCCGAGCCGGAAGGGGAGTTGGAGGAATTAATCCTCGGGACGGATCCCTCCAAGATAACTAAAATCGGCAGGGACATGGACGCAGATATAAAAGAAAGACTGACCAAATTTTTAAGACAAAACCAGGATGTCTTCGCCTGGACGTCAGCCAAGATACCAGGGATCGACCCACACTTCTGTTGTCACAAGCTAGCCATATGGCCGGGGTCGAAACCGGTGGCCCGAGAAGAGGAGGAATATCTCGACGACGGCGAAGAAAGCACTTGAAAGTCACATTGAAGAGCTCCTTTTGCCGGATTCATCGAGAGAAGTACAATACACGACTTGGCTCTCTAACGTGGTCATGGTCTTGAAACCCATTGGTAAATGGAGGGTGTGCACCAACTACACCAATCTGAATAAAGCATGCCCAAAAGACTCCTATCCTATGCCCAAAGATTGACCGGTTAGTGGATAACTCGGCCGGGTACCAGTTACTTTCCTTCATGGATGCCTACTCCGGCTACAATCAGATTGCCATGCACCCCGACGATCAAGAGAGAACCGCCTTCATGACGGACAAGGCAAACTATTGTTACAACGTCATGCCATTTGGATTGAAGAATGCCGGTGCTACATACCAGCGAATGATGAATCGGGTCTTTGAGGATCAAATCGGTCGTAATGTTGAGGTATATATAGACGACATGATCGTGAAATCAAAACAACCGGAGAAGCATATCTGGGATCTGGAGCAGACGTTCGACAAATTAAGACGATACCGAATCAGGTTGAACCCGGCCAAATGTGCATTTGGGGTGCCTGCTGGAAAATTCTTGGGTTTCATACTGACCAACCGAGGGATTGAGGCCAACCCGGACAAATGCAAGGCCGTGCTAGATATGCAAGTCCCCAACTCCAAGAAGGAAGTGCAGCAATTAACAGGTCGCTTGGCGGCCCTGACAAGATTCTTACCGAGGTCAGCCGAGAAAGCTTTACCTTTCTTTAAATTATTGAAGAAAAAAACCCAGGGAGGATGGAATACGGACTGCGAGACGACCTTTAAAGAAATTAAGAAATGCTTGGCAACCCCGCCGGTACTAACGAAGCCGGAGCAGGGGGAAACCTTGTTCTTATACCTCTCGGTAGGAGATGAAGCGGTAAGCGCCGCCTTGGTAAGAGAAACCGAGAGGACAGACACCCATCTACTTTGTGAGCAAGGCGTTACAAAACGCCGAGCTCGATATCGAAGCTGGAGAAAATGGCATTCGCATTACTAACAACGGCAAGATGGCTTCGTCCATACTTCCGGGGACATCGGATTGTAGTCGGACCAATCGGCCAATCCGGCAGATTTTGCACAAACCGGACTTGGCAGGGCGAATGACAAGCTGGGCGATTGAATTATCCGAATTCGACATCACTTTTGAGGCTCGGCAGGCGATCAAATCATAGGCATTGGCAGACTTCATCGGGGAATTGACTCCGGTTATGACTAACGAGGAAGTCTGGAGGGTATTTGTTGACGGGTCTTCCAATCCAAAAGGCAGTGGAGCAGGAGTCATCGTTGAGAGCCCCGAGGGGGTTGCTACTGAGCATTCCCTCCAGTTGGAATTCCCGACTTCCAATAACCAGGCCGAATACGAGGCCCTCCTAGCCGGATTGTTTCAAGCAAAAGAGAACGGAGCACGGCGAGTTAAGGTGTTCACCGACTCACAACTCGTCGCCGCACAGATCGATGGCAGCTATCAAGCAAAAGGCCCCTTGTTGGCCAAGTACTTGAATAAAGCAAAAGAGGTAATGACGGAATTCGAAGAAGTCATTGTCTCTCATATCCCGAGAGAAGAGAATGCCCGGGCCGACATCCTCTCCAAGCTCGCAAGTACCAAAGGTCCGGGGAGTCATAGAACAGTCATCCAACAGAATTTGGCCGAGCCCACATGCATCATGACTATCTCGTCTGCCTCGGACTGGAGAAAACCAATTGAGGATTACCTGGAAAGAGGGATCATCCCAACAGACTCCACCGAAGCAAAGAAGTTGATGAGAGAAGCCGCCATCTACACTATGGTCGATGATCAGCTATACCGGAAAGGAGTACACCGCCTGATGATGCGATGCCTCGGCGAGTCCGAGTCAAGGTATGTCTTGACCGAAATACATGAGGGATGCAACGGCCAACACATGGGCGGCAAGGCTCGCAAGGAAGGCATTGCGCGCCGGCTATTATTGGCCCACCATGATGCATGACGCCATGGAAGCCGCCAAGCGGTGTGGACGGTTGCCGAAACACGCCGGGATCTTATGGCCGCCGCCTACGGAGTTAAAAGGGATGATGCGGCTCCCCGGCCCTTCTATAAGTGGGGAATAGATATTCTTGGACCATTTAAACCGGCACCCGGACAGCTCAAATGGCTCATTGTCGCCGTTGACTACTTCACCAAATGGATTGAAGTGGAAGCATTAACCACAATCACGTCGTCCAGGATTATGAAATTCGTTCGTCACAATATCTTTGCTCGATTCGGGATACCTGCAGAGGTCGTCATTGACAACGGAACCCAGTTCACGGACCACAGATTCCAGGCCTTAATGTCCAACTTGGACATCCAACAGTACTTCTCCTCCTTGAACATCCGCAATCTAATGGCCAGACCGAGTCCGCCAATAAGATCATTCTTGACGGATTGAAAAAGCGCATGTTAAAGGCCGACTCTTACTGGACCGAAAAACTCCACAGTGTTGTATGGGGCTACAAGACGAGTGTGCAGTCCTCGACCCAGGAAACCCCTTTCCGACTGACATATGGATGTGAAGCGATGATCCCGGTGGAAATCGGGCAGCCATCATGGAGGAAGATCAGAGCCGGACAGGAAGAACCGGCGTCAAACGACGACGCCTTAAAGACAAACCTGGATCTCATAGATGAGATCCGAGTCACAGCCCATTGCCGAGAACTGGCCGCCAAGCAATTACTCGCGGCAAAATATAATCGTAAGGTTCGACCATGATCCTTCAACCGGGGCAACTTGGTACTTCGGCGGGCCGACATAGGTAACAAGAATTCCCGAGACGGAAAACTGGCAGCAAATTGGGATGGACCATATCGGGTAAAAGAAAAGCTCGATGCGGGGGGATACGTTCTCGAAACCTTGGCAAGGAAGCCGGTTAGAAGGACATGGAATGCCGATAAACTAAAGATCTATTACAGCTAGGCCGAGGCTACTGCTTGGTCGTTTCTTACTTTCTTTTATGTTTTTACGCAATTGCTTTCCAACTGTTCTTTGCTTTGCATTTGAATAATTTATGACCTTTTGTACGCTTTTAGAGCTGCTTTATTTAATGAAGGAATCCCTCAAGGAAAGGCGTCAATGTGCACAATTATTTGCTTAAGCACGAAGCCGAGGCCACTAAGCCCGGCAAAAACCTGACTTTGAGGTACTTATACCCTGGTCAAAAACACAAAAACATCTAGATGTATGACACCGGCCGTTGTACTCGACGTGCATTGGTAAGAGCTCGGCAAAACGCCATACGTGGCCTTCACGAAATTGACGCGTCAACGCTCGCCCGAGTTAAGAGCGAGGCTGCCATTCCGACCTTGATCAAGTCAAAATGTCGATTTGAGGTAATAGACACCTCGGTTGACATGTGACGGCCTCGCCCTTAACTCGGTTCCTATCACCATTTCCGGCCATTTAAGCCGGGATGAGTGCGGTTAAGTTAACACCCACGGAGAGGGTAAGACGTAAAACCTCGTCCCACACTCCCACACCTCGGTGTTGGTCGAGTAAACGACTCGTATCTGATACAGTCAATAAGTTTCAGCTATGGAATTTATAAAATGGCAGAAAAGTGAAGCAATAATTCATTCATAAGTCATAAAAAATATTTACAGATGGTTACACCACGGCAGGGATGCTGGAAACCTTCAAAAGAAAAAGAGGCACAGACGCCCACTAAAGACTGAAGACAAACTTAATTAGACGGGCCGGCCTCTTGAGAACCTTTGGGTGCCTCGCTCTCCGCACCCGAATCTCCCCCTCTTCTTCGGAGCGGGACGGATTGGCGGAAGGAGGTTGATACGGAACTAAGACTCCGTCCTCAACAAAGGCGCGAAAGTCATAGCCATCCAAATTCAGCTTCGTCGACGGATTCAGCACCTGGATCTGCTCCAAGGCATTGTCAAAGCAATCGGCGGCTGTTTGCTTGAGGAGTTCGTCGGACTCCAAGCGCGCCTGCTCCGCTACGGCAAAGGCATCCTCGGCTGTTGAAACCTTAGAAGACAGCATCTCACGCTGTTTCTGAAGGGCTCTCACCGCTTCCATACTCTCGCCGAGCGCCTTCTTGGCCCGGACACATTCAGATGCCGACTTCTCCGCCCCATCTCGCGCCTGGTGCAGATCTTTTTCCAGGTTCACAAACGCGGCCTTGGAAGCATCCCGTTCAAGCCGGGCCGTATCCCGCTCCTCCTCCATAAGGCGCAGCTTGGCCTCAGCATCGGCCAGAGCCTTTTCTGTGGACGCCGCCTCCTCCAGAGCCTTTCGCAGGGCTACAACCTCCCCCGAGACGCTTTCAATCGCCTATTCTCCGCATCGAGCGAGTATACTTTTCCCTCACAATCACATAGGCCTGCAGCAAACCAATAGGTTTACAAAGGTACCGCTCGCTGCAAGCACCTCTTGAGCACTTCAAGCGGGGACAAGGCCCGACTTTCCATAAATTCGGGGGAGGAAAGCGACATCCGGCTCTTTGGTCACCCCCTTGTCCCATATGAAAGCTGCGAGGAAGCATGGAAGAAGGACGTAAGGGCCCGGTTGAAGGAGGAGGAGGAGGTGGATTGGGCGAAGACGCCGAAGAACCGATGCCGCAGAGCGGTCGCGGCCCCCGTAGGTACGGCTTCACCTACCGAGACAAACAACTTTGTTTCCCTTTGGAAGTGTCGGGAACACCGCTCGAGGGGATCCGGAGGGTACGGATGGAGCCGACTCCTCGACACTTGAGACCTTAGCCTTCTTAGCTGCAATAGAGGCATCGGCCTCGGGCAGCAGATCTTGATCGGGGCGGCCGTTTCAGAGAACGACTACTCGAAGACGCCGCGGCCGGATTTACCTTTTCTAAGTAACCAGGAAGGGCCTTCATGTCTTGAGCTGAAAAGTACAGGTAAAGGGAGATCAGTAATAAGCACAAAGTATGCTAACAATATACAAAACATGACCAAAAGAATAGGGAACATGGCATATCGGGACTCCTACAAGTAGGGGATTGGCCTAGACCCCTCCCCGGATATGAAGAAGGCTGCACTCAGGATGCCATACTTCTCCACGAAGGCATCCAACCTTGGGACGTGAGGGGCCATCTCGGGTAGGAGATCATCTTGTGAGATTTGGAAGGACGAGGGGGCGGCTTTATGGTGACTCTCCATCCAATATAAAGGGAAGCGCCACACTACGTCGGCAGCCTCGACCCCCTTCGAAAACCAAGTCGGCTTACCGGTGCACGGCGACAACCTTGAAAAACGCGTTCTTAAACCTCTTAAAAGAATCGGAAAAGGGCTTCATGAGCTTCCGGTCGGGATTAACGCGGAGAGACACCAGCCCCTTTTAACTTGTCACCTTCCTTAGGAGAGCCGGGGTAAAGGGGCTGAAGTAGTAGAAGAAAAGGTTGGTCGAGCATGGGATTGGAACCGGGTAGGAGCGACACAATTGCTCGAACGCTACAAGATATGCCCACCCGTTCGGATGAAGTTGAGACGGGGCGACTCTCAGGTGCATCAGGGCAAGCATTTGAAAATGGGTGAAAGGAAAGCAGACACCAACCCATGTAAGATAATCCCAGTAGAAATGAAAGAAATTGGGACTGCCTACGTCTCGTTCAGCACAAACAGGCTCGTCGGCCTCCGGGCAGCATAGGACGCACCCCTCCATGGCAGGTAGGTCCAACCGGGCAATGTTCGTATCCGACATAATGGACCGGGTCTTCAAGACCTCGTGGGACACCCGGGGATACCTACGACACGGGGCCTCGGGTGGACTAGAAGAATCGATGCCTCGGCCCACGACCTTTTTCTTTGAAGGCAAAGATTTCGGGCCATTAACCTATATGCAACATAAAAAGGAAATTAAGAGTTGGAAATACCTGGAAAAACAAGGTTAGAAGGCAAAACAGATGGCGGATTCGGACGAAAGGGCACGCGGAAGTGGGGCCGAAGGGTGCCGATGCCGGCAAGATCCAAGAACCGAGGTAGCTCGGAGTCTTCACCGCGCGCAATGTGGAATGAACTCTCGGCCAAGCAATCCCGGTAGGGCCGAGATAATGTCCAAGCTCGCAGGGGGTGGACCCTCACAGAAATTGAGCGGTTGGGCCATCAATGCAGGAGCCCGAGAGTCGGCAAAAGAACCAACCTCGGCCCGAAAAGGTGATAAGGAAGGAACGTTGTACGCCGGAATTCGAACCAAGGAAGGCGACAGAGCTCTGGCAGGTATGGGTTGGGGCCCAATTCGCCCAGAAGAACCATTCCCACCTTGAAGTAGAGGCGCTAACCTTTCTGTTTCCGGGAGCTGAGTTCCAAGAACCCAATAAGAGGCTCTCGGGTAACGAGTGCGAAGAAACTCCTCTTCCTCAGGAGTGAGCGTCGGTCTGGCTCTAAGGAAAGACCTATTTCTATCCATCAGAAGAGGAACTAGAACCTAAGAGCTACAGGCTTTACGTCAAAAGGGAGGAGCATATAGAGCAAAACCCAGAAACTGATCTTAAAGGGAAACTCAGAAGACCAGAGGAATGGGAAAAGCAGATGAGAAACTAGAGGATATCTAAATGGTACGAAATATGCCGTAAAAGAGTAAAGACAAGGACGAAAAATACCTGCGTAAGTACGAAGAAGATGACTTGCACAAACAAAATGGAGGACAATGGAGTTTTCATGGAAGAAACTCGGAGCAAGTTCACTACAAAAGTGTAGGCGGGAAATAATGAAAAACGCAAACATGAAGCAAACACTTCATATAAGAAGAAGGAGAGGGAACGTCGGGGGCAGTTCGGTCTTTTAACATTGACACGATGGGAAATGCACAGAATGACGTAGGAGCATTAAATGTGCATGCAAATCGGCACTCGGAGCAGCGCGACGGCTGCAGACCCTTTCCAATCAGGACATGCCAGGTGTAAAGACGCAATGATGGCGCCTACGGAAAGAAGACCAAACGGTTTACCCACGAACAGGGGACTTACCACATAAATCCGAGGCCGCCCAATACGCCCCGGTCAGGCATGGCCCAGGGCACCATCCAAAACGACATCATGGAGATAAGCCGCGGCACAAGAAGCCGGGCTGGCTGAAGCACAGGCCCCGGTCACACACCGGACCAGGAGGATCATACACCTCGGCCGCCCAGAAGCCTGAACAGCCGAGCTGGGGGGCATCTGTTACGGACCGGCCCAAAAGCCTCCTAGTCCATGGCAAGGCCCAAGCCGAGCCAGGAGGCGTAATCCGCTAATCATAGCAGGAGATCCGAAAATCTCGGCTAGGCAGAATCCGCCCCTATCATATCGGCCTGCCGAGATACACGCCCCATTAATGGCACATCCCGGATATCCGCCCCATTAATGACACGTCTCATTAATGGGGTATCATCCAATATCCGCCCCATTAATGGCCCACCATTAATGGCGTGCCCCGGATATCGCACCAGACGCCTCTATAAATATAGAAGGCAGGTAACAAGGTGCACACATTCTAAACCTAGACTATTTACATACAGTCTCACTGTGCACACACACCACCCCTTTGTCGTGTACGGTGATCCTACGCTTACCTGGTTATCTTCTCCATAGATTCCCAGGCCAGCCTATCTATCCAAGATCAACCTTCCAGCCCTCGGCTGGACATCTGTGTTCTATACCAGAACACTGGTAATTGCACTTTTTATGGCAATTTTTGGTTATTATTTCTCTTGGGACTTCCTAATCATGTGAAAATTTAAAGGCACTCTTTGGTTGTTATTTCTCTTAGACTTTAGCAACTCCCCCCATATATATCAATATGGCAGCCCGCAAGTATACTTTTAAGTATTAAGGGAAAATGATAATAAAGTTTCAATCAAGACAAATAAAATAAAAAAAGTCTTATGATTTATTAATGATTGTTCTTTCATTTGTCATTGACAAGCTATAACACTTTTCTGATACTAGTTTTTAGTTGGGACCTTGATTATATTTTTTCTATTTTTAATGGGGAAAAATTGATTACTCCAATGCATGTTAAAAATATTAATTAGGAAAATAATAAGTTATTATTTGAATTTAAAGTTCTTTAAATGAGTTATCATAAGAATATTTTTTTAAAAGGAATTATTAGGAAAATATTTAATAAGTTAATCCCTTCCTTCCTTTATATAAGATCCTTTAGGTATTTTTTTTATTGAAAGCAATCATGTTTGAAGCACCGACGAGCGCTAAACATAGGTGACTCTTTCAATGAAGATTTGGACTTTAGTTCGCCAAATTGTGAGGGACTAGCTTCTTTAGTTAGATCAAACCTCTGTTGGTGGTTTGGTCCTTTCTATAATATGGTTGCTTAAACCTTAAATGCATTTTTATCAATTTTACCCCTAATTAATTTGTTTACTCTCATTATCTTTTTTTCGACACATTCTTTCATTCTCTTTCTCATTACTATTTCTCTCTTTTATTTACCCCTTATAAAAAAAGGCATATTTAAAAAAGTTATTTCTTACCTATTTATTACTTTTAATGAATTTTAATCAAAATCTTAAACTGTGTGATTCATAAAAGGATCTTATACTGAGGGAGTATTACTTTCAATTTTTTGTTATTTTTAAAAATCAAAATACAATGTTTTTATAATGAAAACATATTATAACACATAAAATCAAAATATATATTACATAAACCTCTATTCTAATTTTGAAATTTAACTTCCATCCAAATTGGGTGGAATGAAGAAACAGGTAAATCAATGGGTTGGCTTTACCAGCTTTAATGCGCAACTAGAGGTTCTATGTCTCGGGAAAATTGTTAATTAAAACCCATAAAATAGAATTAGTATTTTTACCCTCATAATTCCAGTTTTGTGGTTTAATTTTAAAAATTTATAGCTAATTCTACGAAATATGTATGAGGGTGATCTAAATTTTTATTGAAAGCTCTTGAAATCCTTTACATGAGAAATATACCATTCTTGACTGATCAAATAGGGATTAATACAATTTGTTGACTTTCTATACTTGCTGTGTTTTTCAGCCATGAACCCAGTGGCGGATCTTGGGATAAATATTTGGGGGGCCAAATGTATACTCATTAACTAATTAAAAAAATTTATGATTTTATAACATGTTTAAAATATTCAAAGTTATAATAAAAGTATTTTAACAATTCTAATGTATAAGATAATATACCTTTCTCTAGTATAGATGTCATATCAATTACAAAATGAGAAGATATCATGGAATTCAGAAGATTCCTGTTATATAATATATCAAAATATTAAAAGTTAACAATGTAATTTATAATACAAAATTAATAAAACACTACACTAAATGAAACAATTAAAAATTACCTTCACTTAAAATAATGTTTTTCGCTCTTTTAATGACTTTAAATCTTCAATAATTGAATCAGTAGTGAAAGTATAAGCTATTTCTCTTTCAATATGAGTTACCATATTATCTGCAATAAAATCATCTTCCATCTTGTTATGCAACATTGTCTTAATTCTTTTCATTGCTGAAAACGAGCGTTATGGCAAGCAAGAGCCGAAAAATCACAAATGAGTTGTCTTTTCACATTCAAACCTTAGAGCATCATGGTAAGTCTTTTCAACTGGTAAAGATGTAGAAGCTATGTTACCTTCCTCTATGTTATCACTAGCTTTCCTCTTGAAAAATGAATCAATTGTTTTATTCTTCATCACTGAGCTATTCTTAGATTTTATCACTTTCCAAATAACCTATAAACAATTTAAACAATATAATTAACTATTATCATACTAAATATAAATAGAAAAAAAATTATGGAATCAAGACCAAACAAAATAAATATGGAGTTGAATCAAAGCAAAGAAATAAGATGGGAGAATTTACCTGTAACAAGTAAGAGCCGAAAAATCACAAATGAGTTGTTAAGGGAAGGGAGATTGGGAGAATAATAGGCGCGTTACCAAATGAGTTATCTTTGACATAATTGGAAATAATTAATCAATCAATCACATTTAATTTCTCATCGTCCATTAAATTTAATTAATTAGTTGAACAATTCCCATATTTTGTTGCTTAAATTAAAAGATCCCACAGTCTCACATTTAATTTGCATAATTAATTTTTTTGAACAAATTTTTTTTCTTGGGGGAGCGGTGGCCCCCCGGCCCCTTCAAAGATCCGCCACTGAGAATTAGCTTGTGACATGATTTTCATGTAAATTAATTATGCAAATTAAACTGGATAATCTTGGGGGGGCCGTGGCCCCCCTGACCCCTTCAAAGTTATGATCCTGAATTTTGGACCTAACAATTTGAGAATTAGCCTGTGACACGATTTTCATGTAAATTATAGTATAGAATTAATTAATATCATATTTTGGGAATATATGGAATTTTCATTAAATTTAAGGCAAATGATATTTGTTCCCATTTAATTGGCTAATAAGGGATTATCATTGTGAAGTGAACACATGGAAGGTGAGTAATTATGGAAGGGACACCTAAGTGTCCATGTGGCAATATAATATTTTAAGAAGAAAAGTTGAGGATGCATTTGCATATTTAATTAATTGCATGGGACACCTAATCACCTTCTCCATTAAGCAAAGCATTTCAACCATAAAATGAGCATATAATTAAAAGGTATTTTGTACCCCAAGGAAGGACAGATGGCATGCTCATGAGAGGAAGAGAGGAAAAATCATATTTTCTAGAAAAATGAAGAGGATAACAAAGCACCTTATTTAATGTGTTTTGAAGATCAAGATTCTTCATTGAGCAAAAAAAGACCAAGATCAAAAAAAGATCAAGATTCTTCCTCCACAAGCCTTAAAATTCGTCCAAAATAATGGTGCAAGAAAGGAAGAGGTGATTTCATGTCAAAAATTCAAAGAAGAGTATTGAATAAACTTTCTAACCAAGTACCAATACTTGGCCACATGTTGAAGCAAGAAATCAAAGGAATTAATGCTCTTTGTACCAAAAAAAAAGGGGACACATGATATGCAAGGAATAAGGATTGGTTTTGTTCTTATCTAAATGAACACTTGTCTTGTTAATAAATCAAATTGGACACCTAAGGCTTGGACATTAATGACAAGATGATGACTCAAGGGGACACCTAAGCTTAAGCATTTTATTGATGAGTCATATTCTTGGCCAACAAAACAAGGATAAGGTCAAAGAAAAGTCTAGAAAAAGGTAGAAAAACTCTTGCAAAAAAATATCTAGATAATTCTTAATGTTTCTTGGTCAACAAGGGGGATCTTGAACCATGGAAAATTGACACTTGTCAAGACAATATGGATGCCCAAATAAAATGTAAAATTCGTCCAAAAATAGAAGGGAAAGAAAAAAGGCATGAAACTTGAAGAATAAGCCAAGTTTAAGGGATATTTGTAAGGGCATTTTGGTCATTTGACTTAGGGAGATTTTTAAGTGCCTTCTTGACATATTTAAGACATTCTTCACTCTCTTTTTGCATGTATTTCATTCAAAGAGAGAGAACTCAAGAATTTTCTAGGAAAAGGGAGAAAATTCAAGAGAAAGAAAGGATAAGACCAAGGGGTAAAATGGTAATTGGTCAAAGGAGATATTTTTGATTGGCTCATGACTTCTATATAAGGAGTCCTTCCCCTCATTTGTAAGGCACCAAGTTGCCATAAGAGAGGAAAGAAAAGAGAGTAAAGGTTAGCTCAAGTGAAAGAAGAAAGAAGGAAGCAAGCAAAGTTGAGAACCAAGGTAAGTTAGCTATGGTATTTTGTGAAATTTCCTTCTATCTTCATGAACATATTGAAGGTCATAATGAGCAACTAATGTATGATATTTAGAAGCTTAGGCCGAAATCAACAAGGAGTTTAAGGAAGAAGAAGTTCAAGGAAATCAAAGTGTAAGTGGAGCTATATACCCAAGAGGGGGGGTGAATTGGGTATTTAAAAACTTTTCAGAAATTGCTCTGTTTTGAAGCTATGAAAACAGAGATAAGTAGAGTGAGGGAAGAAGAAGCTGGACACAAGGATTTATACTGGTTCGGTCCAACTCTTTGACCTACGTCCAGTCCCCAGAAACACTCTGGGATTTTCCACTATCACTCAATTACAATTACACACTCGTACTCGGGATGATCCTCTCCCTAGGACTCACTCCCCTTACAAGTTGTAATTGTAAACAATCGATACACACTCGTACTCAAGAGTTATCCTCTCCCTAGGACTAACTCCCCCTTACAAGTTGTACTCGATTACAATCGATACCCACTCGTAAACAAAGAATGCTCCTCAACCTAGGACACACTCCCCTTTACAAGTTGTACTCGATTTTCCCAATCTCCAAGTCACCCGACTTGAGATTGTTACAATGAATGATATACAAGGAAATAAACTCTCTCTAAGAGTAGATATGATAAGCACGAAGCTCAATGTATCACAAGATACTATACGAGATAAAAGCGAAGAAATAGATATGAGACTTGGATGATTTTCGTCTTCAAGCGGGTGTATCAGCTTGAGAAGAAGTTAATGCACTCTATTTATAGGTAGAGAACATTAAATGACCGTTGCTTGATGAATCCAACCGTTGTAGGTGATTAGCTTAAGATGCGGTCATCTTCTCTCTCTAAACTCCAACTAATCCAGGTGCTAATATGATCGACGTGGAACTCTGAGGATTTGCCCGTTGGAGAAGAGTTTACTTGATGAAGAAAGCATTCTTGACCGTTGAGAATGCGTGCTCAGGTGGATTATCCAAAAGAAGGTTGATTTGCAGAAGTGCATTAAATGCACTGAGCACTTTTTTGCTTTTTGCCTTGATCTTCATTAATCTTCATCTCGTGCTAACTGAAATTCACTCAATAAACTTGTTAAACATATCTCGGGAACATAAGTGAATGATTCATGAAAGCAATAGGATCAAACAAGAGTGATTTGCAAATTCGTGTAATTCAAAAATCATTTTTTAACGTTGTAAACTGCGGTATGTTCATGCAAACTGCAGTTTTGCATACTTTCACTTACAAACTGCAGTAAAGGCGGAAGTATTGACTTAGCTTGAAACTCTTGGTTGCTTTTCTGGAAGTCCAATACTCTAGTAAGATTTTGGAAACCGCAGTTTTGACTTCGTTTGAAAAACTTGGTTTGCTTCTGGAAGTCCAATACTCGAGTTTGGTTTTGGAAACCGCAGTTTTGACTTCGTTTGAAAAACTTGGTTTGCTTCGGATGTCCAAAACTGCGGTATGCAAACCTATACTGCAGTTTGCAATACTTTCACTTACATACTGCAGTAAAGGTGGAAGTATTGACTTAGCTTGAAAAACTTGGTTGCTCTCGGAAGTCCAATACTCGAGTTTGGCTACGCAACCTGCGGTATTGACTTCGTTTAAAATCTTGGTTTCATTCTGGAAGTCCAATACTCGAGTTTGCCTACCAATACCGCAGTATTGACTTCATTTAAAAAACCTGATTCGCTTCTGGAAGTCCAAAACCGCGGTATGCAAACCTATACCGCAGTTTGCACTTAAGCTCAACAAGTTTGATTGCTTTCTTGAAATTATCTGTCCACTTTCGAGGGCCATATCTCCCTGGTCTGAACTCCGTTTTGATCCGTTCAACTCTTGATGGAAAGCTCTTTGAGTCTATTTTCATATGCCACTGATTTCAGCTCAATCGGATTTGTATTTTGTGAGTTATACTTAAAATACCGAAGGTGGGTCTGGACTGTGACGTTGATTCTTATGGCAACTTGTAAAAATCATATCTCCTTGATCTTGATACCTTTGGACTTGATTTATATATCAAAATGACGCTTTGGATGTCTAGTTTCAAATGCCACTGATTTCACATCAATCCGATTCCTGGTTTGAGAGATATCATCGAATTACCGGACCTCGCCTGTGCTGAAACGTGAAACAGAGTTGCTGAAGAGCTGATCACGCTGCAAACTCGAGTTTACACTTGCATACTCGAGTTTAGCTCTTCCTTACTCGAGTTTAGCACTTGCATACTCGAGTTTTGAGTCCCAAACTCGAGTTTTGTGTTCCAAACTCGAGTTTTGAGTCTCAAACTCGAGTTTTGTGTTCCAAACTCGAGTTTTCTCATCCTGAAGTTGATTTTTGCTGACTTTAGCTTCAAATTGACCCATTCCAACTTCCATATGACCTTGGAGACTTCTAGCATCAATCTTAGAACTTGAATAACGATATCTTCACTTCATTCAACAAGTTCTTCTTTCTTTCTTCTTCTCTTGATCATTCTCCATAACTCTAACTCTTTCTTTCTTCTCTTCTCTTGATTAATCTCTATAATTCATCTTGGATTATTCTACATTAAATACGTAGTTAGTCAATGTATGAGATAACTATATTACTCAATCTTTTCAATGTAGGAGGTAACTATATTACTCAATCTTTTTGCTTTCAATAATGACATCCATATAAGACATCATCAAAACTAATCATAACTAACACAAAGCTCAAAGTCAAGTAAGTACCTCCCTTAACACCCTTATGACTTTGTGACTTGGATTTAACTTCTTTTCATGATATTTGATGGTTATAGGAATCAATATTCCTAATGGGAGGTTCTTCTCAAATTGATATAAATGACTTAACATGAGTTTTAAACCAAGAATATGACTTAAGAAGGAAGATTAGGCAAGAACTATGAAAGATATAGACTTGAAATGATAATTTATTCAAAAAATATTTGAATTATGGAGAATTGCAAAAGTGACGAGTATTATTTATAATCATAGGAAGTGCCATCGCCAGGAGCTTTTAAAAGAATTTGGAAAAAGTAATTGACAGTTTAAGTTTGCTAGGTAGTAACCTTAATCCTCATATGCTTTGTATGTCTTTGTATGTATGTTTTTACCATGATTGTGTATGCATTCGGTGTTGTTATTTGCCAAGTTCTTTGGTACGGGAACTCGTTGTGTGCGACCGGCTGTGTGCGACTAGGGCCTTGCTGTGCCCTGCAGTCTGTGCTATGTGTTATAGAGATTGCTTGTTCCGGATTAGGCTTTGTGCCTCGCTGTATGCGACCTACTGAATGCTTTACAGTTTGTGCTTATGGTTTTCTTACATGCTTTGATGATACTTTGTACATGAGATTAACGATTACTTTGGGATCCTTCGGGATTCCGGTCTCTGCTGTTATCTGTAGATGGTACAGTTTATTGGATGTAGCTCCCAGACGGATATCAGCAAATGAAGGTGTTGGATTAGTTCCAGAATATTCAAAGAATTGTTGTAGAGATTTTTATGTAATTATATTTTAACCAAGGTTTGTAATTTATTATCAGTATACTACGCCCAAACTGTTTTACCACTACGTTATGCTATATTGCTCTGATTTGTAATATTATTGGAAAAGTGTGACAATTTGATTTAATAAATAAGAGGTATCACACTACTCACCACCTGTGAAGGCGAGGCCGGTAGGGGTGTAACAACTTAACAAACTCAAATGGTTAGCAATTAATTGACTTAATTATGCTAATATGACTTTATCGTATATGATTAAATGCCACATAATAATCCACCCATTATGCCACATCAACACCTCATCTCTCTCTCCCCTCCCTCTGGCTTTCTCTCCTCCCTACCCATTGTTCATAATAATTGTTCGATGAACACCACAAGGGTGTTTGCTTTGGAAGCGATGGTGTTGAGATGTCTATGGTAAAATGGATGAAATGACAAGAATGTGCAGAACGTGCTACTATGATGTAAATTAGCAAGGGGAGTTTGCTGGTCGGAGGGATAGGCCAGTGTGTGGGTTGATGGCGATGTCTTTAGATTGAACGTCGGTGACAGGGTCGATGCCAATGCACAGAACATGCTGTCGTGGATGTAAATTAGAAAGGGGATTTTGCCGGCTGGAGGGATAGTCCGGTTTGTGGGTTGGTGGCGATGTCTTTTGGTTGAACATTGATGATAGGGTCGGCGCCGACAAGGATGAGAGAAAGCGAGAGGGAGGAGAGAGAGAGATTAGGTCTTGATGTGGCATAATGGGTGGATTATTGTGTGACATTTAATCCTATATGGTAGAGTAATGTTAGCATAATTAAGTCAACTAATTGTTGACCGTTTGACTCTGTTAAGTCAAGGTGAAATTGCTTAGTTTTCTAAACTTATGGGGTAAAAAGATCCAAAAAAAAAAAAAAAAAAAATCCAGATGCCCAATGCACTAGAGGCAAAACTTTCAGGGCAAAAATGATACTTAACCCATATGGTGCTTTGAATTGGACGATGAGGTGGTGTGCCTCATGCATGCCACATGGATTTAACGGTCAAACTTAACAGTCATCAATAGTTAGGGCGAAATTGCTCCGTTTTCTAAACTTTTGGATGCCCAGTGCTCTTGAGTCAAAACTTTCAGGATAAAAATAATACTTAACCCTTAAAACTATATATCATGCATTACTTGCAATCACATAGGCCTATGACATGCTTCAAACATAATCACATGTAAAAATGCATGATTTCACATAATCAAAAAAGCATACAAGCATGTCAATTCCTAAAAAATATAAAAAGAACATTGAAATTGAAAATTTTCAAATCAGGTATTTCCTAGGGAATGGAACCATTTTTATAAGGGAAAAATATAAAAAGAACTTAGAAATTGAAAATGGAAAATCAGGTATTTCTTAAAAAATGAGTTGCGAATTACTTATCAAGTTTTGTAATACCTTGATCAACTCTTAGTAATAAACATTATTTGAAATTTTACAATTTTAAAGTTTCTTTCTGTATTTTTCCATTTTTTTATAAATCCCCATTAACCTTAAAATAAATATCCTTTATTTTCTCAATTATTTGAGGCCTTCTAGTATTTTTCATAATTAAAATTTGGCTAATCATCCTTTATTTAGCCAAAATTAAGTAATTATTTAAAATTCCTTTCTAAGGTAAATTTTCTCATTTATACCTTAATTAAGCCTCAAATATAATATAGGGAGTTGTTCTCTACCTTCTTGTGCCTCCAGGAATTTTTCTTGAAGTTTCTGGCATAATTTCCAAAATTATCCTTAGTACCTGTAACTTTTAGAAATTATGCTTTTGCCACAACTCGGGATGGTGGGTATACAAGGCTGGAAGGAGATCTTCTCCTCATCTTGTTTCTCATTTTTTCTTGTTGGCTTCATCTTTACCCTTGATTGAGAAAGTGAGAGAAAAGTTAAAGTGGTATTGTATTGATTGGACGGATATGATTTATAGATTATGAGGGATGATGAGAGAAACCCAACCTAATAGCACCAAAGTATGAGAAGTGCGAGAAAGAAAGAGGGTTTTATAAAGGTAGGATTATGTTTGGCTTTCTTATTAAAATAATACTATTTTAAAAGATATAATAATATAAAATTATTTTCTCTCTTATCTCTTTCTTTTTATTTAGATATTGATCAGATATTTCCCCTACATATTTTCTTTTCCTTATCATTCTTATCATCAATATAATTTATCATTGTTAATTAATAAAATCTTAAAAAAAACTGATAAATGTATTTATTTATTTATTATTATTTTCAACTCTTAATTTTATGCTTCTAGATCTTCACTAAGCACAGATTATTTAATAAATCATATCTTAATAACACTTATTTACTATTATAAAAATTGGGATGTTACAAATAGGGTTTAGATAACTTGGCCCTCCTAAAGTATGTAAATATTTCTCTTAAATGTATTCTTACTCATCCGAATCGTCCTCAATGTCGCCATTTTTAGTCAAAAAATTTAAACAGTCAACTAATGGTCAATATGTATTTTTGCACATATTTTGGAAGTTCACATTTGCTTTTGCTCCTAAAAAAACATTTGTGTTATATTCACTTTTGAGAAAATTTTAAGTGTATTTTTGCACCTTAACCCTCAAAAAATTTAAACAAACTGTCAACTAAAGGTCAGATGTATTTTTGCATATATTTTAGAAGTTCTAAGTGAAGGTGGAATATCACCTAGAGGGGGGTGAATAGGTGATCTCAAAAATTCTTTCGACGTACGATGGATGAACGATGAAAGCAGTAAGAGAAGTAAAGAGAAATGACACAGAGGAACTATCTTTGGTTCGGTCCAACTCTTGACCTACGTCCGCACCCGGACACCCCGGGATTTTCACTATCTCACAAATACAATTACACACGCTGTAACTCAGGATGATCCTTTCTCCCTAGGACTCACTCCCCCTTACAAGTTGTAATCGTACACCCACACTCAAGATACCACTACCTTGAGATTTGAACAATTGTAAAACAAATGATAAACTCTCTCACAGAGTAGATAATAAACACTGAAACTCAATAATATTCGAAGATACAAACAGAATAGAAATTGATCACTTTGTATGCTTTGTCTGTGTAAGCATTTGTTGTACTTGATGAATTCAATCCTTTGAGTATTTATAGTATTTGAAGGTTGAAGAAATATCCGTTGAGGCTCTTTAAAATGTGACCGTTGGAGATGAAGTAGAAGGGCCGGAATAATCACCGTCATTATTCTTGTAATTGTGATTATGACCGTTGAGACCCAGCAAAGGAAATGAAATATTCTTGCCCAGAACGTTGCAAAGATATGTCTGTTGATTGAGTTTCTTGAATAGGTAGGTTCAATAAATGTCGGATTGCTTTAGTCAATATCTTGTGTTGATCCTCATTCTATTAATCTGTAACTCATTAACAAATTCATTAAATGCAATTAAGAATAGTAATGAGTAATGATTCGAAGAAATAAAATCATAATCAGTTGATTTTGATTTTCCGGAGATGGTGATTTGATAATTAGAAAGATATGACTTTCAGTTAAAGAGTTGATGCCTAGAGGTATTGACTTGAGGCAAGAATATTTCTATAAGAGAATTAAAGTCTAGAAGAAGTTAACTTGAAACTTTGACAGAGGCAAATTTGTTTTCCACAAGTTAAAAACACAAGTCGAAGGAAATTACAACTTGACTTGAGGTAAAAAATAATTGCCTTGAGTTGGTGACTAGAGGCACTAACTTGATAAGCAAAAGTCAAGAGTAATTTCTTTCGAAATTCCCAAGTTTAATTTTCTAACTTGAAGCTTGAAAGTCATGCCTTGAGTTAATGACTAGAGTCATTAACTTGATGTGCAAAAGTTAAAGTTGATGGCTTTGAAAGAATAGATAGTTTGAAAGTTTAACTTTATATAAGAAGTTAATGACTTGAGTCATTAACTTGAGATGCAAAAGTTAAACCCGATGCTTTTGAAAGAAATGCCCAAATGAAAGCTTGACTCGAGAACCCGATGCTTTTGAAAGAAATGCCCAAATGAAAGCTTGACTCGAGTTAATAAGTAAATGACTTGAGTCATTAACTAGATATCAAGAGTTAAACCCGATAGCCTTTGGAAAACACAAGTTAACTTGATATAGAGAGTTAATGACTTGAGTTGGTGATTAGAGTCATCAACTTGACACCCAAGAGTTAAAAACGATGACATTGAAAAAGAAGCAAGTTGAAAGGCTTAACTAGAGTCAATAAGTCATGACTTGAGTTGATGACTTGAGTCATCAACTTGATATTCACAAGTCAAAACGATGCTTTTGAAAAACAATGCAAGTTGACCTCTTAACTTGAGGCATCAAGTTAATTGCCTTGAGTCATTAACTTGAGGCATTAACTTGATACTCAAGAGTTAGAAACAATGAGATCACAAGCTTAAGATTAAATCAGATGACTTGAGTCAATTACATAATTGACTAGAGTCAAAAATGTTTGTTTAAAAGCTTTCGAAATAATCAACTCGAAGCATATCGATTTTAACTTGAGGCAAATATATCTCAAACTTATTAAGTCCAAATCAAACACATTTTAACCGAGGCACATGAGATCAAAACAATTTTCTTTTAGATCATAACATCTCATGACTCGAGGCAATTAAATAATTGACTTGAGTTAACAATATTATTTAAATCATTTCCATAATTTAACTAGAGGGAACCAATGCAAAACTTCCAAACACATTATAGATTCAAGTTAACTATATAAAACATGATTTAACCATGAATCTATTAACTTATTTACATTATATTTGTTATCATCAAAACATCATAAACATAGAGAACTAACACTAAGTTATTTTCGCCCTTCCAAAAAGCATTTGGTGTTAAGTGCACTTTTGAGAAAATCGCATGCGTATTTTTGCACATTAACCCAAACTTTTTTTTGTTACAAATGATTTATAAATAGGCACTAAATGGTATATTTTTAATATCTTTCACTTGAGCAATACTACCAATGCCATGGAGGAGTATTACATTCCATTGTCTATTCATCTCCTCCAACTGTGCTTCCTTTGCATTTTGTTGTTGATCTTCTAGAGAAGAGCCTATATGAAAATAGAACTTTCAGTGAGAAGAGAGATCCCCAAATGCTGTGATACAACCAACATTAGTGGCTGAGGTTCTAGAGATTACTATTGGTTTGAGGTCCAGAAATGATTCCTTTACCTATGCCTCATTTGGTCAGACTATTAAGGTGAAATCTCACGGGCACAGACATACTCTTGTGGTCCTATTTATAATGCAAGGAGAGAAGGAAGTATTTTTATCCTATTTACAAGGCATGCCGTTAAATTTTTTGTATAAATGTATAATTTTCAAGGTTATTAAAATCAGACTGGTCACTAAACCGGTTGAGGTACTGGATCAAGAGTTAGTGGGTCAAACCGAAGCTAACTCGGGGATAGACCTGAGAAAGTGAAGATTCAACGTTATTAATATGAAATTATAAAGAAAATAAAAAATAGATTTTTTTAAAAAATTAAACTAGGCTCATGCTCGGAATAAACTGGTTTACCGACTGGTTCGCTGGTTTTCGGCCCAAACAAGACGGTTTGGTTCGGGTTTAATAACCCTGACAATTTTGTTCTTTATTTATTATAGTGTGGACTTTATTTTCTTAGAAAATAGTGTATATTAAACAGAGATAAAGCTATACACTGTTAGTGAAATTTAATGTTTTATTGATTTATGTGAAACATGTTAGAAATGTCTTATAAATAGGACTAAAGAAGTACTAAAAAGCATAATCAATATCTATGGAGATGAGTGTATAATCTCCTACTAAGATAAACTAATTTATTGAGGTTTACTTAGAAACTAATAGGTTTCTTAACATGTGAATCAGTGTTGCAAAGCTTGTATCAGACCATTACAGTTCAAAATCATTACATACGAACACAGTAGAATTGTAGAAGTACAACGGTTCATGATTTACACTATCAAGTTTGCTTTTCTCATTTTCTTTGATTGACATATTATTGTAGCAACTTATTATCAGTTTTATTGTTGTTTTGGGCGAGCAAATTGTTTCATATTTTGGTTGATTGATACTCCATCCGATCCTTAATATAAGATATATATGAAGAGTTGATTTTAAGGACCAGAGGGAGTAATACATAAGCCAAGATGATTTTCTTGAAGCTAATGCTACCAAATAATAATACTCAAATCAAGCAGAATCTTGCTTCAAACATGCAGTTATTAATGTTCTTAAAAACAAAGGTACAGTTGAATATGAATCCACCCATAAACTAAGGGAAGCATCTACATTAACTAGGTAGAGTTTTTTTGGGTGAGCACATGCATGCATGACTCTTTGCCTTCATTTTAGATGAAACTATCACATCACCACTTGAAGAGATATCATATAAAAAGTCCCATACAATCCATACACCAGCAATCAAATAACATGATATATCTATCTTTGAAAATCAAAAGGGCCTCAAATCTTATATATAGAATGATTTGAAGTCTAAACTTCAAGGAATACATTTCTACCAACAAAAAAAATTAAGCAATGTAAATCTGCACAGTAAAGATTAAGGCTTCGCAATTTGAGTAATGTCAACTGGTACAACGTGTTGGAAATTATGCCCTAATGGCAATTCATTGTACTTTGGATATTTAAGTTATTTAAAGCATTCTCTTTTTGTTATCATTTTCGTTTACATGTTTGTATTGATAACTGTATCCCTGGATATATCTTAAAGATTATCCTAAATGTCCCTGGTCGGTCATCTACACGGGAGCGAAGATGAGTTAAGACCAGTATGACTTTGATGAGGTATGGAGATACGAATCAAAGTCATGGGCACTTGTAAGAGTACAAGGTGCTGGACCGACCCACTATGAGAAAGCTGCATGGATCTAGTCATAAGCTTATCTCATGTATAACCGCGTCATGACGCCCTATGACCTGAGATCATCATGGATTCTTACATGATGAGTCACTGGTCTTTGATCTAGTCAAAAGTCACCTTTTACCGGGTGATGATAAAGGCTTGGATCGGGATCAGTGGTTTTCATGCGGAGGAATGTGAATGGTCAAGATGGAATTTGTCCCTCACATTTGTAGAGAGATATCTTGGGCCACTCGATGAGTGAGTCTAAGAAATGTATGGCCATCTTGTGATGGAAAGGAGTTTCCATTTCACTTATTAGACTACTTGAGAATCGAGAAAGTCTTGGTCAAGAAAAGGAAGTTGACATTATCCATGCCTCATCCTTGACCAAATTATTGCGTGACAAAAGGGACGTGACATGGTTGTACGATAGGATGTATCGTGTCATCGATCCCCATGTGAATTGGGTAGTCGCAATGTCTTGCTTAGAGCTGGGAATCAGGGCCGGCCCGGCCCTACAAGGCCTCGCCCTCCAGGGCCTGGGCCCTACAGGGCCGGCCTTCCAGGGCCTGAGATAAGGAAAACATCTGTTTTTCAAAGCCCGGCGCGATAGTACCAGGGCCTGGAAATTACTATTCCAAATTTTAATTATTTTTTCCGGGTTTTTTCAAAGAAATATAATTAGTAAATTGTAACCATTAAAATTCTAATCTATCAAATAAATATTATCAACATTAATATTTAAACAATACAAATCATCCAACAAATAAACACATTCATTAATTCGTAATAAAAAACAAACCATTATCCACAATTGCCTCACATAAAACGTAAGAAGCATTAAACTAAGCAATATTAAGTAACTCACATAAAATATAAAAGCATACCATTATTATTGTCAATTGTCACCTTCTTCATCACTATCATCAATTTCATAGATATTTGATTGGGCTTCACTTTGAGCAGAAGGTTGTGCTTCACTCTTTGACTATTTTTTTTTTTTTTAAAAAATGAAAATGCTACAGTAACAGGGCCTAACGGGCCGGCCCGATTAAGCCCGAGGCCCTACAGGGCCGGCCCTGCAGGGCCAATTTCAAATTTCAGGCATATTTTTCAAGCCCGAGCCCTACAGGGCCAGGGCCTAAACGGGCCGGCCCGATTTCCCGGCTCTAGTCTTGCTAGAGGCCACTTGCGACTTGTGGGCTAGTACAATGTTGGCCCACCGCCAATCTCATATAGGGCGGGTCGTAGGTCGCACACAAGAATAACCCAACACGAGCAAAAGTGTCAGATTCATTGAATCTTAGATACGTCTAAGATTTAATGAATACCGAATTTAATCTAGGATATATATATATAATATATATATATATATATATATATATATGTATATGTATATATATATATATATTAAATTCGAAATTAATATATGTTAATATTATTAATAGAGATTATAATATTAATATATATAATATTTGTTTTGTATTTAATTTATTTGATAAATTAAATATCTAAAACAAATAGAGATATTGTATCTCATTTAATTTTCGAATAAAAGGATATCATATATCTGTTTAATTTAAATTGAGATATAGTATCTGATTTAATTAAATGGATAGATATTATTTCTCGGATTTAATTTATAGAGATAAATTAAATCGAATAATTTTTTAATTTGGATTAAATAAATACATTAAATTAGATCTATTAGATAGATTTAATTAATCTATTTTTTAATTCAAATTCGAAATTCAAATTTCAGATCTGGTTTTAATCGGATTAAATAAATACATTACATTAGATCTAATAGATAGATTTAATTAATGTATTTTTAATTCATATTTGAAATTCAAAATTAATGGGGATTAATTTTGAATATAATACGCCGAACGGTTTTAGAAAAACCTACGGAGTTTTTATCGAGCGTATTTTTTCAGAAAGCCGTGAGAAAAACCCTAGAGTGAAAAAAAAAAAACCGAGAGAGAGACATAAAAAAAAGAGGCGCTAGCACGCTGCCATAGCCTTGTTCGGGAATTGTTCGTGTGGATACCGATGGAGGAACCCGATTCTATGAGTTGTCTTTCGCTCGATTGAGGAGGTAGCCCACCGGTTCAAGGAGAACGAGATGCGAACGAGTTCACTATAGGTAATTTCGGGATTCCCTTAGCCTTAGTTTAAATGCACCTGAGTGATCCTCGGGACGAGATTTGTAAAGAATTTTAATCCGCTGTGTGTACGGATCCCAATAGTGGCATCAGAGTCAACTCAACGTGCGTTTAAATTAGGCTTTTTCGTGTTTGATTATATATATGTCTGATATATATATATGCAAGAAACCGAATCTTTGTATGCAAGAAATTGAATCTTGTATGCTTTAAAATGCGTTAGGGTTTGAATCGTTCATATTCGCGGCCACATCGAATTGTTCAGATCAAAACAAAAGTGAAGGTTGATTGCAATTCGAGATTGCAATTATTGCAATTCGAGATTGCCATTATTGCAATTCGAAATTGCAAATAAAAATTGCAATTTGAGATTGCAATTATTGCAATTTGAAATTGCAAATCATAATTGCAATTCAAAAAAAATTTTCATGGATTATGTATATTATATAATCATGATATATTATATAATAATATAATATAATTTAAATTGGAGAATTTATTATATTATATTTATTATATAATATAATATAAATTAGAGAATTTAAAACATGACACTATATTATATAATTATATAATATAATATAAATTGGAGAATTTATTATATTATATGTATTATATAATATAATAGAAATTAGAGAATTTAAAACATGATACTATATTATATAATTATATAATATAATATAATATAAATTGGAGAATTTATTATATTATATGTATTATATAATATAATATAAATTAGAGAATTTTAATCATGAATAATATTTTATCTCATAATTGTATGAATTAAAATATGTTCTAATTTACCTTTCAAAGTGTTGTTTGGGTATGGTGAACAACATGGCTCTAGATTTTACAAGTGTTGTAAATTTAAATATGGCTTGCGACCCATGCCTCTCTCTAAATAATCTTGATGTACATTCTCTTCTCATCTCACTCCCCTCAAATGTTAAACGATGTTTCTCTATATGTATTTTCTTTTATTATTTAGAGAAGTCCCCTCATTGGCTTGAGAGGACTCTAGGTTAGATGAGCCATGTTGTGTGACAAGTTTTTCTCAATTATGTTTGATGTGATCATTACATAATTAATTTAGACATTATATGATATACAATAAGGATTGCATTCATATACGTAGAATTAATAGGATTAATTAGATAAATATCATATAATACCCTCTAAATACAATCTTAAGTCACAATGCCGTTAATAAATGAATACTTGTCAAAACCTAGATCACCCATTTGTATGTTCCACCAAAGTGGATGCATTTGAGTTATCTTGGTGAGGCAAGAGAGAGTAATGGTGATACTCTATATTCATTATTGTCTTGACTTAATTGAGATTATCAAAACGGTTTTGGATCTCAAGGCATTGGATGGGATTAAATATGCTAGGTCATATGATGATCGAATCCCATAAAGATCTAAGAGTTACATGTGATGTAATTGGTAAAGAGGATTGCCTACCTAAATAACTTGATTTTAAGCGTCCTACCAAAGCGGACTTAAGATCAAGCCAAATATGGATCTTAGCCCACTAATTAGAATGAGGGTTATTAATTCAGTGGGAGGTTGCTGATTAAACTTTGCATATCTTTTAATTGTAGAATCATGTCGAACACTAACACCGCAACAATACCACTGCGATCAATCCTTGAGAAGAAAAAAATGAATGGGACAAAATTTCTTGACTAGTTTAGAAACTTGAGAATTGTTCTCAAGCGGGAAAGAAAGGTTTATGTCCTTGATCAACCCATTCCTGACGAGCCTGCAGCCAATGCTCCAAGAGCTAGAAAGATGCTTATACGAAGCATCAGAATGACTTTATGGATGGAGGATGCTTGATGCTTGCCACCATGGTCCAAGAGCTCCAAAGAGATCTGGAACACATAGAGGCTTTTGAGATGATTGGTCATCTCAAGGAAATGTTCCAGCAACAAGCAAGGCAAGAGAAGTATGAGACCACTAAGGCCTTACATTCCTGCAAGATGGCTGAAGGTGCATCAGTTAGCCCTCATGTTTTGAAGATAAAAGGCTACATTGATCACTCGAGAGGCTGGGATTTCCCATGAGTCCGGAGTTAGCTACGAGATATGATCTTGAACTCACTCCGGACGGTTATGACCAGTTTGTCGAACTATAATATGAATAACATGGAGAAACCAATTTCTGAACTGCATGGGATGCTCAAAATAGCTGAGCAAAGCATTAAGAAAAGGCCCAGCACTGTTTTGATGGTTCAGAAAGGAAAGGGCATGAAAAAGAAAGGCAAGGGCAAAAGATGGGGCAAAGGTTCAGCTGGTAAGACCAATGAGCCAGCCAAGCCCGAATCTAAGCCTGCAGCCAAGAAGGCAAAGCCTTCGAAGGATGGGGTCTGCTATTTCTGCAATGAACCGGGTCATTGGAAGAGGACTTGCAAATCAAGAATGGGTGAAAAAGAACAAGAAGGATAGTGGCGCTATCGCTTCAGGTATCTATGTCATAGATATTCATTTTTCTACTTCCTCTACATGGGTATTAGATCGCATGTGGATCTCACATTTGTACAAATGTGCAGGGTCTCAAGGAAAGTAGAAGATTGAAGAAGGGCGAAGTTGACATACGAGTTGGAAACCGAGTAAGAGTTCTTTGCTTTAGCCGTAGGCACTTATGAACTAGTTACGCCGGTGGGCTTTTGTTATTGTTGAACAATTGCTTTTATGTTCCTGCTTTGAGTAGTAACATTATTTAGCTTTCTTATTTGGATAAGGAAGGTTATACTTCCATTACTCGAAACCGTAAATGTTCGATTTATCATAATGATGTTTTTTATGCTCATGGAGATTTGCATGCTGGTCATTATGTACTAAATTTAGAACATCCTAATAATGGAAGAATCTATGACATAACTACTAAAAGGTTCAAGTCAAATGATTTGAATCCGACCTACCTATGGCATTGTTGTCTAGGCCATATAAATGAGAAACGCATTTCAAAACTCCATCACAGATGGATTTCTGAATTCATTTGATTTTGAATCATTTGATATATGTGAATCTTGTTTATCGAGAAAGATGACAAAGACACCTCTTACTGGACACAGTGAGACAGCCACAGATTTATTGGGCCTCATACATACTGATGTGTGTGGACCAATGAATACATCTGCAGGAGGAGATCATTTGTACTTCATTAATTTTATAGATGATTTTAGTAGATAAGGGTATATCTACCTAATCAAATATAAAATTGAATCTTTTAAAATGTTCAAAATATTCCAAATGAAGTGCAAAACCAACTTGGCAAAACAATCAAGGCACTTCGATCTGGTCGAGGTGGCAAATTTTTAGCCAAGAGTTAGTTGACCATCTTAGGAGTTGTGGGATCATCTCACAACTTACTCCTCCGGGAACACCTCAAAGGAACGATGTTTCTGAACGGAGGAATCGAACTCTATTAGATGTAGTTCGATCTATGATGAGTCAAACAGATCTTCCATCTTCTTTTGGGGCCATGCCCTAGAAATAGCTGCGTTCACACTAAATCGTGTTCCGTCAAAGGCAGTTGAAAAGACACCATATGAGATATGGACTGGGAAGAAACCCAGTTTGTCATTTCATGAAATTTGGGGATGTGAGGTTTATGTTAAACAACAAGCCTTTGATGAATAATCATCCAGATCCTCAAAAAAGCTTTTTTTGTGGGGTATCCTAAGGAAATTAAAGGATACTATGTCTACAATCCCACCGATCACAAAGTGTTTGTTATTCGGAATGGTACCTTTTGGAAAAAGAGTTTATCTCTAAAAGGACCAGTGGGAGTAAGGTGAACCTCGAAAAAGTTTGAGAGTCACAGGACAATGTAGAACCACAGATGGAAACCGGAGGAGACTCACAACAAGTTGTTGAGCTTGTTCAAGTAGCACAAGGCCCACGAAGGTCCGATAGATCACGGCTACAGCCTCAGAGTTGTATTTCTAGTGCTTTATGTTGATGACATCCTACTCATTGGGAATGACATTCCTACCTTGCAGAGTGTCAAGTCTTGGTTAGGAAAGTCTTTCTCAATGAAAGATTTAGGCGAAGCGTCTTATATCCTAGGGATCAGGATCCATAGAGATAGATCCAAGAGGCAGATAGGCCTAAGTCAGAGCACATACATAGACCAGATACTGCATAGGTTCAGTATGCAAGAATCTAAAATGGGTAACATACCCATGTCTCATGGCATCCATCTCAGTAAGGATCTGTGTCCTAGTACACAAGATCAAAGAGACCGCATGAGTAAGATTCCATATGCCTCCGCCACTGGATCTATCATGTATGCCATGCTATGTACTCGACCGGATGTGTCATATGCCTTGAGTATGATCAGCAGATATCAACAAGATCCCGATGAGGGTCACTGGACTACCGTCAAGAATATCCTTAAGTACTTAAGAAGGACTAATGACTTATTCTTGGTATATGGTGGCTTGGAGGATGAGCTCTGTGTGACCGGTTACACAGATGTGAGTTTCCAAACTGACCAAGATGATTCAAGATCGCAATCAGGATATGTATTCCTATTGAATGGTGGTGCGATGAGCTGGAAGAGCTCTAAGCAGAGCACTCTAGCTGATTTTGCAACGGAAGCTGAGTATATAGCAGCATCGGATGCAGCTAAGGAAGCCATTTGGATCAAAAAGTTCATCACTGAACTTGGGGTGGTTCCTACCATCTCAAATCCAATAGACTTGTTTTGTGACAATATCGGGGCTATTGCGCATACCAAGGAGCCTAGGTCACATCAAAGGACCAAGCACATACTCATGCGATTTCATCTTATCAGAGAAATCAATGATAGAGGTGATATAAAAGTATGCAAAGTACCAGGAGTAGACAATGTTGCTAATCTTCTTACTAAGCCGCTTGCACAAGCAAAACATGAGCGTCATGTTAGGACAATGGGAATTAGAGTAATTAATGATTTCACCTAGTGCAACTGGGAGTCTGTTGGAAATTATGCCCTAGGGGCAAGTCATTGTACTTTAAACGTTTATGTTAATTAAAGTATTCTCCTTTAGTTATCATTTCATTTGGATGTTTATAGTGATAACTGTATCATTGGATATATCTTATAGATTATCCTAAATGTCCCTGGTCGGTCATCTACGCGGGAGCGAAGATGAAATAAGACCAGTATTACTTTGATGATTATAGAGATACGAATCAAAGTCATAAGCAATTGTAAGAGTACAAGGTGCTGGAACGACCCACTATGAGAAAGCTACATAGATTTATTCATAAGCTTATCTCATGTATAACTGCGTCACAACGCCCTTTGACCTGAGATCATCATGGATTCCTACATGAGAGTCGCTAGTCTTTGACCTAGTCAAAAGTCACCTTTGACCAGGTGATGATAAAGGCTTGGATCGGGATGAGTGGTTTTCATGCAGAGGAATGTGAATGGTCAAGATGGAATTTGTCCCTCACATTTGTAGAGAGATAATACTGGGCCCCTCGGTGAGTGAGTCTGAGAAATGTATGGCCATACTACGATGGAAAATAGTTTCCATTTCAATTATTTGACTACTCAAGAATTGAAAAAGTAATGGTTAAGAACAGGAAGTTGACATTATCCATGCCTCATCTTTGACCAAATTATCGCGTGATAAAAGAGACGTCACATGGTTGTACGATAGGTAGTATCGTATCATCGATCCCCATATGAATTGGGTAGTCGCAATGTCTTACTAGAGGCTGCTTGCGACTTGTGGGCTAGTACAGTATTGGGCAACTGCCAATCTCATATGGGCCTGTAGGGTCGCACATAAGAATAACCCAATACGAGCAAGTGTCCAGATTCACTGAATCCTAGATATGTCTAAGATTTAATGAATACAACTTTAATCTAGGATAATATATATATATATATATATCTTATAACATAAATTCAAAATTAAATAATAATGATATTATTAATATAGATTATAATATTATAATATATTATTTGTTTTGTATTTAATTTATTTGATAAATTAAATATCTAAAACAAATAGAGATATTGTAACTCAAATTTAATTTTTGAATAAAGATATCATATATATGACTTAATTTGAATTGAGATATAGTATCTCGATTTAATTAAATAGATAGATATCATATCCCGATTTAATTTATAGAGATAAATTAAATCGAAGGCTTTTAATTCGAATTAAATAAATAGATTAGATTAGATCTATTTTATAGATTTAATTAATATATTATTTTAATCCAAATTCAAATTTCAAGATTAAAAAGGATTAATTTTGAATATATAATACACCTATTGGGTTTTGAAAAACCTACGGGACATTTTGCAAGACGTATTAGAAAAGCCGCGAGAAACCCTAGAGAGAAAATGAAGAGATGTGAAAATACTGAAGGCACTAGCACACTGCCATTGGTGTTGGAGACTGTTCAGTGTGGATATCGGTAGAAGGAGTGGATTCGTAGATTGGCTCCTATTGATCGTGTAGGTAGCCCACAAGATCGAATTGAACGAGACACTTATTAATTCGCATAGGAATATGTCAGGCCCAATAACGGGGTGGCCCAGTAAGGAATATGTCACATATTAGGACCTGCCTATAATAAAGGGGGATCCTATCTTGTCTATAATCAAGGGAGATCTCGATATAGATCTGGTAGTTATGATACTATGGCCGTAAATTACAGGGCCCACGATATCCAACCTAAGGTATACTCTATAAATACAGAGGTCAAACCTTAAGATACACACGTTCTAACCCTAAACTATTTACATATAGTCATCACTGTGCACACACACCACCCTCTTGGGCGAAGGGCTTATCTGTGTACAGTGATCTCGTGTTCTTCTGGTTATCTGCCTCATAGATACGCAGACTGAACCCTTTTGATCCAATACCAACTCACTAGCCCATCAGGCTAGACATCTGTGTTCTATACCTTAACGTCCAATTTTAATCTAGAAGTAACCACTTAGAGGCGCGGGCTATTTGTAAGTTTTTTTAAGAGCACTTTTACTCTGAAAGTAAGCAAAACGTAAAAATTTCACTATGGTTGTGAGGCAATATTAAGTTTGATCGTTAAATGACATGTGACACTCAATAAGCCATCTCCTCAGTTAATATTACACCTGTAATAATTTAAAAAAGGAACATCTCATCTCATAAAAAAATTGCTTCATCAAAAAGTAGACCCAGGAAATCACATCGATAAAAATCTCACACTCTCTTTGCCAGTCACTTCCAATCAAGCAACGAATCAAAAGTTCTCTGAAACTCGGTTCTTCCCAATAGAAGTATGAAAAACAAGAAATTGCTTTTTTAGTGCTATTCAGAGCATCTTATACTGCAGATTTCATATAGAATGGTTTAAGATTTTACAAAGAAGAAAATCAAAGGGATAACATCAAAAAATAGGAAGAGCAACATCAAAAATCATAATAACATCAAAAATTCAAAATCAAAGCAACATCAAAATCATATTAACATCAAAAAAATCATATAACAACAACACCCGGGAGGAAGAGACAAATCCAGAATCCAAAGAAAAAATTCAAAATCTAGAATCAACCACCTCATGCCAATAGGAAATGATATCAACAAATTCATTAGCCCATAAGCAAAAGTAGGATAAAACCCAGAAAATCAAAAGAAACCATCTCTTCACCATCTTAGAGATTTTTGGGAATATAGTTTGAATTAAAGATTTAGATCATCAATTGAGGAAGAATAAGATTCAAATACCCACCAAAGTCATCAAATGAAGCTACCCCAAAATGCGACTCTAGTCCTCTCGATCGTTTCAGCTCATGGTGTCTTTGCTCGATCTCATCCTTGGTTCTTGTATACCTCCTCTTGATCTCATCCTTGGTTCACATGTTAAAGATGATGAAAAAGCTACTCCCAAAATGCGACTCTAGTCCTCTCGATCGTTTCAGCTCAGAGTCATCAAATGAAAAGGGATTGGCAAGTTCTTTGAAGGTTTGGTATTTGGAGCCATGGATGATGAAGAAAGGAAGAATCAAACCCTATTTGGGGAATATAGTTCACATTTGAGGGATAAAGCTTTAGATCGTCGGTTGAGAAAGAATAAGACCTAAATACGCATCGAGTCATCAAATGAAGCTGCTCCCAAAATGCAACTCAGGTCCTCTCGATCGTTTCAGCTCATGGCATCTCTCTCTCTCTCTCTCTCTCTCTCTCTCTCACCCTAATTGGCAGGTTCATTGAAGGTCTAGTAACTGGAGCCACAGATGATGAAGAGAGGAAGAATCAACCCCTATTTGGTTTGATATGATGAGAGGGAGAGTGTATGCTTTTAATATTCACTAACAGACTGGGTGAAATTGCTACGTTTTAGATACTTCTAGAACTGCAGGGTTCAAGGTTAAAAAAAAAATAAGTAAGGAAAAATTTCTTGATAAATTTACAAACATTATCTGTATTCTCTCGGTGTCCCGGAAAAGAACAGAATATTGTGAATGGATTAGGGCAGAGAAGGTCTATAATTTAATTTGCATTTTGAGCTCTATAATTTGATGTTTATTTTGTCATTCATGTAATTTTACCAAATTTTTAATCAGGCCTAAATAAATATTTTTGAGAAAACTAATTTTCTAGATTGGTCATTACACTTCCTCAATCATAATCCTTAGTCTTTATGTTCAAAATTTATCAAGTTTTTTTTTTTTTTTTTTTTTTTTTTTTTTTTTTTTTTTTTTTTGGCCGACTCAAAAATTTTTAATTATAAGTTTATAACCAATATGAATGCTCTGTTAATTATAAACAATATGAATTCTGATTAAACATATAAAAGTACCAATAAAATACAAAATAAAACTAATTTTTAAAATAAAATTATGTAATAATTTTTAAAACAATTCAGTGAGTTATTCATGATAACTATGTGTTTTTTTTTTTTTTGGTCAAGTATGATAACTATGTGTTGATTGTTTTAAAATTACTCATTTAGTCATTACTCACACAAATGAAAACGCTCATTAACATACACCACTTTCAAGGATTGTTCAAAAAATATTTGTAAATTTGGGAGGTAAAGTAAATTAAATATTTTAAAGTAAAAGGCTCTACTGAGTCAACTATCAATAAAATTTAAAACTTCCACCCCACATCCGTTAGAATATTGAAGATTTTGGCATTTGAACCCACGGGAAAAAATGTTAAGCTTAAATATTGATATATCGTTCAACCCACCCGTGAAACAAGGAGATGTGTTATATTTTAGAGAATCAGATGAGAGAGTAATTGTTGTATCTTATTCAGATGAATGAACGATTACGTACATTTATAGACAAAATAGAGAATCAGATCTGTTAATAAGATCTAGATTTGAAATTTGAAAACTAATATTCTAACAATAATCTCCTATAATCTCTAGGTTTAGTTAATCCCTATAATTAAGGGATTAATAAAATATTCTAATAATAACAGATTCTACACTTACGTTGATCACCTTTCCCTGTGTGTAGAGTTGTAGCAGTGAATTGAGATGAAATATTGAATATTCAGAGGAAATCTTATTGCCAAGATTAAAATCTGATAAGATATCTGATTATAAAAAATAATAATAATAATAATAATAATAATAATAAATAATAATAATAATAAAAATCCCCAAATAATCCATACACTAACACAAGACATTAAATAACATTACGTATATCATTCTATTCTACATATCATCTCTAAGTGATGTCAAACTATAGAATGAACTATACTGATAAGGGCATATTTCCACCAAAAATATTCAAAGGAGGTAAATAATTTTGCAAACCTTAGACGCAACATAACAATTAACATCGGGGATTATGGCTCTTCAATGTTGGATGTCGCCAATTTGCACCAGGCTTTCCACATAATTGTAAACAGTTGCTCTAAAGCCATATCTATGTCCAGGGATAGAAAACCACTTGCGTTCGTTTGTGGTGCCATTGATGATATATAGACCACATTCTGGTTCAGCATTCTCCGTTTCAACTTCAGTTTCACCAATAAGTTCATTCATTCCATAATCAAAGCAAACAATCCGATTCCTCCAAATGGTCCCAAGATATAACTTGAATGGATCACAGTCGTAACTATATATCCACCTCAAACTCCATCTCTTTTCAAATGAACCTCTTACCCCTTCCTCCATCACCCCAAAATAAATACAAGCATGTTGAGAGTTTATCATGCAAGGACGAGAAATTATTACAAGTTTTTCGTCACACACAGCAAGTCTCACACCTACATGGCATAATAAAGTAGGCATTGGTGTTACTGTAAACACTTCCGTTTCTAAGTCCAATGAAATTATCACATCACTATCATCACCTGGCCTCGGCCCATACCAAAACATAACTCCTTTAATAGTGACACAATGACCAAAAATTCTAAAATCTTTTATGTTGTCAAAGTGTATGTCTTTCCAGGACCCTGTGCTTAAGGAATACACTTCCACTTTATAAATCATGTTAGTCTGAGAAAATCTCACTATCTTGTAATCATTAATAAGAGGACTGAAACCAAAACCGAAATGCCGAAAAACAGGAAAATCAGCAAGAGTTACAGGCAGAGTTACAGGCATTCGTCTGACCTCTCTGGTCGCCGGATTCCACAATAAAGGGGTAGGAGGCTTTATACTATAATCGGCGAGGCAGATCAAGCCATGGCAAGAACCGACGAGGCGAACGCCCATCAAGGAACCAATCGAAGGTAAGTTCTCAAACTCATGAAATTTCATCTCGCAATCCAGCAAACATAAGTTGAAAAGGTTATTTCTACGAACGTGTTTGATAAGAAGAGAAGGGTTTTGATGAGTAGTGTGGTGGTGGAGATGGTCTTGGACGAAAGATGGGGCTTTGATGAGATTTTTCCAATGTTTCGACACACATTGAAATCTGATTAGGGATTTCACAGGGAGTCGTTTGAAAATATCTGTGATGATTTCTTCAGGAAGAAATGGCAGGGGGACATCCGATAACATCTGATTCATCGTGCTCGGCTGAGAAGACCAGGTGTCTCAGAGGAAATCAGAGTTTTAAGAATCAAAGCAATATATTTGATTTGTTCTTTGTTGACTGAGAAGAAGGAATCTCAGAGAGGAAAACCGTCGCAATCCATAGGGAAGGGTTTTATTAGGGAAGATCGGACGAAGGAGACAGTTGATGATCTTTAAATTTTGGGTAATTCAGCTCTTTTTAAAAGGGATATTTTATTTAAATTATTAGTGATATATATATATATATATATATTATATCATCGGAAGTGATATTTTATTATATAGATGGCAACGGCTTTAGTAATGTTATTAAGTTTATTTTGAAGTTAATTTCAAGATTTTCGCATATGAAGTTAACTAATCAATTTGAAATTTAATATCTTTTTTTGCCATCAATATGAGGTTTTATTTTTATATCATATCAAACCCAGTGAAATACAATCCCAAACATCGATCATCCTCTCCCGTAAGTTTCACCGATGAAATCAATTTCCAAATTTGAATTTAAGCTTAAATATCGCAACTCTTTTTGTCATTGAGTCAAAGTTTCATTACTACGTGTGTGTATATATAATAACCCTAAATATATTTATAGACTATCAAGATAATATAATAGATCATTAGGAAAAAATATTTACTTATGTTATTTTAGATATTTTCTATTATTTATGAAATATTTTTTATTTGTTGAGTGATCCTTAAGTTTAGGATCCGTAACTATAATACTTGTAAACTAAATTAATAATTTCATTTATCTATTTATTTATTTTTGTAGTTACTCCCATAATATCAGTTGTGGATTAATGGGCTAGTTTTAGGAATATCTAATAGTATCTTATTGGACTATCTTAATTTATTTAGTATCATAGGATGATCTTGATTAAAATATTTAATTATTTGAATGAAGATATTAGGATTATCTTTCAATTTTATTTGTTGCCTTTAATTCTTTCCATTATTTTGATCGCTATCAATAATAATAATGATAATTTTAAAAAATACCTTTATTTGGTTCAAGCCAATTTCAAATTACCAAAGGGCCATATAAATTTATTGATTATGTTATTATCTATTGCAGGGAATTTTAGTCTTTTTCTATTAAAACCCGTCTTCTCCTCCTTATCATCGATTGATTCGTTCAGCAACCACGAAGGAAAAAATTTCTGGAGACTTCGCCATTCTTCTTCTCTGTTCGGCTTGTCTTCTATGTTCTCCGGCGGTGTTTCCTTATCTGGCACTGCCATGATAAGAATAGCTTTCCCCTTCCTTTTCCATTCAGCAAGTGCGTGGGTCCGTTTTTCTTCACCGTCGGTGGGTGTGACCTCATTTTGTTAGGGCTGTGTCGTAACAATTAAAGTCATCTTCTTCCTTTGCTATGATCGATGTTGCCTCAAGAGTGTGTGTATTAGAGTTTTGAACCTGTTCTTGGGTGCTAAGATTGTATATGTATGTTCAAATCCTTCTTCTCCATCCTATGTTCTGCATCTTATTGTTGTATGTGTTTGTCTTTATTCTTCTTTGCCATGTTGACTTTTATGCTTGTGTTAAGAGCCTCAATCCTTCTTCTCTTTTTTGCTTCCATGATTTGTTGTGTAATAGGAATTGAATTTTTCCCCTGTCCGTGGCTAGATGTTTAAAATGAGAGTGGAAGTTCAGAGTGTGGTATTTGTTGGTAATTGTAATTGTGATGTTGTTCTTTGAGTTTACTTTGAATGCCTACTAGATGTTTGAGAAAATGTGAATGATGAAGTGTGGATGCTGTAGAGAGTTGAAGAAAAAGAGAGCTTGTTATGTCAATATAAATGTATAAGTATGATTGGTGATTGATAAAATATTTGAAAGGAGAATTTAAAGCAAAATATTGGTATTAAATGGAATATTGAGGCTTTTGTGAAACTAATTTGGTGCATGGGTGGAGCATGATGATTGTTTATAGGTTAAAAGTTGTTTAAGAAACTTAATTTTGGTGCTGTGATTTAATAAGGCTGTTTAAAGTTGCTGGTTAGTAAGATGGGATAATAACCATTAATTTTTATGATTTGATTTTTATAAGCTCCCAAGGTGTTGGTGAAATTGTTAAGATGGTACACGTTTATGAGTTGATTTTGTGGAATGCATATAAGTATTTCAATAAATGCTTAAGAAGGAAATTTTATGAGGTTGAGAAATAAATTAGTTGGTGATAACATTGAATAAATTATTAGACAAGAATCAATTATTTTTCTAACCGAAATGTTGTTGAAAACTGAATTTGAAAAGTTTGGAATTTTATATAATCACTAGTGCAAAAAAAGGCTTTAAGACCGCCTCATTTGGAGCGGACAATGGACACCCGGTCTTAAAGGAATGACCGGTGGCAGTTCCGTAAATATAAAGAACTTCTTGCACCTAGGACCAATTTTTCACCGCTCTTAAAATCATTATTGAGACCGACTAAAATACCACCGGTCTTAAAAATTGAACTGAAATTTCAATTACTTTCTAAATATATCTCATATAGCCGTACTTATATTTTTAAACGGTAAAACATAATAAGGAAAAATTTAAATATAAAAAGTCTAAAGTTTTAAGACCGAACTTATCAACAAGACGGTCTTAAAAGTTTTCTTTCAAGACCGGACATATGATACTTGCGGTTTGAAAAAGTTCATTAATATTAAGACCGGCGTTTTAAAAGGAACGGTCTTAAAGGTTAAACTTTTTAGATCGGACGTTTAATATGACCGGGATTAATGTAAATATTAAGACCGTCTCTTTTTTATCCGGTCTTAAAAATCCAAGCAAGATATACATTTCTTCGCGGAAAGCTTTTGTTACTCGTGGAGAACCTGCGTTCACGTTCCGAAACCCTTCTGTTGCATTACTCTCTTCCTCGCCCACGTACCATCGGCCCTGTTACTCTCTCATTTGCTCGGGCATTCCTCTCTTCCCCGTCTCGAAAATGGACGGTGAAAACGAATCTATTCGTGTTCCGGCAACGCCGATTCTGGTGTGACGGGTGTGAGTGAGAACGAACCCTCTTCATCTCACAATGAGGCTCGTAATCGCCCCCGCACGCCGTGGTAGAAGAGGCACACGAATGATGGATGTGACCCTAAGTCGGACCGGGTCAAAGCTCGAGATTGGTTTAATGCAAGGTTGGAACTGTCGGTCCTAATAAAAGCAAATATAATAGTTTTGTCATTGCCTAGCACGCAGCAAGGTTAGCATCTTGACGGATGAGTGGAAAAGTGTGGACTATAAGAATGTAAAGGATCCTATTTGGGAGACTATCCGGTTACATACACATCGTCCCCGATCGTCGAAGTTGAAAGACAAGACATTGTCTTATTGTGCTGATCGGTGGAGGAAGTTTAAGACCTTTCTCGCTAACACGTATATTTTCTCCGATGTTCCGCCCGCCAAACATCCTTGGGAAGTTTACACATTTATTGATGAACGAATTTGGCGACAATTTGTTCTTCTCGCGGACCACTCCTGAAGCTCGGGTGAGTTTATATTTAGTTTTGTTTTCCCTTTTGTTTGCTTATTAACTGTGCGGATATGTGAATGTTATTGTGTTCATCTAATCCTGTTAGTTATATAATAGTTCGGTGTGTGAATAGAAGTATACATTTCTTGCCTTTGTCTATGCAAGTCTGATATGTCAACCCTGAAAAGGTAAATTACTGATGAGAAGGTATTAATTGTGTAATGGTTTGTCTTGCAAAGGAGGAAATGAATAGTCTTAAAAGGGGGAAACTTTATATACCCAATTGTTACTATCTAATGGGGATCTTGATCCCCTAATTGGATGCCTTAAAAGGATCAAGTTTGTATTATTCGTAAGCCTTTGTCTATGCAAGTCGATATGTCAACCCCGAAAAGGTAAATTATCGATGAGAAGGTATTAATTGTGTAATGGTTTGTCTTGCAAAGGAGGAAATGAATAGTCTTAAAAGGGGGAAACTTTATATACCCAATTGTTACTATCTAATTGATCCTAATGGATGCCTTAAAAAGGATCAAGTTTGTATTATTCGTAAGCATAATTCTCTTTTGTTTCTTAACCTATCTATCTAGCTAGCACTACAAAACATAGCTCCAATTTCTTCTACAATTCTACATCTTCCTTAAATAAAATGTTGAAACTTGATGAAGTGAAGAATTTGACTACTTGTTTGATTGACGTTCATATGAAGCGAGAAGTTCTCTAATTTACGTTAGTGACATGCATGGCAGGAATTCATAATTAATAGATGTTTTCAATCCTGATTCACAGAAAAGAAGGGAACAAGCACAGGAGACAGGTAGAAAGAATGATTGCCCTCATAGGGCTTCTCATGCACGGATATCAAAAGGCCGAAAAAGATTTGATGGTCGCCAAGCGGAAGAGATTGGATGATGAAGTAGAATCCAATCCTTCGTGATACATGCTCCTCCATCTCCAATACGTCGCGAGGAGTTGTGGTTGCATATTCGGCAAAAGCCAAGCGGCACCTACACGAGTGAACAAACTCGTCTAGTTCTTTGAAAGAATTGTAAGTATCGTTATTGTTATTTTTTAGTTACTAAACATGTTTCATTACTAAGCTTCTCGTTATCTGTATCTTACAGGAAGATCTTAAAAAGAAAGAAGCAGAGGGATCTTTTGTGTCGGACGGGAGGAATGATGTTCTGACCGTTGCGACCAAAAAACCGGATCACCCGGGGCGTGTAAGGGGGATTGGAGGACGGGTAGGCATAAAGCAAGTCTTTGGTACATCCAAACGCCATAGACAAAGTATGGTTACCCGGGAGGAGATGGACCAGGACGCCGGCTGCTAATAAAGCTTCAATGACGCAATGTTTCAATCCGAGATGAGCGGATGAAGGAGGAACGAGTCACCGAGGTCGCTTTTGAGCAATCGTCCGAGAGACCCGGTGTTCCCTTCACATACTCACTCGCAACCGTGCGAGAGCACTAGAGGAGCTGCATTGTTGGAGAGTCGAGCAACCTTGTGACCTTTATGTGGAGGATCCCGATCATCATGATGGACAATTATTGGTTGCAAAAGGGACTGTTCACAACTTGGGATCAACCGTACACCACCAACAAATGCCCGATGATGAAGTCGAGTGTCGGTTGAAAAGGTGATCATTGATGCACATGCTCCCTCTCCAAACCGATGAGTGAAGCTTGTGAGTGATGTCAAGGGAACCTTCATCCCTTTGCCCGGTGAAGCTTGTACATGTCTCTACCGCTCCCGAAGCTTCAATCCCTCTTCCTCCAGTTCCATCCCCTCGTCGGGCTCCATCCCCTCCTCAAGCTCTATCCCCTCGCTAAGTTGGTCGCCAGGGAAAAAATATCCGATCTAATGAAAAGTGGATATTTTAAGGATAAATCGTGGCTTTGTCGATGAAGTAGTAGGTGTCCCTCATCCTATGCCCGTTCAAGTTGACACCGTTGATGTTGAGCCTCGTCGCTTCCTCGATGTGGAGCTTACCGATGCGAGTTGTTCAAATTTTTATGAAGTAAGTATCTTCTTGTCTATGAGTACATCATTTAAATGCATCGTTTAGACATACATACATATATATATTTCCCCGATCGATGTCATTATGGTAGGTTCTTGCATCATGAATTGGTTCAAAGGTGCGGGATCAACGACTTTGGATTCTTGTGCCCCTGTCTATTCAAGTCAAACAACCATGGAGGAGAGACAGGAGTACATATCAAAGAGGTTGTGCTCGGTGATCGAGAAAGTTGTACTTTTTGCCATTCTTCCACAGTACATATCAAAAATCTTGTCCGCAATTCACTTAATTCGCTACATATATATATCATCGAGTATAGTTTTGACGATGTGAATTTTCAGCCGCCATCGGCGTTGGTCGTCATGTGCATGGACGAGCATAAAGTTATCTTCTTATGCTCCACTCACACTGAGCCATTGCCTTCGTTGGTGCAGACCATCAACAAGTAAGCATGTCATTTTGATTCTCTTGTCTGACATCTCTGCTGTGAATTTTAAGTGAATCATTGATAAATTTGTAATTTTGATGATAGTGCCATGAGGACCTTCCAAAGACTAGAAAAGAAAAGGCATGCTACTCGGGACAAAGACCCCATATGGTACATGCACGGAGGTTGGTACAATATTTAATTTGTAGCACACGCCTTGTGAACTTGGTCATTGAGCTATATATATGCTCTTATATATATTTCTTGTTCATTTTAGACCCGTCGGCAACCACGAGAGTCCAACTTATGTGGCCGTACATCATGAAACACATGTATGATATTACAAGGCGAGGGATACTAAATTAACTGCAAAGGTAAATGTATTTGATGTTACATATTATGCAAGTTAATTCAGTTTAAACTTCTTGTTACAAATGAAATATGCACGCAAGTTAATTCGATTCTTTTGTCTTTGATGTTACGAGATGTTTCAATGCAAAACTCCCTTTCGACGATGATGAACTGGAGCACATACGCAATGTGTTTTGTGAATATCTGTATGGTCGATCTTAGAGTCAGAAAAATGACAATAATTAATGTCCTAAATTCATTTGTAAGTATAAACTGTAGCAACAATAATCGATCTTCGTAAATTTGTTTATTTTTTTGAACAATTCATTTGTAAATATACATAGGCAATGTAAAATTCAATAAATAAATTTAGTTAATTTTTCGAACAATTTTCTTGTGTCCATTTTGGGTTTTGAATGTATTATTGGATGGTGGATATAGCTATTTAATTTAGTGTTTGAAATCGAGACTTTTAGGACCGTTCATTAACAAAGATGTCCGGTCTTAAAGGTCCGCAAAATCTACGGTGTAAAAAGTATGAGACTTTTAGGACCGTATATTTCTTTAGTGTCCGCTCCTAAAAGCTTAAAAACCACATGAACTTTTAGGTCCGGACGTATTATAAAAGGTCGGTCTTAAAAGTCCGCTTAACTTTTAGGACCGTATTTTTATATATAATCGGTCTTAAAAGTCTTTTGGTTAAAAGTATGCTTAACTTTTAGGACCGTATGTTGTTATTTGTGTGATCTTAAAAGTCATTCACCTTTAAATACCCCTTTTCAGACAAATTAAATGGTTAGGGTTGAAAACAACCGAGGTTCTGGCGTTCTGCTCAAGCTAGGTCCTTCTTTATCATCGTTTTTACCTTTCCATGTGTAGAGGCAGCATTATCGGTGTCCCTTTTATTTTGTCTTTTGTCTTTTTGTCGGAAAAAGAAGGAAGATAATGAAAAGGACACTTTGTTTCTCACATGGGGAGGTAAAAACGACGTCAACGAAGGTCCAACCTTGAGAAGAATAGTCACTTTGTTTGTTCTTGTCCGAATAAGGTAAAAGCTCCTTTTTTTTTTGTATGTTCTTAACTGTATTCTTGAATTTGTTGTTGGATTTACACGAGGACAATGTTTTGTTTGTTTCCTTTTTGTCGGAAAAAAGAAAGACGATAATGAAAAGGACAAGAGGCAATCGGATATGGAAACCAAAGCCGACAAAAATGGCGTGTTTTTAGGACCGTCGATTTACTAACTAAAGTCTTCGTTCTTTTATTTTAGGTTTTTAGTACGCCATTATCCATCCTTCATAGTTGCCTTGTTTATTACTTTCCGGTTCAGATAAAGTACTAAACTCACATGAGAACAAAATTTAAAAATATTTTATTTACTAATTTTTTTACGCGCCCTATAGGGGCGACGATCACACAAAAAAAATAAAAATAAAAATGCAACAAAAAAAAAACTAATCCCTCTCGTAGTCGGAAAGGGAGGGGGTGTCGGAGTCGTCGGAGTCGTTGGAGTTGTCGGAGTCGTCTTCGGCGGGATCGTAGTTCACGTCATTGGCCTCGGAGTACCATGTTCAGCTTGTTGTTCATGGTATGAGCAAGCTGAACCAATTGGCCCAAACGTCGATCGATTTGATCGACGCGGGCCACCAGTGACTACACCAACTGCTTCACAGTCGGATTTGGAGGAGGCGGTGGCGGAGGGGGCTGAGGTTGAAGAGGAGGAGGAGGAAACGGAGGACTGGGGAGCAGCCATTACGGTGGGGGCGAGGTTGAAGAGGAGGAGGATGAAACGGAGGACCCGGGGGAGAAGAATGTGAAGAAAGTACAGTAACAACGGGTTTAAATAGAGAACCCATCCTGAACAATGTGAAACGCTGAAAGCTTTAACGAGGAGACGCATTGTTCATCAGAATACGAGGAGACACCTAGTTGGGAAGTTTATCTGGAAGCCGAAGAGACTCTGCATGATTCATTTGAACAATGTGTAAGTACCGGGTAAATGATAAAAGGTCGGTCTTAAAGGTAATACTTTTAGGACCGGACTTATTATAAAAGATCGGTCTTAAAAAATTAAATAATAGAATTTTATACCGCATACCTATAAGTACCAGGTTAATGATAAAAGGTCGGTCTTAAAATAAAATGAATTGGAAAAATATTAAATAATGGAATTTTATACCGCGTACCTATAACTCCTTATTAATTCCTCACTACCTCGTAACTCCAAACTACGTACGTGGCTATCGAGAACAGCTCTCGCCTCTATTAATTAACTCCTCATACTCTCTACGCCCCAACCTGCTCAAACCATGGTTAGATTCAAGAGAGCGCTCGTAGGGGTGCTCTTAGTCGTGATGCTCGTGCCTTCCGTCGATCGTTATACGGTGTGCCTCCTCCATCGAGAGTCCGTCCTATTGTGACGAGAAGAGTCTCGGGTCGTTGGACCCATTGTTATTTCTTCGGATGATGAAGAGGTTCCCGCTCCCCTTTCCAACCTCTTGGCCCCACCGCGACTACTCTCGGCCCCTCTCCTCTTTCCTCTAATGAAGCATTGTGGTGATTCGAGTAATAGAAACTTGCCGATCTCCGGTGGGAAATTAATCTTTCACGCCGAAATCACCAAGGCTTTGGAGGATAATAAGCTTTAGGAGATGTTTAGTCAGATTCTTGTTTTTGATAATTTTCTTCTTGTTTTTGTTTTGTATTTTTCTTGTGTACGTGCATATGCAAGTAATATATGTAATTAAAGAAACTCCAGTTTTCCTTTAATTTTTATTCATTCGATTCTTTGCGCTTGCCAAATCCTTTATTAGAAATCACAAAAAGAATTTTAGGACCGGAGTATTATAAAACGGCGGTCTTAAAAAGTTGTATATATACAACCGTCTCCTTTTAATGAATAGGTTTAATTGTCTCAATTTAGGTCCGGAGGATTATAAACCTCCGGTCTTAATAAAATCCCAAATATAAAACATGTCTCGCTGTCGCGGGGAATATTAAATTTCCCTCTCGAACTTCTCTTGTCGCGCCTAAAGTGTTACTCGGGTTACGCATCGCCACTTCGTGGTTCGCGTTGCTCTCTCGACAATCACTTTACGGTTCCTTAGCTAAACGTCTATAGACCAAGGTTTGTAAGAGGTGTTTCGGTTATATAACTTTATGATTTTCCCGCTCATCGTTCGGGTTTTCCTGGGTTGAGCGAAATCGATCAAATGTTCTTGTGGGTTTTCGTGTTGTTAATGGATATTGTATTTTGAAGATTATAATTGCATTTTAGACCTACCCAACTGACCAATAAATGTTTTTAGGGTACTCTTTACGTACGCAACATCAACGTTCGTGGCGGGAGAAGAAAGACTAAGCAAACGCATTTGAATTTATATGATACGGGTGAGTCCACAAGACCTTCACGCGATGAATTTAATTTCCTCGTCATGCATTTATTTTGGTTCTTGGATTCTCTGCGATACATTTTATGACCAAAAGTGATTCTTCGTTCGCATTTAATGAGCAAGTTTATCCGAAAAAAAGGAAAAAAAGACTTAACCGACATTTGAGCATATATATGTATGTTAAATCTTTCCGTCTATATATATAGGAATTCTACTATGGATCACGGTTGGATAAATGCTAAACGGACGAGTGTTGAATATCGAATGGGGTGAGAGACTTTATAAAATTTGCTAAACAAAATGCCCATGCCGAGGGTGGGAAGTTTTATTGCCCTTGTGTAAAATGTTTGAATGAGAGGCGACTAAGTCACGAAGTTATACACACACATTTAATTTGTGAAGGAATTTGTAAGACTTATACGGTATGGGTATGGCATGGTGAAAAAATACCAAGTGGGTCTCAACATAGGGAAGTGGCCTTTGATGATAATGACACGGATATGGATGATCACATAGAGGACATTATCCGTGATGTAGGAGAAGAGGCTTTTCATCAATCACATGCATATGGTAATATGTGCAGTGATGCGAGACCCTCTATACCGTGGGTGTAAAAAATACCAATTCTTTGAATCTTTGTATTGAAATTGATAAGCTTGAAGGCACGTCATGGATGGAGCGACAAGAGTTTTCGAAATGCTTGAGGCTTTTAAGGACATGCTTCCGGATGATAATGTGTTGCCGCATCGATACTATGATGCTAAGAAAATACTTTGTCCAGCGGGGATGGAGTACAAAAAGATCCATGCATGCCCGAATGATTGCGTGTTGTATAGAAAAGAGTTTGAAGAGGAGCGAGTTGTCCGAAATGTGAAACCCCAAGGTACAAGTCAAATAAGGGGTCTGCAAAAGTGTTGTGGTATCTTCCAATCATACCAAGGTTCAAGCGGTTGTTTGCGAATGAAAATGATGCAAAAAATTTGAGGTGGCATGCAGATGAGAAGATTTCTGATGGAAAGCTTCGACATCCGGCCGATTCTTCTCAATGGAAGAAAATCGATCAATTATTTCCGAACCGGTGAAGAACCTAGGAACCTTAGGCTTGCCCTTAGCACGGATGGCATGAATCCATATGGAAGCCTTAGCAAAAAGCATACATAGTTCATGGCCTGTACTACTGATTATTTACAACTTATCTCCAATGTTATGCATGAAACGAAAGTACATCATGTGTCTATGTTGATTTCGGGACCGAAACAACCAGGAAATGACATTGATGTTTACCTTGACCCTTGATCGAAGACTTGAAGGAGTTGTGGGCGAAGGTGTTCATGTTTTTGACTCTTTCAAGAAGGAGGTGTTTAAAATGCGAGCCATGATATTTTGTACTATAAACGACTTCCCAAAGCATATGGGAACTTGTCGGGTATAGTGTAAAGGCCATAAAGCATGTCGGTTTGTGAAGAAGGCACACGCTACCATCAACTTCAACATGGAAGAAAGACGGTTTATCTTGGACATAGGAGATTTCTTAGACGGGGCCACCCATATCGTCGATTGAAGAAAGCCTTTTTGGTGGCCAAGAGTATGAAGATGCTCCGATGGCATTGACTAGGAGCAAGTTTATGAAAAGGTGAAAAATATCAATGTCGTATTCGGTAAGGCGCAAAGTGTAGAAAAGAAACAAATATATGGAAAAAGAGATCTGTATTCTTCGATCTTCCATATTGGCGCAATCTTGATGTGAGACACAGTATTGATGTCATGCATGTGGAGAAAAATGTATGTGATAGTATTGTCGGCACGCTTCTCAACATACAAGGTAGTTCCAAGGATGGTGTGAAGGCAAGATTGGATCGATAGCAATGGGAATACGCAAAGAGTTACATCCAAGGCCGAGATGGGAAGAGAACTTATTGTCCCCGGCTTCTCATACTTTGTCTAAGGATGAGAAACGAAGTTTTTTGTGAGTGTTTACATGGCACAAAAGTTCCCACGGGGTATTCTTCAAATTTGAAGAGGCTTGTATCGATGAAGGACTTGAAATTAGTAGGCCAAAAGTCTCATGATTGTCATGTCTTGATGCAACAGCTACTACTCCAATAGCTATTCGAGGCATCGCCGAATATGATCTTCGGTCGTTTTGACTAGACTTTGTGTCTTCTTCAATGCGCTTTGTGGTAAAGTTTTCGAGATTGAAAAGTTGGATGAATTGGAGAATGAAGGATATCTTATCTTGTGCCACCTTGAGAAGCTTTTTGTTCCTACATTTTTTGACATCATGGTTCATCTAATTGTTCATCTAGTGAGGGAGATAAAGATGTGCGGCCCTATCCATTTACGGTGGATGTACCCAATTGAAAGATCTATGAAATTCCTAAAAGGGTACGTGAAGAACGCATACCGGCGAGGAAGCATCGATTGTTGAAATATGTTTCGAAGAAGCCATGGAATTTTGTCAAGATTATTTGGCCAAAGTAAGACATATTGGGCTTCCAAAACGTCGCATCGATGGGGGTAGACGAGGGCTTCCGTAAAGAGTGTGGATCCCGATGAATTGTCACAAGTCCACTTATACATCTTGACTAATGTCGATGAAGTTCAAAGCATAACGCACATAAAGCAGCATTGTAAGGAAAGAAAATCATCGAATGACCGAACAAAGGTTGATTAGGGAGCATAACGAGAACTTTTGCAAACTGGTTCAAACAAAAGGTCGAGGGAGAGGAATGTGTTTCGATACAATCAAATGGTTAGCGGTGGTCCGAGGTTGATGTCATAAGTTGGAATTCGTATGTGATCAATGGTTATACATTTTACACGAAGTCCCTAGATGATACGAGCACGGTCGAACGGTGGTGTTATGTTAGAGGTGAATCTATGCACTTCTCCGTTCGAAAGACAAGAGCCCTTTATTGGCGAGTCATGCCATATTATGGGGTTATTGAAGAGATTTGGGAGGTGGACTATGTGAAAATTAGATTTCCCATTTTCAAATGCAAGTGGGTTAATGTCAATAATGGTGTTCGAATCGATCGGCTAGGATTTACATTAGTCGATGTCAATGGTAGAAGTTTTGGAGATGAACCTTTTATTATGGCGGACCAGTGCAAAACAAGTGTTCTATATCACCGATCAAGAAAATAAAATGTGGTCTGTAGCTCTCCAAGGAAAGAGGGTCATTGATATTGATGAGGAAATGAATTCAAATTATGGTATTCTGAGAGTACTCCTTTTTCAAGGGGGTCTAGGACATGAACGAAGAAGATGAAGTGGATAATGAACCCGGCATAAGAAGTGATCATCAAGAAGGGATATGGGAAGATATCACTTTATAAAAGAGTCAATTCATAAGGTAATATTCATATGCAGATTTCTTTGAAGACTTTAAGGCTTTAACTATATATATTATATTCCTTCTATCTATGTTCATAGTTAATGTCACGATGACTATGAATTTTGTTCTTGTTTTATTTTTGTGGCGGGATCCGATCCAAAGGGGCATGTTATATAAGACGATGTTATGTTGTTGGGTGGGGGAATCGGATGAAGGCATGGTGAATATTATTTTGGGCGCATGTATGTTGTACTTGTAACTTATTGTATTTGTAAGAAAGTTATCTTATTGTATGAATTAATTTAGGTGTTGTAGTCATAGTAATCATTAATTAAGAGGCCAAATAGCTCATGGTGAATAATATTTGTATTCTTTTTCCAATTCAATTTATTCAAATAATTGTTCATAGCTTGTAGCTTAAAGTATCGAATTTTATGTCTTTGGATTGGGTGGTGGATTTGTGTATATATATAATCGGGAAGAACACTGACGGGGAAAAATTGGGAAAATTTAGACCGGAAATAATAAGACGGTGTTAAATGTTCACTTGTTAAGACCGGATGTAATTATATGACCGGTCTTAAAGATCGTGATATTTTAACATGGTCTTTTAAGAGGCCTTAGAGTATATTTAGACGTCCGGTCTTAAATTAAAATATTTAAGGCCGGATGTTTTTATCATCCACTCTTGAAAGTCAGTCCTTTAAGACCGTGTGTAATTAGTCGCGTGGTCTTAGAAAGCCGCTATTTTTCAGACCGTATGTGTCTTGTCGGTCTTATAATTACGATCTTTTAAGAGCGACCTATTTTTTGGCCGGTCTTAAAAGTTGAGCATTAGGATCGAACAAAAAATATTTCGGCTTCATTTAGTTCAACTTTTTAAGACCCAAGTTTTTAAATGTCCGGTCTTAAAGAGTTTCTTTAAGACCGGTTGAGTCCGGTCTTAAATGGTAGACTTTTAATACACTGGAACAAGACCGATCGCATATCGGTCTTACGACCCCCTTTTGTCGGTCTTAAAAGCCTTTTTTCCACTAGTGAATAATGTTGCAAAGAATGCCATTGGGAAACTCCAATGGTTAAGTTTGCTTATTTTCATGTCAACCGTTGGGATGTCTGTTTGGTGATGATTGTGCTTGCTAAGGTGTTGAAGAATCTTAATAAATGAATTAAAAAAATATACCTTTGACATATAAAATTATAACTAGAATAATAATGATTTTTGTTTTAGATGTCAGGGGATTAAGGAGTGAATGTAAATTGATAGGTAGAAGTAAGTCATATATTTGGGAGCACAAGAGTAGGTGAGTGAATAACGTCCCATTATAATTTTTATAAATGATATTTTTACTAGTTGTATTTTTATGTTAATTACCATAATTATAAGTATGATTTCGCGAATGAAAGTTTATCGAATCGTTTCATTTCCTAATTTAATTTATAATGATTTTATTCACAATTACTAATTCCATGAAATTTTATCATTTATGAATTTTTATGCAAAGAATTGGTAAGAAAATTTTCTAAGATATTATTTGTAAATTTTATATTGAGGTGGTTTTATATTTAAAATGCCCTTATGCGGGTTACTATTATATGAAAAGACTTTCAAATGATGGAATTGGAAGGAAATGTTGAGATTTTGTAGACTTGCATGCTGGGGTCTTCTGTTATGAAATATTTTGTTCGAATTCTCATCATTAGAGGAAAAGCTTTTTTCTTGCTATGGGTAAATTGGCCCCATGCATGCTTGAAATTTTTTTGAGAAGCCTCGAATACAGGCACGCGGTTACTAACAAGAGTACGTTAGTCCTTGGTGCACCATGGTTACCCTCGAGCTCGCTTGATATTCGTGAAATTTGTATATCACGCTCGTTATTTGTGGTTTTTGTTTTGTAGCCTTGTGCTACACTTGTTTCGTGGCTCTGTGTCATGCTTGGTTACTTATCCTCATGGACTGTGTGTCCACTCTAGTTTTCATGGCCTCTATGCTATGCTTGGTTATTTTCCCTCGTGGACGGTGTGTCCACACTTGTTATTCCATTCTGTTGAGGTCCTACATAAAGATGAGATTTGAATTATGGTTTAAATTGATTATGTTAAATCAAATGTTTTACTACATACTTTGATTTATTTGATTAACGATATTTTATATAGTTTTATGTATGTTTATGATTGAACACTATAGAAATTGAAGTTGATTTCCATATTGTTATGATTCAAAGTTAAATTAGTATAAATTATTTTCATTAGTATTTCATTAAATTTCATAAATGGGAGGTTATTCATCGGAAAATTTTTGGCTTTAGATGGCATTGCTGACCTTGCACCTTCAGTTGAATGGTGAAGATCCTCATTGCTGATCAAAGCTTGTAGATATATTTTAGAAGAGCTGCTAACTACTGTAAATACAAGTTTATATTTATGTATTTACTTCCGTAGTTTAGATGCTCCACATAGTCTATAGGCAGGATCCTTATCTCTTTTTGATGATTTTGAAATATATGAATATCTATATATTGTTGTGCAACAAATTGATCTTGTGCGTTATTGTGGAAATTTCAGAGAGTTCAACTTACAGAAGAGACTTTATTGAGATTTCTATAAATTTCTTAATTATGAAGTAGATTATATAAGAGCTAGAAGTCATGTATGCATATTCAGTATTATTGTAATTATTACATGAGGCACATGTTTAGATGTGTTTTAAAACTTTAGGAATGTGAGTCCACCTACATTCTATGAGTCTCCCCTAAATTTTTGAGGCGTGACAATATTATAATATATATATTTCACTTGATCTAGTATTATAGGATTAAAGTGCAAATCTTTTCTTTCCTGAATTTTTTTGTGCCCACTGACCCAAAGTACTTTTTAAGGTGTAAATAGTGAATAATAAAACCTAAGTTTATTTTCCCATTCCTTTTTTCTATTAAAACTCTAGCTGACTCATCTTTTTGTCATGACATATGCCTTGTTGTCATATGCCACATAAGAATTTTTTAGTCAAATGATTGTTGATTCAGCAGCTTAACCGTCAAACTAATTGAAAAGTTAGATTTTGATGAAATTGCACTAATTTAATAACTTCAATCGTAAAATTGCATCACAAATAACTTTACGGCACTGGACCCACCTTAACCTATATGTGTGTCTATATATATATTTCACTTGATCTAGTATTATATGATTAAGGTGTAAATTTGCTCTAAAAAAATTTTTTTCGATCAGCAATGTTGCCCTAAAAATATTAAAAAAGAGTCATGTTACCCCTTACCATTAAAATGTTTTGAACTTGATAAAACTTTCAAGTCAACATTACTCCTTAGGAAAAACTTTCAAGATAAATTTACACATTAACCCTAGTATTATAATGCACAGAATTAATATACTTTCTCATGTCTTTAACATAAAACCCAATTGACTTTTCTAGGGATTAAAGAAGCCAAATAAATTTATTGGTCATATGCTTTAAGAGCTTCCTTAATCTATCTAAAAAAAGTTAGTTGGGTCGTATATTAAGGATCAAAAGGAATAATAATATGTTTTAAGAGCCTTACATCTATTTTTAATGATAAGGTCCATTTTTACTCTAGAAGTAACCACTTAGAAGCGCGAGGTATTTGTAAGTTTTTTTAGGAGCACTTTTACTCAGAAAGTAAGCAAAACGTAACAATTCACTATGGTTGTGAGGCAATATTAAGTTTGATCGTTAAATGACACGTGACACTCAATAAGTCATCTCATCAGTTAATATTACACCTGTAATAATTTTTTTTTTTAAAAAAGGAACATCTCATCTCATAAAAAAATTGCTAGCTTCACCAAAAAATAGACCTAGGAAATCACCCCGATAAACAACAATGAAATCCAAAATCCCAATTTTTCTTCTCTAGGAGCTCTTGACACTCTTTTTGCCAGTCACTTCCAATCAAGCAATGAATCCAAAGTTCTCTGAAACTCGATTCTTCCCCAAAGAAGTATGAAGAGCAGGAAATTGCTTATTCAATGCTATTCAGAGCATCTTATACTGCAGATTTAATATAGAATGGTTTAAGATCTTACAAAGAAGAAAATCAAAGCGATAACATCAAAAAGTAGGAAGAGCAACATCAAAAATCATAACAACGTCCAAAAACCAAAATCAAAGCAATTATGTGATAGGTGTGATTGAATGATGTTTTGGTACTTAAGGATTTTTAAAATTAGTAAGTAAATTCTATTGGAGGTTGAAGTATGAATTTAAAAATTTATAGGAATTTAAAATCGTCTGAGCTCAAAACAAAAGCGAGTCAAAAAGGGTTTTGGTAAAGGTATAGCTTCGGAATGAGTAACAGGTGAGTGAATAGCGTCCCTAGTTTTTATAAATGATATTTTTTTATTGTTGAACTTTTATGTTTATTTCCATATTTAAAAGTATGAGTTTTGTGAAGGAATATTTGTTGATAGTATATGAGCAAAGAATGGTGATTTTATTCGTTATTATGTATTTTCTTCCGATTATTTTAAAGCATAATTCATGATTTTGTAGTTAAATGGAAATTAGACTTTTTGAGATATTTTTCATAAATTTTATATTAAAATGATCTTGGATTTTGGAAAGTTTATAAGCTAGAATATATTATTTGAAATGGAATGTTTTTACGCGAGTTCTTGATGTCTTAAAAGGATTTTATCAACAGATTGAATTTGAAGGAATGTTTTGAAATATTGTTTGTGAAACTTCATGTCTTTGGGGGATTTGATTATGAAGTACGACATAGAGTTGTTATTATCTTGAAAGAAGAATTTTTATTGCATTAATAAATTGACCCCAAGTATGCTTGAAAATGTTTTGGAGAGAACTGAATATAGAACACTGGTTACTAACAGCAGTACTGTTAGTTCTAGGTGCACCATGGTCAACCTCAAGCTCGTTGGATATTCATGGGATTTGTTCTCATGCTTGTTTCATGGACCGTGTATCCATGCTTGTTTCATAGACTGCGTGTCCATGCTTGTTTCATGGCCTTGAGTCATGCTTGGTTAGTTACCCTCATGAACTATGTGTCAATGATTGTTTTATGGCCTTGAGTCATGCTTGGTTAGTTACCCTTGTGGACTGTGTGGCCACGCATGTCATCCGTTCTATTGAAAAATGAGGTTTGATAATTATGGTTTAAATTGATTATATTAAATCAAATGTTTTATTTTGTATATGAAATTATTTGAATAATGATATTTATATAGAGTTCTATTTTATTCATGATCGTATAGTTTAGAAATTGAAATTTATTGTTATATTGTTATTGTCAAAAGATAAAGATATTTAAATTATTTTCTTTGTATTTTATTAAATTATAAGAACGGGACGTTATTCACTGAAAAATTTGTTTTGGTTTAGACGATATCATTGATCCTGTACCTCCTACCAGGGACGGACCTTAGAAGATACAATGGGGGATGGCCCCCCCCCCCCCCAAAAAAAATTTGTTTAGAAATTGATTTGGGATGTGTCGGTCTGAATCATGTGCAGTCTGTCAAGGGGAGTTGAGTTTGAATCCAACCATTTGAATCATGTGCAGTCTCTTACTTTCTCTCTTCTTTGAACTATCGGGAGATATGGAAGCTTTGAATTTTCTATACGCCCGATTTCACTTCGTCACTGATAACTGCAAACTAAATCATGTGCAGCGGTCCAGATAAATCAAAATCCTCTTCAACTTCATCTACTGTACAAGCTCCAAAACCTCACTATGTTTGCAATCTTCCTTGGAGCCGGCCAGCAAAGGGATAGTAGAACACCAGAGTATCAGCTATCGACTTTCTAATCACATCAACGGGGATCTCTTCCTCTCGGGAAGCATCATAAAGATAGAACTCGAATCACCGGAATTTGAAACCGAAGGCCCTCTTGGTCATCAATGGTCGACGAAACTTCACTTACAAGAATGTCGCCTTCGCCGGAGAAATTAGCTCGCGGCGACAACGTACTTTGTGAATGATAATGCTCTTTTGTGTTCTCAGGAGCACAGTCCTACATCACATGAGACACTGATGCACGACATGCCCACGTTAAATTGCATTTAATGACTCTTTTTTTTTTTCCTGGTTTTGGAACTTCATCTTCATCTTCCTCTTCCTCTTCTAGTTTTGGCCCCCCCAAAATATTTATCCAAGGTCCGTCCTCGCTCCCCGCCGAGCGGTGAAGAACCTTCTTAACCACTTAAAGCTTGCAGTCTGATTTTCTAGTATTACTAGTTGATGTAATTATAAACCTAGACTTTTGTATTATTATTAATGTTAGATGCTCGACATAGTTTATAGGTAGGATATCCCTACCTCCCTTTGTAGTTTGGAACACATGAATAGTCTAGATTATGGTATTATGAGTATTAATTCACATTTGTATATAAGTTTAAAGCTTAAGGAGTGTAAGTCCTCTCATATTCTGTGCTGGTCACCCCTTTAGGTTTTCAGGGCATGACACTTTCCCTTCGATACTCCTGTTTGACTCCATATCCTCCGTTCCCCTGAGAAATTATTCAATTTAATGAAGAACAGATTTTCCTCCTCAACCTTAGAGTCCCTATCAACCTTTTGCTTATACTCTCCCTTCCTTCTCAGCACAACCTTCTCTTTTTTTCCTCTTGAAATCAGCCTCTTCCCAATCAGTATGCGCCACCGCTAGAACCTCTTCTCAGACTCGACACACATTCATAGTAATCCAAGGCCCAAACCGTGACTCATTAATATTAACCATTGACATCAATCTCTTGGATCTACAATTCCTATTATTGTGGCCAATTTTACCACAGTTATAGCAGAAACTTCAAATTTTTTCATATCGAATTGATATCCAAACTCTACTACCATCCGGTTTAGGCAGCCAAAAACCATTTGCTAAAGATTTCCGTAAATCTAGCACAACTCTAGCACGTAAAAAGCTATGAACACTACTACAAAAAAATGTTATTACGTCTCTAAAAGATGTCCTTCTCTTAAAAAAAAAAAAGGAAGTAAAAAATAAAGGCAATGGAATTTTTGTAATTATATGTAAGAAAAGTTTACTTTTGGCATCTAAGTCGCCAAAAGCATCACTTTTGGCATCTAATTTCAAAACTTAGACGCTAAAAGCGAGTCAAATTTAGCGCTTGACTTTTCATTTACCGCCCAATAGTGAACCTGTGGCATCTTAAATTTATAGTAGGAAGCCAAAAGAATGGTCTTTGGCATCCTATACTGTGTTTTGGGTAAATGAGCAAAAATACACATGTACTTTATCCTCGGGAGCAACCAGCACCATATGCTTTTTTTAGGAGCAAGAATACTCATAATCTTCTTCTCTTTTCTGACTTAGTTCACTGTGGGTGATTTGTTGATGCACAAGTTTTATTAGTCAAGAATGTGCCTTGAGGCAAGCTCACTCGAGGCATACTCTAGCTGACTAGAGGTAAGGAGAAAGCATTTGAAAAACATGTTGAGACATTTTAACTGGAGTCAAAAAGTTGATGCCTGGAATCATATTTCCTAGAGGCAATTATTGACTGACTCGAGGCATGATGAGCTGAGATAACGAGAGTCATTTGCTTGGAGTTAAAAAGAGTTGCCTAGAGTTATAATGCCATGAGGTAAAATAAGTTGACTCGAGGCATATCACGCTGGATTGGAAAATTGAACATGAAGGTATATGCCTTGGGGTATATAATTATAAACTCGAGGCAACGTTGAATTAACGGTGGGGTATGACTTTTGCTCCAAAATGGTAACGACATGTGTATTTTTGCTCCAAAAAAAGCATATGGTGCTGGGCGCTCCGAGGGTAAAGCACATGTGTGTTTTTACTCCTTTACCCTTGTGTTTTAGACGCCAAAGTTATTTCAAATTTGATTTTGTTATTTTTCTTTTTTGTCTTTCTGGCGCACACCCGTGACTTCTAGATTTCAAATCTCCCATGCCTTACTAACAACTTGCTCAAATCTCATCATAGAGTCTTCTTCAACTTTATCACAGTGAAGGCGACAGTGGACGGTGAGTTGATCCATATTTTTCAGCCGCTGGGGAAGAGATCTTCAATAGAGGGAGTCGATCTAGATTTTTCAACCGTGGGGAAGAGACCTTTGACGGAGGGATTGAACCAGATTTTTCATCCGTGAGGAAAGAGAGCTTTGATGGAGGAGTCGGTCCAAATTTTTGCAGCCTCCATTTTTGGTGCCATTGGATGACAACGCAAAGCTTCGACGGTACAAAATGGGGGAAAGATGCTTTAAGTTTTTTCAAGCTAGAGCTTCGACAGAGGAAGTCGATTGAAGCTTCTGGTTTTCTTTTCAAGCTTTTTCAAGCCGTTGAGTGTTTCTAATTTTGTGTATGATATTATTGATAGTTTTCTGTTTGATTTGCCTTTTTTCTGTTTGATTTTGTGTAGATCTAATATTATTGATTGAAGTTTTTGATTTTGTGTAGATATGATTAGGGAGTAGGTTGATTGTCGATTATTGCTTTTGATAATCTGTCTTCTTCTTATCTGGTCGTCAGTTCTTCTTGGTTTTCGGTTGCCAACCTCCGAACCTGAGGTTTGAGGGTTTTTTTTTTTTTTTTTTTTTTAAAAAAAAAAGAAATATGGCGTCCTAAAAACTCTCCCTTTATCAAGGCGTCTCCCATATAGGCGTCCCGTTGAATAAGGACGTAAAACATGCTAAAAATAGGACGTTATAGGGCTTTTTTGTAGTAGTGGAAGATACCTACCATTATATTGTGGATCCTCAGCCACCACCACTTCAACAACATATCCACCAATCATAATTGCATTTTCCAGGCACATCGTGTCATGTCCTGAAAACTAAGGGGTGACCAAGATATAATATGAATAGACTTACATTCCTTAAGCCTTAAACTTATAAATTAAACTTCCCAAAAATTCAACAATGATCCAATTTTTTTTTTTTTTTTTTTTTTTTTTACAGCATTTAGAGCTTCGATCCATATTGCAAATACATATACATATATTCCAAATTACAAGGAAAAATAGGGATCCTCCCTATAAAATACATAGAGTATCTAAACAACATAATTAAGTACATATGTACAAACATACATTTACAGTAATTAGCAGCTCTCACAAAGCATATCTATAATCTTTGATCAGTAGTTCACTATTTAAACTGTAACATCCTAATTTTAATTTTAGGATTTAAGTATAATTATGAAATTAATTATTGGAAATTTAGGCTTATTTTCTTCCCTTAATTAATTTATTTTGGAACAAAAAAAGAATAAGATTCAAGGAATATTTAAAAGGGATAATTTATAGCCTAAAATAATTATTAGAAGTCAAGGCCAATTTTCTTTGAATTTTTGGGAAAATAATTATTGAAGTTTAAAATTTAAAATTAGAGAGAAAAGGTGAACATGAAATTTGTGGTATTATGGGATGATTCTTTTTGAATGGGCCCCACAAAACTCACCTCCCATGCAAACCATCACGTAACCTCATTCCTTCATTTCTCTATTAATTCATTATGGATAGAATTATTGGAACAAAAGAGAAGCACGTGACCCCTTCTGTACAACATTTGAATTTAATAGTTAATTGTCAAATGGGACAAGTAAAGACACAACACACAAACTCCATTCAATATTTCTTCTTCAGCCCATTACGCCAACAGAACCAATTGTAACTGCAAGCCCATACATGTATTCCATTTCCTATTATTTTTCTCAGCCAACACGTTAGCAATAGGAAAAGGATACCACAGTATAATCTTCAGCCCAAATACTCAATTGTTATTTCTCACGGCTCATATGCTATCAAGTGCAAGTCCACTTCATTTTTTATTCCTTTCTCTTGAGCCTAAAACCTGTCAGTTATGGAGGAGCAAAATACATATATATCTATTAAAATTGTTCCAATATCCGCTTAGTCAAACACGTTAAACAGAGACAGTAAAATAGCATCAGCGACGATCACGGGTTGCAGGAAGATTATCGAGCAAATCAAATGGCCATACTTCCACAACGTTTGAATCTCACTTTTGGCCTCAACAGTACACGCAAACGCCGAACCTCCATACCCCTCGAGCCACGCACCATATACCCGTCGGACCATTCTTCCTTGGACCAGCGTTTGCATCTCGGACTGGACCCTTAAGCATATTTATATTCACAGCTTCCTTAGTTTCTTCCCATTCATGTTAGCTTAACAAAAACCAGAATTCAGTCTGGGAACCTAAGAGTGAAAGAACGAAGGAAGCAAGAGGGAGACTCCAATCAAAATCATATTGCCGTGTTTTGAGACCATAAAAAGAGAGGTAATGTTTAAACTTCCTTCCTTCTTGGTTCTATGGTAAAACGCTGCACACTTAGGAAAAAATAAAAGAAGTTGCTGTCATACACGAATATACATACACTTGCATTGCTATTTAGGAATAGAGGAAGCTCACTTTCATATGAACTTTGCAACGTCCCCGAAATATTTTTAATGGAAAATTTTAAATATATTAAAAATGAAAAGAATAAAAAAAAATATTCATGAAATCAAGTCAATTAACTTCATCTACAAGTGTAGTGTAAAATGGGTAAAAGTATAGTAAGGGATAGACCACAAAAGTAAATTTTAATGATAAGCTAAAAATTTCATGTAATTAGAATGAAATATAGAAAAGAATGACAAGATTAGCATAAATCATACAAGACCCCACATAGAACAAAGATTGAATTATAACCTCAAAGATATAAAAAGAGGGAAAAATGTAAAAAAGAAAAAAGAAAAAGAAGTTGGGGGCCAAAATTTAATTTTACTTGGGGGCCAAAGTTGTATTATTCACTAAAAAATAAAAAGTTCCATTAAAAAATTTAAAAAAAAATTTGGGGGGGCCATAATTGATAAGCTCCGTCATTGGGGTATGGGTTATTACATGAAGAATGTGCTGTCTTAAAATGCATAAAACAGCTGTGCCTTTGCTGCCAACTCTTCATCTGTATTTTATTGTTGGACCGAGGAGAGTAACGGGTTGAAAGGAATAGCAAGTTTAGGAAGTATTGGACTTTAATAGGAAACTTAGGCGCTGGTTGGTTTGGTTGATCTTATGGGCCAATGAATTAAGAAATAGCTAGTAATAGAGCATTGTTGTGCATGAGCACGTGACTTCTTTGTCCAATATGAGTGTTGTGACTGAATAAAGAATTGAGGAAATTGGTTTGCGCATACTGTGTGGAAATATTGAGAAATAAGGGATATAGATATTCCAACACAAAATACTACTAATTCCTTATTCTCCTTTTCTTTCTCATAAATTCTCTTCTCTAAAATTCTAATTAAATATATTCTTGTCTCATTAAATTGGGCTTTGACTTTGCCCAAATTCATTTGGGGCTTGGGATAGTAAAATTACCACTTTACCCTTTCTTAATTTTGGCACTAGATTTTCAAATAAACTCCAGAAATTATTCTAGGCCATTAACTTCAATAATTCTTTTCCCAAAAATTCAAAGAATAAGGGCCTTAAATTCCCAATTGTCCATTATATAATTATTCAGGCCAAACCTTCACCATTAAATTCCCATTCAATATTTCTAATTCCAAATCCCAAAATTTGGGATGTTACATATGAAATATAGATTATTTAGAGAGAAATGCTCAGATATTTAAATGGGAAAACTATGTAAATGTTTATAAGCTCATTAGGTAGGGGCTCATGCTATTCCTATATGTATTAAGCAGAATATTGCTCCCAAGTTAGTGAATGAAAGTGAAGGTTTAAGCATTGTTTTCAAAACTGAAACTCCAGAATGAGATAAGGAAGATTATAATGTTTGGTAGTCACAAGTTAAATGTTAGGGAATGTAATTTAGGGAACTTTGTTATCTATTGTAAATTGGAAATTATGTTAATTGTTGTATAAGCTATGATGGGGTGGATATGAAGAATTTGAATTGAATGTGGAAATAGAAAATTTTATGTGAAGCTATAATTGATGGATTTATTTGGGTGTTAGGAGGAGGAGGAGTGAATAATTTGGAAATCGACTAGTTGGAGAAAGAGGCTTGGCATAAACCTTACAGGTGAGTGAATAACGTCCCAATTAATTTATGAAAAAGTTTTTCCTCGATCTCAATATAGGGTTTTTAATATATCCACATGTATTTTAATATAATTCTTTTCTTAATCTTAATTATTGTGTCATTTGAAGTATTGTAGTTATTCTAGTTCGTTTTTGAAAAAAAGTTGTATTTATTAAAATTCCTTGTATCTTAATTATAATATTTGAATCTTTAACTTAGTGAAATATTTGATAAATGTGTTTTAAGCATGGATACGGTGAAAGGATTTTCCAAATGGAAGATATGACAGATTATGAACAAAGAATGTTTGTGTATGGAATTTGGCATGTATAGCTTTGAGATATTACTTGCAAACCTTTATGATGGGGCATTCTATTATGAAGTATTTGATATGAGCTATCGTTATCTTGACACAAAGGAACTTTTCATTGCTTTTGATAAATTGACCCCAAGCATGATTGAGAACGTTTTTGAGAGGACTGAATACAGAAAACTGGTTACTAACAGCAATACTGTTGGTCCTTAGTGCACCATGGTTAACCTCGAGCTCGTTTGATATTCGTGGGATTCATTCTCACGCTTGTTATTCGTGGGTCTAGTACCTGCGCTTGTTTTGTGGCCTCGATGTGTGCTTGATTGGTTACTTACCCTCGTGGACTGTGTGTCCACGCTTGTTTTTATAGCCTTGGAATATGCTTGGTTATTTACTATCGTAGACTATGTGTCCATGCTTGTCATTCGTTTTGTAGAAGTCCTAAGATTAGATGAGAGTTAAAATTTACTGTTTTAAATTGATTTTTGTCAAACAAAGTGATTTATTATGCATCTTGAGTTATTTAATTGGTGATCATATATAGAGTTATATTTTTATTCATGATTATGTGATATAGAAATTGTGATTTATTGCTATATATATTTTTTAATCAGAAGATAAAAATGTTTAAATTATTTTCTTTTGTATTTTATGAGATTCTATAAATGGAACGTTATTCACCGAAAAAATTTGTTTTGATTCAGAGAGCATTGCGACCACTCGTACCTCCGTCGAGCGGTGAAGAGCCTTCTCAATAATTTAAAGTTCGCTGGCTCCTTTTTTGTGTGCTGCTATTTGATGTAGTCATAAATTTAGACTTTTTTTATTATTGCTACAGCTAGATGCTCCACATAGTCTATAGGCAGGATCTTTGTCTTTGTTTTGTTCAGAACATATGTATATGCATATATAATGGTGGAGCAGAGCACCAAATGTCATTTTGACAGTTCAAATCATTGTAGAATATGTAGATATAAATTAGAGGTATGATAGTTTGTTTAAGTCCTAAGGCTTAAGGAATGTGAGTTTCCATCACATTCCATGCCGGTCACTCCGCTGGTTTTCAGGACGTGACATGGGGGAATTTTCAAATTTTCAAAAATTTCAGATTGGTTCACAACCAACTAAAAGAAATTCCACTGAGAAAGGCTATGTAAGTGTAATAGCCCTAAAAATATTTATAGATTATCGAGATAATAGATTATTTTTTTAAAAAATTATTTATGTTGTTTTAGATTTTTCTATTAATTAAGAAAATTTTGTGATTTGCTGAGTGTTCTTTAAGTTGAGGATGAGTAAATTTAGATAGTAGCAAAATTAAATTAATATCTGTTGTAGTGTGACAACAAGTAAAACTTTATGGTCTGGTGGTATTGGAGTCCTTGGAGAGTGTCTAAGGTTAAGTGCTCAAATTCCCACCGTAATGGCTCAAGAAAATAAAATAAATTAATTAATTAAGTTATATGATTATAAGCTAATTATATATTTATATTTATTGTAACTGGTTTCAAAATGAAACTTGCACATAGATGGTATTTGGGGTTGTCAAAGGTCCTTTGTTATGGGTTCAAATCCTTATTAAAACAATTTGTGATTTTTATTTTTGCCTCAGCTGAGTAGAAATTACCAAAATGACCCTAATTGAAAAAAAAAGAAAGAGAATCAGAACTTCATATTTCTTTTAGCGCATGACTTCGTCCGTGAGAGACAGAACCTTCAAGATTGTTCAGAGACCCAAAATCCCCAGCCGATTGTGCGACCTTGTTCCTTCATCCTTTTGCTCTTCCTTGCCGCCATTGTCCGTTTGTCTTCGTCCCTCAGTTTGACTGCTGGCATCTCGATTTTGTGCTCCAAATCGCAGAAGTTGTTCTTCCTCCTTGTTGACGATATGCTCGTGATTCTGCAATGTCAATCTGTTTCACTTTTCTCTGTTTTGGTGGTTTAGGAGTGAGCCGAGCTTCATCTCTTATAATTTTTCTGATGCTGAACATTTTCCCTTGTTTTGGTTTGTGGTTGTTGTATCAACCGTCCTTTTTCATTCGTGCAGTCATCGATGTGCATGGAAATAAGGAGATTGCTTAAGGTCGCTTGGCTGCAACTTCCTCCTTGCTCAGTGCCGTTGATTCTTGCCCTTTGTTGCTAGGGTCTGTGCTTCAATCTTCTTGATTATTCATTCCTGAATCAGTCCCTGTATGTCATTCTTTCAACATCTTCTATGAGTGATAAGCTTGAATCCGTTAAATTTATTTGGAGAAGAGTTGTAAAATATTTGAATTGGAGGAAGTAATTGGATTTGGTTATTAATTTAATATGGTTATGAGTTAAACCTTGTTAAGAAACCGAAATTAGGAGAGACTATGATTTAATACTGATTGTTTTTAGGGATTCATATAGTGCACATGAAGTGTTTGATTAAATGCTTTAGAAAGGAATTTTGTGGAATTTCAGAAGTATGGTAAATTTATACAATGGTATTGTAAAGGAACTTGATTTTGTAATAGTATGAGGATGTTAAGACGTAAAGAATTATATATAGTGTTTTAATAGATATAGACTTGTATGCATAAAGAAGCTAAATAATTCTTTCTTTCTTCTACATGTGTTACGGAAAATAGAATTGTGAATATATAAAAGGGTTTAAATTCTCATGTTGAATGAGAAGAAGAAGATTTCTATGCACACATGAAATGGTGGGACCCACATATATATATATAATGCTAATTATATATATATATATATATATATATGTGGGTTCCACCATTTCATATGTGTGTTACATAAAAATACACTTCTTCTACAACATGAGAATTGTTTTTCCCATATATAAACCTGTGCGTATGTGGGTTTATATGTGTGTGTGTTGGTTGTTAGAAATTTGGCGTTTAAATTCTATAAGAAGATAAGCAAGGTTCTTAAAGAGGAAAGGATAATTTAAAGCAAAATAGTGGTATTGAATGAAATATTGAGATTTGATGTGAAACTACTATGATGCCTTAGTGTTATGTGGTTGTTAAATGGTGAAGTATGATGATTGTTTACAAGTTAAAAGCTAAGGAATTAATTTAGGAAAATTTGTGATTTTGCACGGATGCTTGAAGTTGTTTGGTTAGAAATATAGCATAATGAGATTATTTTATGATTTGATTTGATTTTTATTTTTTTTCCCTAATGCACATAAGGTGTTTATGAAATTCTGTAGAAGAGGAATTTGGTTTAAATTAAGATTGTTTGGGTGTTAGGAGGAGGAGTGAGTAATTTGGGAACTGATAAGTTGGAGCAAGAGAGACGTAGCATAAGCCTTACAGGTGAGTGAATAGCGTCCCATTGATATTCTATTAACTTGTTACATTTTCATTAAGTTATCAATTTTTAAGTATCATCTTCTAAAGCCAAATTTACTGGAACTATGTTATTATTTATTTATATTTGAATGATTAAATGAAATGACCATTTTATTATAGTTACTTAATTGTTCCGTATCATTTTGTTCTTTACAAATCTTTTGCACGTTTATATAAAGGAATTATTTTTGTGAACTTCATGCTGGGGTCCTTGGTTATGGAACTTCCGTTACATTTTGGTATTGAAGATTTCTTTTATATAGATTGTATATGATGGAAAATTAGCCCCATGCATGCTTGAAAATGTTTTCAAGGGGACTGAATACAGAACACTGGTTGCTAACTGCAGTTCCGTTAGCCCTTGGAGCACCATGGTTAACCTCGAGCTCGCTTGATATTCATGGGAATCGTTCTCACACTTGTTATTCGTGGATCTTAAACCTGCACTTGTTTCGTAGCCTTGAGTTGCGCTTGTTTTCGTGGCTTCAAGCCGTGCTTGGTTACTTACCCTTATGGACTGTGTGTCCACGCTTATTTTCGTGGCTTCGAGCCGCGCTTGGTTATTTTCCCTCGTGGACGGTGTGACCACGCTTATTATTATGTTCTGTTGAGGTACTACGGAAAGATGAGATTTGAGAATTATAGTTTAAATTGGTTATGTTAAATCAAATGTTTTACTATGTACTTGGATCGATTTGATTAACGATATTTTAATTTGTATAGTTTCGCCTACATTTATGATTGTATACTATAGAAATTGAAGTCCATTGCCATAGTGTTGTTATTCAAATTTAAATTTATTTAAATTTTTTTAATTAGTATTCCATTAAATTTCATAAATGGGACGTTATTCAACGGAAAATTATTTTGACATCAGAGAGCTTGGTGACCGACATCTTCAATTGGACAGTGAAGACTCTCATTGCTGATCGCAGCTTATAGATATATTTTGGAACAACTGCTAATGGATGTAAAGCTAAGTTTTCATTTATATATTATCATCTGTAGCATAGTGTTGGGATCCATACATGCAGCAGAAGGATTTCATCCATTTAAAACTTTTACGAATCCCATGAAGAGGATCTATCAACGGCGTTTAAATCAAGGTTTGTTAGAAAGAACAGTACCTATATCGAACTGGTGTGCGTCTCTTTCTATTTGAACTCATGGGCTACCTACTCGATCAACAAGCCGACTCTATGAATCTCCTCCCTCTACTGGTATCCACACAAATAGGCTTGAACACGGACGGCGGCATGCTAGCGCCTTCAGTATTCTCGCGGCTTTTCTAATACGACTGACAAAATGTCCCGTAGGTTTTTCTAAAACCTAATAGGCATATTACATATTCAAAATTAATCCTTATTAATTTTTAATTTTGAATTTGGATTAAAATAATATATTAATTAAATCTACTCAATAGATCTAATCTAATATATTTATTTAATATGAATTAAAAGCCTTCGATTTAATTTATCTCTATAAATTAAATTTGAGATATGATATCTATCTATTTAATTATATCCGAGATACTATATCTCAATTTAAATTAAATCAGATATATGATATCATTTATTCAAAAATTAAATCGAGATATAATATCTCTATTTGTTTTAGATATTTAATTTATCAAATAAATTAAATACAAAACAAATAATATATAATGATATTATAATCTATGTTAATAATATCATTATTATTTAATTTCGAATTTATATTATAATATATATATATACACACACATACATATATACTAGATTAAAGTTGTATTCATTAAATCTTAGACATATCTAAGATTCAATGAATCTGGACACTATTGCTCGTGTTGGCCTATTCTTGTGTGTGACCCCGCAGGCCCACATGACATTAGCAGCAGACCAATACTGTACTAGCCCACAAGTCGCAAGCGGCCTTTAGTAAGATATTGCAACTACCCAATTCATATGGGGATAGATGATACGATACTACCTATCGTATAACCATGTCACCTCTCTTTTGTCACGCGATAATTTGGTCAAGGATGAGGCATGAATAATGTCAACTTTTTGTTCTTGACCATTACTTTCTCGATTCTTGAGTAGTCTAACAATTGAAATGGAAACTCCTTTCCATCGTAGTTTGGACATACATTTCTTAGACTCACTCATCGAGGGGCCCAGTATTATCTCTCTACAAATATGAGGGACAAATTCCATCTTGACTATTCATATTCCTTTGCATGAAAACCACTGATCCCGATCCAAGCCTTTATCATCACCCAGTCAAAGGTGACTTTTGACTAGGTCAAAGATCAGCGACTCATCATGTAGGAATCTATGATGATCTCAGGTCAAAGGGCGTTGTGACGCGGTTATACATGAGATAAGCTTATGACTAAATCCATGTAGCTTTCTCATAGTGGGTCGGTTCAGCACCTTGTACTCTTACAAGTACCTATGACTTTGATTCGTATCTCCATACCTCATCAAAGTCATACTGGTCTTATTTCATCTTCGCTCCCGCGTAGATGGCCGATTAGGGACATTTAGGATAATCTATAAGATATATCCAAGGATACAATTATCACTATAAACATGCAAATGAAATGAGAACTAAAGGAGAATACTTCAAATAACATAAATGTTTAAAGTACAATGATAGAGCGGAATAAAATTTTTTTCATCGAGTCGAGCATTGGAGTAAGAGAGTAGCGATAACCGTTAACTGTGGCGTATCTATTTGTTCATAAGAACGGTACATTTATCCGCGTGTTTAGAGTATATCAAATTACAACTCAAAATAAAAATCTTCAGCCTGTCCTCACGCAAGCTGCTTACCCTCGTCTTCAGTCCTCGGTCCTCCGACCACGAAGCTATGGTAGGGCGAGATTCAATGACTATTGAATCTCGTGTAACAGGTTAACCTCATGCTTATGTAACAGTTTATGTATGATAGATATTCATGATATTACAGCAAGTAATCACATATGAAAGATAATAACGAACACGACTCTTGCATATATATGTTATTATAGTCGCACTATTCGCGAGTGCCACAATGTACATTCGTGTCCTCAGCGCTAGGAAAACTGTAACGGTATTATCAAAACCATAACCCGTGTATAAAGCTGAATGTATAAGTAGTGATCTAAGCCCCATAAACTTAGTCACGGTGCATGACCCAAGATAGAGTCTCGTCCATGTCTTTATGAAAGTATCTATCACATATAAGCATACAATAAGCATCAGAGTTAGTGTTACAGTACGCGTCCGTACCTTCGTTGGTGATATCGGTACGTTCGTCGGTCAGAATGTGATCACGTATATCCTATAATGGTAATATCGCATTTATTAATTCAAAAATAATATCCTAGTAGATATCTTAGTTACTAATGACCATTTTACTCTTGGTGGAATTATTTTTCAACTTATTTTCCTTATTTTTAAAAAACGTCGATGACATTTTGGGCGATTTTTCGTCTAACTTTGAAATATCACAACTAATTCTAGAAAAATTGAAACGAGGATCCGTAAAATTCCCCAGACTCCTTAGGATTTTTTTTTTTGTGAGAAAAAATACTCAGTTTGCCCAGAACTTAAGAAAAATTCCCGGTTTTCACGTGTTCATATCTTGTCAGAGGAAAAATTCCGGAATTTCGTAGCCTATTTTCTACAATTTTTATCTCTTTGCACAAAACTCCAATTGATACATTCTAGGTATATTTGGAAAGCTCTATATGTCTACTTTAACCATGAAAATTTTAAAAATTTTAGAACTTCATCTTCAACACAAGATATTGGCCTTTTTGTAACTGACTTTCAAAAACGCCTAACCATAAATTTTGCCGAATTTCACTACTTTGATCTATAACTTCCAAGAAGTTTGCTCCATAATATTTTTCATCATATTTTTGAAATAACCATAAAAAAAAAACATGAAATCAAAATTATAATGTAAGATTAAAGATCAAACTAACATTTAATCTAAGAATTATTAGAACACCAAACTTAAAACTTAAGAACAAGGAAGCTTACCCTTGAAGAACTTCCTCCTCCTTCATGCTTCCTACTCTCTTTCTCTCTCTCTTGCTCTCTAAGAACTCACCTATTTGGTTGAGTTGGTGTAAAGAATGAAGAAGCCTAAGTCCTCTATTTATAGGAAAATGGTATGGCAACTTTGGTAATTTTCTTAAACCTAACTCATCTTGTATTTTGGCCTTTGGATCTAATTCTCTTTACAAGAGTTAATCTCAATCCTTCATGTGTTTAGAAAACCCTAACTTAATCAACAAGTTTAGAAAACTTAACCTCTTCCATTTCACATTAAAGCCCACTCCTTAAGTACATCTCTCTCTCTCCAATTTGTCGCCTCATCAATGTTGAATTAGCATGTGTTCTAAAATTTAATGTAAACAATTCTCTACCCCTTTTCCAAGCCAACAATTTCCTCTTCATTTCTCTTTGATTTGTATTTTAATTATTAGTTACTTTAGGTGTCTTGTAACTAGATGAAAATATACTTAGGGGTTTTTATGAAGCTTATTCAAGTCTTCTTATTAACTTTGTAGTTTTGAAACTTATGACTTTAATTAAAAGTCTCTAACTTCCTCTTTATCATTTTAAGTTTAATTCCAAAAATTTGGGAAAAAGATTTTGGTGATAACTTCTTTCAAGCTTAAAATACGCCGGTTCATAATAAATCCTTATATTTTATCTACGATTAACATATCTCAGGCTACAATTTATTTTGTATAGATTCTTATTCACTTGTGTCTTGAATTAATTCCATTGATTATTTTAATTCACATAGGATTTATGCTAAATTTTCCTATTGGTGGATCAATTGACTTTTCTCTCTCACACACACTAGACTCACGACACTCTTTCTCTTTCTCACACACACACTTTTCTCTCTCCTTCACTAGGCACACAACACTCACAACACTAACATACTACACACACACACTCACAACTCTTTTCTCTTTCCAATTTATCCTCTTCCAAAATTCATAAATGCTCTATCTCATAGTACTCTTATCCTCTTCCCATTGCCTCTAAAGTCTTCATGATTTAATGTTTGATTATGATTTCATTTGCATGTGGGATTTGTTAATTACTAAACAATTTTTACTCCTTTTTCAGCACCAAAAACCGTCCCCCTCCCCTCATATTTTGATTTTCAATTTGTATATTAATTGCCTCACAAACTTAAGAAAATCTTTCATTGGTGGATTTTACTTCACAAGGATTTCACTTTATGAAATTGAATTAAGACCTTAGGATTTAGTTTTATGAGGTTTAATCTTAGCCCTCCACATCTAACCTTAATTAGTGTCCCTAATTTGAAAATTAGAAGATTAAATTAATTATGAACATCTAATACAATTACTTTAATTATTGCAAATTTCATTGTTCATTAATTGTTGGCAAATTTTCTCTCTAATTGGTATAAGTAGTTTTGTGCCATTTAATTGTCTCTTATGAATTAATTAAGACTATGCTTAATTATGAAAATTTTATGATGTTTCATGATCCCTAATTCGAACCTAAAATTTTAATTTTAAACCTAACATTTGGTTTATTCCATATCAAGGGAAAATTGCCCGACATTATAGAAAATAAATCACAAAATTAGAGACAACATATTGTCCTATTTTTTTTAGGTATAATTTACCAAAATATTGTATTTAAGATAAATAATGATTTTTCGGGTATTACATATGCTATAGTGGAGCATAGCTCTAAATGTTATTATGAGTGTTATTTAATATCTGTTTAAATGTTAAAGGCTTAAAGAATGTGAGTCTACTCACATTTCGTGCCAGTCACCACTTAGTTTTTATAGCGTGATAGTAAGACACTTAATGGTTAGGCAATTAGGTGTTTACAGCAGTACAAAGCCTAGAGACAATGAAAATATGCAACTTCATCTTAAAATTCTATCCCTTAAGGTCAAACCTCCAAAAAGTTAGCAGTTCAAATTTTCTTGTATAGGGCAATAGCAAAAATGTTTATCAGAATTTTCTGGAATACATCAAAGTGCTCCCTAAAATTGATAATGCAAATTCCAAAAAAAGAACCAAAATTGTAGCAAACAAAGATGTCTAATCTAAACAGTAGTTAACAAAGTTCTGAGAAAGATTTCACAGTATCAACTTCAGAAATTATATGTAGCTCAAAGTTCAATATCAGGAAATTATTGGTCTTTTGTAGAAGCAAGAACAACATCAATGTATTCTCAACAAAGCTGGTAATCACCATACAGATGATGCTATAAGCTTTCCCTTTTTAAGAGGCCCTGTACATATAGGACAACCTTACAAATACTGATAATCTCGAACAATTTCAGATAGTGTAGGAAGCTGATGAATCATATAACGCACCCGCTGCCTGCACAAGTAGTGGATACTATTAGCGCGCAAGTCACAAGTAGGATGAAAATTATATTCAAGCATTAATTGTTACATGACAAAAACATATTAGAACCTAATATGCATGAAACTAAAGCCACATTCAAACCCAGTAGAAACATACAACCATGGACGTCAAGTGTATCTACAACAATAGAGCCAAGGAGCCAATCAAAGTAAACATGAAACCCAAAGAAACAGGTACATAATTAAGTACCTGTTAACGGGATGCAATCCAATATTACTGGCGGCTTCAAAAGAAGCCACAAAAAGTAACCAAAAATAGCTGTTGTGGGCAACCGATGATCGCCATATGTGTTTGGGCATCGTATCTCTATCCAAGTTGCACCGTTCAGGTTGTGGAAGGCCTGGAGGAACATTTTCATCTGGGGGTCCCACCCTCCACAGCCCATTAGTATCTCCGAATAGGGCTGAATCACCACGTTTGTGTGTGTATATATATCATCATAATCTAATCTAACAAGTAAATTATAAATTGAAAAACAGATAATAATGCTAATTTAAAACGCCGCCGTTTACCAATTTTGCTCATCTCTGATATTTTTCTCACGTCCATGTTACTTGTACATTTGAACTAAATTTGAGTAGCTTATAGTTAAGTCTTATAGATGTAATTTTAAAATATTAAAAACACACCTCTGGGATCACATTGCCCGTAGAACACATTAAAATCTGCAGAAATGAATCATATCACAATTGAAATTTCAAACAGACAAGAAATGAAATTGAAAATAATGGTAAAGACCAAGAAAATAAAAAATACAAACATCAGGGTATATATATGTACCCTCAGTGAGAGCCCTCGTGAGAGCTCTACGACGAGCCATGAAATCATTGAAAACTTGTTGCTCCTGAGCAGCACGAGCATTTCTATTGTTTGTTACAACCTCCTTTACTTTAGGAAGCTGATCAATCTTTTCATACAGCAACTTCCTGCACAAGTTGATTCTATTAATTAACAAGTCAATATATAGGATGAAATTCATATCCAAGCATTATTAATTGTTGCTTTAAAAAATGGAAGCTAAATTCAAAACTAAAGCGTCATCCAACATATCCAATAAGAAACAGGCACGTAATTATATATGTACCTATGTTTTTTACGAAATGTACTGGACGAGGCTTCAAAAAAAGCTAGAGAAAGTAGCCAAAGATCGCTGCGATGGGCAACATAGTCCAGCCAATCATCTCTGGACATGGTATCTCTGAACAAGTTGATTCCCTCTACAGGTTGTGGATGGTGTGGAGGAGCAAACTTAGGTGGCGGTGCCACCATCCACCGCCCATTGGAATCTCCATATAGGCAAAGCGGCTCCTTCTTCACTGAATCATCACCACGTTTATATATTATAAGCCAACTCATTCCTCTCATCACTATTTCATCCATAATTTTGCAAGCCATATATTAACAAATTAAACTTATTCTGCTCATGTGAACAAGTCACGATGTGGGGCTCTACAATCTGTATCTTCACTCCGACAAAGATGTATTACTATCATATATAAATCATTCTCTAATCTAACAAGTAAGCTGAAAACGTAAAAACTCACAAGACATAAGAAAATCAAAAACGTTGTAGTTTACCAATTTTGATCCTCTCCTTTTCTGTGTTTTTTTCACTTACATGTCATTTGTAGGTCTAAATTAAATTTGAGTAGCACAAATTAAAAATCTCGTAAACGTACTTTTAAAACATTAAATTTTTAAAAATCATATCAGCATAGAGATAGGGAATATAAATTATGGAGAAAAATATTATCTAAAAGTAACTAATCGTTCCTCCTTTAATTTCAAATGCATGTCAATTTTTTACTCCTAACAATTATTTTATAAATTTCAATAGAATCCTAATATTAAAAATATCATAATAAATTTTAATTTGAAGGTCCGGAATAACAAAAAAAATAAAAATAAATTAAGAATACAGGGGAAAAAAGAGAAGAAAAAAAAGGCAGGATTAATCCATTTGATAATCTCTACCAAGAATTCTACATTTGCTCCGTACCTAGTGTTCACTTTCTTTCTTTCTTGCCTGAACATAGTTTATCAGATACGGCGTACGTGGTTAAAGAGCTTCAAACTAAAACTCATCAAGATTTGAATGCTTATACTTTCGTTTTTGCCACCGTTTTCAAGAAATGAGTTTGAGTTTCAAGAAACAGAGATATGGTAATAAGGTGACCGAAAACTCACAGTTGGGATCGCACATGGCGTATAATTGCTCAACATCTGCAGAAAAGAAGCATATAACGATTGAAACTGAGAGGGAAATGAAATGAAATGAAATTTTGAAAAGAATGGAAATGAATAAGAGAAGAAAGAAAGGAATATATATACACACAGACATACCGTCAATAAGGGCCGTAATGAGAGCGCTTTTCCGAGCACTGAAATTCCTCAAAACTGGTTCCACCGTCGCAATAACACGGAGCTCAGCCAAAGCAGCTTCCATTTACAGCAGAATTGTAGTTTGTAACCAAAGGAAGGAAAAGAATTGACAGGAAACAATTGACGAGAGCGTTCTTGAAGGGCAACGATTTTATAAAGCTACGTCGTCGTCCTTCCGGCACAATAACCGAATTATGATGCCAGCCAAGGTGTTGAGACTGTTTCTTGAGGGTCACGCTAAAAGCCCAGCCGAGCCGTTGCTTGCATCAAGTCGCTAATATATATATACACATATACAGGCCATTCTTTACGTGATAATTTGTCTGCTTTCTTTCAGGCTGAGATACTGCAATTGATGCATCTGAGTTACCCTATATAGTCTTAATTAGACAATATTGGTCTAGAGCTTTATTTCGTGTAATGTTTTCTTATTTTATTAGAGAGGGGCCTTTAAAATTTAATTTGATGAACAAAATCTGCTCTGAATTAGGTTTTATTGAAAATCACTCTTTAAATAAACTAAATGTAAATGAAAAACAAATAATTTAAACTCGTTAAATATTAATAAGTCATCGCAAATATATATATATATATATATATATATACCAGTCTTCTCAAACCTTGACCAATATGGAATCACCTAATTATTGTTGTACTCTCTCTTTTTTTTTTTCTTTTTTAAAGGGAAAATGATGAAGTGGTTGTACTCTCTTCTATCTCAAATATAAGTCACTTATAACTGATTCAAATGAAATACTAAAAACAATTAAAGCATTAAATGTGTAATAAAATTCAAGTAATTCCTAATATAATCTTTCTTAACTGTAATAAACTCCAACATTACATTAATTTCTACTCTCTCACTATCCTTATTATATATATGAGTATATATGAAAAAAAAATACCTAATACTAGCTCCCTAAAATTACCAAATTAATGCCTTCTAAAAATGATTAAATGACCCAAAAAAAAAATCAAAGATTTATTACAACAAGACTGGAGGCGTATAAACCAAGGGGAGGCAAAAAAGCGTGAGTGGCATAATTGCAATCAGTCTGCCATGCAAGATGAAAAGAAGATTCCTTCTTAGCTTCCATAATCTTAACATTTTTATCTCTTTGTCAAGAGATTGTACCTTCAATATATATATGATGAGTCTTTTTTTGTAAGATATGTAATAAACAAGAACATTAATGTTTAATTGAAGAATAGAACTTTGTTTATTGATTTAAATTTGTTCATGATTATTAGGCTTTGGTAAATTAATTGGCAGTCATTGTCCATGCACGCCAATATTTAGCGAGGAGGAAGAAAGTAATATATATAAAAAATGAACGGTCAGAATTGCATATCGCCCTCTAAGCAATAGTCCAGACTCAGAAACAAATAATCAAACAACATATCGTTTTAGTGGGAGAGACCATTTGTAAGTAGGAGAGAAACCAAGCACAACAAAACCAGTAATCCTAAGGTAAAAGGTTATCACTACACAGATGATGATGATCGATACGTTCTCTTAATAAGAAGCTTTGCACGTACAGGACTACCTCATATATAGTAATCATCAACAAACTCAAATAGTGTTGGAAGCTCCTCAATTTATCATTTAGCATCGTTGTGGTTAGCAACCCAATATGGACTTTGGGCATCGTATTTCTGACCAAGTTGATACCCAACACAGGTTTTGGAATCTCTGGAGAAACATACGTAGATGGCGCTTCCACTCTCCACTGTGCATTAGATTCTCCTAACAACAAGTTACGGTGTGGAGATACAATTTGTATCCTCACTTCACTACAAATGCACTACCATGATGGTAATTTCAGTTTTTAATATAAGACTCAACTGATGTTTTTTAGAAATCAAAGAAGCTAAATAAATTCCTTTAAAGTATTTACATTTAACGTTTTTCACTAAACTAATTTATCTGATTTAAAAATTAATATATAATCTAATTATATACGATATATGCTATAATTAAGAAATTTATTTAACTTCATTAATCTCTCTAAAAAAAATTGACTGAGTCTTATAATTAAGATTGTGATCATATATCAGTATCTAATCTAACAATAAGTAAATTTATAATTAAACTGAAAAAAACTGTTAATAATGCTAAAAAAGGCTGCTGTTTACCAATTTTGATGCTCTATTTTTTTTTTTTTTTTTTTTTTTCTTTTTTTACTTACATGTTAATTGTATGTTAAATTTAAAGTCTTGTAAATGTATTTTTAAAATATTAAATTTTGGAAAAATAAATCAATTTGAATAACCCTATTAGTATAGAAATAAAATATATAAATTATGAAAAACAATAATATTTATTAGTAACTAATCGATGGCGAGCTTCCTTTGACTAGCATCAAACTAAACATGCCAAGATTCGGGTTTATACTTTCTTTTTAGGCGCCCTTTTCAAGAATGGAAAAAGAAATGGAACTGAGTTTCAAGAAATAGATATGTTAGTACTTGGAGTAGAATAGAAAGAAAACTCACCGTGGGGATCACTGCTGATCAAAAGAAGTCATCAGCATCTGAAATTCTAAATAAAGAGAAGCATATCACACTGCCGAATTTAAGTATGAACGCTCGGTTAAAAGTGAAACCCTTTCGTATGCATCTGAGTATATAATTAATTATCCCAAGACTAACTTTTTTTTTTTTTTGGTAAAACCCAAGACTAACTTATTAGTACTAATCATGTCATCAACCGTCTACATTGCCATTTTGTAACACCCCAAATTCCATACTTCAAATTGTGTCGGTTGACATTTAGTTTTAGGAAAATCAACAGAGTTTGAGGTGCTACAACTTAGAGTAATACGGAACGGAGAGCACACACTAATTGTTTGGACGATGAGTAACTAATATAAAATGCACAGGCATATGCTGATGCCCCGACATATGCTGGTTATATTAAATATTTCCCGAAGGAATAATTCATGTGATACAATAATGCAGGACTTGTATAATTACAATTCTTATATGGTAACTATACAATCTTTAAATCAAGCCTTAGCTGGATTGGGGCTCAGAACCCAACTCAGTCAATCAAACCTATTGGCCAGGTAGGTGTCTAGTGGAAGTCTCCCCGTCTTTTACGGTGACTTATTGACTGAACCACATAGACTAACCCAGCCTAGACACCAAGCGGTTTGAAATAACTTTATCGGATTCATGCTAAGACTGGTCTCGGTTAAACTTCTCCCGACTTTCGTCTCAATCGGTGCCTCTTCACGCTCCGTCCATCAGTGCCTCTTTTCGGCTCCGTCCTTCGGTGCCTTTTCACGGCTTCATCTACCGGTGCCTTCTCTAATCTTGGTTCCTTTCCTGAACTTTAGACAAATCTGAGGTCCAATACCCATCGGACCTTAAGTAACAATTAACCTCATATGAAAAGTATAACAGTATATGTAAAACAGATATTCATTACATTCCAGCATTAACCAATACATAGCACACAGCAGATGTAATGTCAATAATACAACAATACATAGCACACAGCACATGTAAAGTCATCCATGTTTGCACTAACCAGTACCACGACGGCCCCTCGTGTCCTCAGCGCTAGAAAAACTTAACGACATTATCAAGACTATAATCCGTATAAAGCTGAATGTAATGACCTAAAACAGAGTCTTAGCCATGGTATATGATCCAAGACATAGTCTTGTCCATGACCCTATAAAATCATCTATCACATATAAGCATACAAAACACATCAGAGTTAAAGTTACCAGTACGCGAACGTACCTTTCACCGTGTAATGGCCAACTTGCCCGACCTTTGAACCCAACTCCGGACTTCCCATATATCCTATACATTATCGTCGGATTATTATATGATATTGTGATAAATATCATATTGCTTAGAATAATACCATAAAGGGTTATTTTCACCACTATTGACATTTCTACCTTTGCTGGATTTATTATTACAATTTTGCCCTTACATTTCTTTAAAAACGTCATTTCAGCATTATGCCCAGATTTTCCTCTAAATTTGAAAAACATAATTAATTCTACAAAAATCGGAATGAGGTTCCGTAAAATTCCTCGGAATCCTTGGAATTTATATTTTCAAGGACAAATACTCAAAGAACCTAGAACATCATAGATTATTCTCAGTTTTTATTTTCCCAACGCTGCCCAGATTTTATTCCAGCAAAAATGGCTTAACTTTAGGAATTTTTATCTCCTTGCATAAAACTCAAAATGATACACTCTAGGTATATTTAAAAATCCATAGATGTCTACTTTAACCATGAAAAATTTCAGAATTTAATAACTTTATCTTCTCCATAAAATCATGGCCTCAACATTGCTGACTCCAGAAAACTCCCAACCGTAAATTTTACCAACATTTCGTTACTTTGATCTTCAACTTCAAAAAATCATGTTCCATCATAACCTCCATCAATTTTTTCATTTTAAACCCATTTTTAATCTAAAAAACATGAAAACAAACTTACTTCTAAAAATTCAAGATTAAACTATAACTTACTAAGAACTAAAAGACTAAAGACTAGAAAACTAAAAGCTAGAGCTTACCTCTTGAAGAACCTTGCTCCTCCTCCTTGCTCCAAGAACCTGACTCTTCTCTTAAACTCAACCAATTTGATATGATTTTGGTGTGAAGAATGAAGAGGAGGAACATCTCTATTTATAGGCAAGGTTCAAGAACCTAAACCATTGGATCATCTTTCTTAATCAATGGCTCATGGGATTTGGTCTTTTATGAAGACACAAATTATGGATCAAAGATCCTCATTGGTTAATCTTAATTACAAAGGATTTAGCCCATTTTCATTGATTTTTCCCATTGGTTGTTCAATTAATAATATCTTGATTTAAATAAAATAATCTCCCTCTTCCATGTGCTTTCATTTATTGCCTTATCCTCTTCCATTCTTTAAGTGCCTTATCTTATCCCATGTGCTTATAACTTAATTAAAATACATTAAAACACTAATAAACTCCCTTATCCTCCAAGCTAGCCGTGCTCCCTTACTCTTGATTTTGGGGCTGAATATTTAATCCCAATTAGCATACAATTGAAGTGTTTAAATGCCCCATTGATTATATGTTTTATTGGTTAATTGATTTATTAGTTAATCATGACCATTAGTGTTTTAATTAACAAGCTTAATTACATCATCTTTGGCCATTAATTTTCAAAATAAGACATCCCTCAATTTATGCTTTTTAATTTGTCTCTTGATTATTTTGTAGAATTACACAAATTATTTTAATTAGTGTAAGCTTAATTGCCCATTAGTTTTTACTAATAGCCTTTAAATTGCTTAAGTGTTTTCATAACATTTCTTTCTTCTTTTGATCATAAATTAACCATTATTTAATGTGTTAATTTTGTCACATTTTATTGTGCTAAATATGTAGTCTCAAATCCAACCATTGGTTAATTAATTCCAAAGTGAAATTTGCTCAAAAATATAATCAATAGATTATAATTCTTTGAGACACATATTCAGCTTTGTATTTTACTAATTATTTGCTAAAATACAATGTTTATATGAATTATGACAATTAGGGTATTACACATTTGATCATTACCGTAGTCACTGTCCATTCTGAAGCATGTTAATAGGATCAATTCAAGTAATTAGTTAGTTGATATGATCAGTTAGAAGGATTAGTTACATTATTGTTGCATAACCGCTGTAATTAGTTGGACATGTGTTTATGTGAAGCTATGTATATATATTAGATATTATTGAATAAACAACAACTTTTTCCCTCTCCACTTTCGTGTTATTGATGGACCAAAGGAATTTCAAGAACTCATCCTTTATATATACTTGTTCCCAATTATCTAAGACATAGGTTGAAACCATCGTTTTTCTTTGCCAGCAGGTTGAGACCATCATTTACCTTATAATTGTTTGTAGATGTATAATTGATCATGCTCGATATTCCTCTTCAGCTACTCATAGTGCTTCTATCTCTTTTCGGTTGTAACATATTTTAATTAGTAAGCCCTTTGGGTGTAACACCCCAATTTTCTAAAGCATTTTCGAAATGTTTTAATCAGAGTTTGAAATAGTTTAATCAGAGTAGAGCATCGGATTAATTTAAAAACAAACGAGTCACTGATAAACATTCATAGCTGGTGTGTTTAGTTGCTATTACAGTCATCCGAATAGTCATAAGTATGTTTATACACAAAAATCAAAAAGGACATTCTTCGTCTGGGACCTCATGCGGCCAGCTTACCCTTGTCCACGGTCCTGCCTCCTCCTGAACCTGAGGCTATGGTAAGAGCTGAGGTTCAATTCCCATTGAACCTCAGGTAACGGTTAACCTCATGCTTATGTAACAGTTATGTATGACAGATATTCATGACAAAACAGCAATGTTCACATATGAAAAATAATAACAAAGCACAGCCACTGCATATGAATGTTATTATAGCCTGCACTATTCACCAGTGCCACGGTGTACATCCGTGTCCTCAGCGCTAGGAAAACTCTACGGCGTTATCAAGACCATAACCCGTGTACATCTGTATGTGTATGAGACTTTAAAAACAATGTCGGAGTCTATGAATACATCTATCACATATATGTTCACCATAAGCATCAGAGTTAGTATTACAGTACGCGTCTGTACCTTTGTCGTGATGTTGGTACGTTGACTTCGGACTGTGATCGCGTTTGACCTATAATGGTAATGTCATATTTATTAATTCACAATGACTTTCTAGGAGATATCCTAGTCACTAATGACCTTTTTACCCTTGGTAGGATTATCTCTCAACTTATCACTTTTAATTCTTTAAAAACGCTGGTCCAGAACTCTGGACAGATTTTTATCTAACTTTGAAAAATCATAATTAATTCTAGAGAAATCGAAACGAGGATCCGTAAAATTCTTTGGAATCCTTAGGATGTCTATTTTTGAGAAAAAATATTGGTCTTCACCCAGAATTCTTGATTCATTCCCAGTTTAATGATCTTCAACCACTGCCCAGAATTTTTCCAGAAAAACGTAGCTTAACCTTGAGAATTTTTATCTCACTGTACAGAAATCATTTTAACATGTTCTTGACATATTTAAAAAGCCCTATATGTCTAATTTATCCATGAATTTTTCCAGAATTTCGTGACTGTATTTTCAATATGAAGTTTTGGCATGTTCATCACTGATTCCAGAATTTTCAAAACCGATGAAATTTCGCAAAACTTCGTTACTTTAATGTTTCTCTTCCAAAAATTTTGCTATATAACCCCTCTCATCATTTTTTCAAAACTAAGCCAATTTTGACCATAAAAACATGTAAATAAAATTATTCTAGAATATTTAAGATCTAAACTACTTCTATCTAAGAATTTTAAAAACTATAAACTAGAAACTAAAAGCTAAAGACTAGAAACTAAAAACTAAAGACAAGCTTACCTCTTGAAGCTCTTGAACTCCTTCCTCCTTCTTAGAAATCACCACTTGGTGGTTGATTTGGTGTGAAGAATGAGGAGAGGCAAGGCCTCTATTTATAGCAAAAGCTCAAGAATTCTATCCTTTGGATCAATTTTTCTTATCAATGGCCAATATCACTTTGTGCTTCTAGGATGATACAATTTGTGAGCAAATGATTCCTATTGGTTAGAAATAATTACATTGGATTTAGCTAATTATCTTAATTTCTAAAATTAAATTCAACATGTGTTCTAATAAAAATCATATTTTAATCACTCTCTCTTCTCTCTCTCTCTCTCTCTCTCTCTCTCTCTCTCTCTCTCTCTCTTTTTTTCTCTCCCTCTTTCTCTCTTTTCCTTTTTCTCTTTTTCTCTCTTTTTCCTCTCTTTTCTCTCCCCCTCATCCGTGCTCCCACCCCTTCTCTCTTGCCTTCTTGCATTTTCTTTGCTTGTGGTCCCATGTGCAAGTGTTTTTATCCTATTTTTAGTATTATTCTAATTTCTCCTATTTATCATCTTCCACTTTTACATTTATGAGCCCATGTGCTATATTTAATTATGCCTTTATTTAATTTTGTTAAAAATAATATATTATCCTCTCATCTTGAACCCTATCCATTAGATTGGATTTTTTGGTGATTTCATTAAATCTTGGCCCTACACCATTAAGCATGAGCTCTTGTGATGTCATCCTTGTGATGTCACTTTGATGACATCATAAAGGCTTAAGTGTCATTAGCAAAGCTTAATTAACTCCTAATTGGTATTTATTAGCTAACCATGGAGACTTAGTGTTTAATTCACACAAGCTTTATGCACCATAATTCATCATGAAAGTTTACACCATTATTAAGTGAGGACTTAATTGCTCATCAATCCTTAAAAATTTCCTAAGTATTTACATCACATTATTTTGCTCTTTTTTTTATTATTCAAGAACCATAATTTAATATAATAATTATTTGTATTTTAGGATCCTTAAATGTAGCCTAAATATTTGCCTTCGGTTGTTATAAATTCCCAAGAGAAATTTTCCTAAAATATAGCTAACAAATTTACACAATTTAGAGACAACATACTCTCCTTTGTTAAACATGTGGTATTTGTCAAAATATGGCTTTCTTTATAAGTAGAGATTTTAGGGTTTTACATTGGGCTACAGGTTGATTGGCCCAATATTTTGTTATCACCTGTTAGCATAATACGCAACATGGGCACCAACGGGGGTTGGCACAAGTGGTAAGCGGCTTGTGTCGCTTAAGTAAAGTCTCGAGTTCGAGCCTTGTGAATGCAAAAAAAAACCCTACTGGGAGACTCTCCCACCATAACCAGGTGCACGACGCGGGTTAGATCCGGATTAGACAGGGCGAAGCTCTGGATATTGGATGGGCAACCAAAAAAAAATATGCAACATGGGCAAGTTCTCATGTTATAACGGATAGATTCTCTAACACAGGATTTTTTTTTTTTGGTTCTGAGGACCTTTGTCTTTTTTTATTTCATTGGTCCTTATATCATTTTGCATTTCTGTGACAGTAGGATCATAGGAACAGAACAGTAATAAATAATTTCATCAAAGAATAAGTTGAAAATCTTTATATATATATATATATATATATTATTTATTTATGTACAGGGATTTTAATTGATTTGTAATAAGTATATATTTTATAATTAAATATGTGTATATTTTAGGATGTAATTAGTTGGATTTATTAATATTATATACCTATTTAATTATCTTTTATATACTTTTCCATTATTGAATCAAACTTAGAATCAAAGAATAAATCGATATAAAATATACTTATATCCTATTTTTATTGTGCAGGAGATATTATCATATACATATAGATGTGAAAGGATGAGATTTTGGAAGGTAATCACATAGATGGACCCCACACGAAGCACTAGTCACGGAGGTGTAAATGTTAAAAGGGAAAGATATTTGAATCAATTTGGATAATTGAAGATTGAAAACGTGGGACACAAGCAAAAGAGGACGTGGGGCACAAGTCATATATTAATTGAGAGGAAGTTGAATCAGGGAAATAATGGATTGAAAGATAATTGATGCACACGGCCCAAGGAGCCCATGAAAAGCAATATATATATTAAAGGAGCTGAGCACACACAGGAGGGAGACACGGCCCAAGGAGCCCATGAAAAGCAATATATATATTAAAGGAGCTGAGCACACACAGGAGGGAGACGCACAAAAAGAACAAAATTCTGACAGCCGAACCAACAATTCAAGAAGCATCACAAATTGGAACAGGGAACGAAGAAGCAGATGAGTAGCGGCTGAGTGCGGCTGAGTGTTTTGGTTTTCTTCATCATCTCCACGGAAGGACAGTGTTTTGGTTTTCTTCATCATCTCCACGGAAGGACAGAAGGGCTGTGGAGGCGACGGAGAAACTTTCTTTCATCTCTTTCCTTTATTCTTTCAATCTGAGTTTCATCTTTTTGTTATGGATTTTGTTATAGCCATGTGTGGCTAATTCTCTTTTCAATCTAGAGGACCTATGAACTTGTTTGGCTTCTAGAGATTATTCTCATTAATTAGTTTTACTTAATTTTATTTTAGTTTATTTAATCTTGTCTTTATTGTTATTGCTTATTGATTGGCCATCATTGAGCATGTTTTGGGGATTTAGGGTTGAACTTGGAAGAGGGAATCTTAAATCGACCTTGGCATTAAATAATGTGGAATTAGGTTTTAATCTAATTTACGTGGAATTAGGCTTTAATCTAATTTGCGTCTAGGATAGGCATATACCTAGAAGCGTACCTAATCAAATTAGAGTGAGTCCGATCTAAAACGCATCTTATTTAGTTGTGTGAGGCATTACATAATTAATAAAGGTAGGTATATAAATGGACCAGAAGATATTTATAGACATTAATACTCTAGATTAGCTGATTAAGTTAAGTCAAAGTTAATTTATTGGGGATAAAATCTAAGAATCAAATAAGGGATTAGTAGCTCTAGGGATTAGTGGCTCTAGGGATTAGTGGCTCTAGGTTGCTCGTTGATTATTTTTGTAGTTATTTTATTTTGATTTTAGTTTTCTCTTAATTAAATTTAATTTGGTTTGCTCAACTTAAACGAAAGTGTAAAATTAATGCTTAACTGAAGTTTGTGATACTAAGTCCTCGTGGGAACAATACTTTTCTCATCACTTTATTACTTGATACGGTCCATATATTTGCGGAGTTTTAGACTTAAAGTTTTGCCTTATCAATTTGTAAGGCAAAATGGTTAGAGAAGGAAATACTACTGCTAAGGGTTTGGATGAATAAATTAAAGCTGCCAGCATCATATCCGAGAATCATAAAAGGGGTTAGAATACACACACATATATATTCCCTTTCTCATGTTTATTAATCTCTGCGTTACTTTCCTGCACTCTGCGCCCTCTATGTATGAAAATGGAATTCACATCTATTAATGCCATAGTAGTCCGTTGTGATACAAATTTAATGATAATATATAACATGTGAGGCATTTACTAACTTAAACAATATAAATTTTGCCAGTAAGAAAATATATATGCCTACCAATTGCATCTCCTGTATATGCGGCCTACCAATAATTTGGTGAAAAAAAAGTACATGCCTACCAATTTAAATGTGCGGTTGACTCTAATACATACTTCTATTTACATGCATGCAAGCATCTATGGTTACACTCTACTCAAATGGCATAATTTGATTAAAGTGTAACCATATGCTGATAAATACTATAACAAAATGCTGATATCTTGTAAGTTGACCCAGCTGATTACACTTTAATCTCTCTCATTAATTAGTAGACTTGCTTCCATTCCCTCACATGGCATAATTTGTGCTTTCGTTCTCATTCTCTATGTTCAATGTAGCATTCAAACAATACATGACAGTCTCTCAATTCCCTCAAAATAATTTTTTTTTTTTTTTTTTTTTTTGGCCAATCCTCCAAATAATTTTTGCTGTTGTATCAAGTGTGAACAAGTCTTGTTGTATTGAAGGAAAGACATATATATACACACACACACATATATATATATGGACAAACAAGAACCGGTGAAAGATTTGCTTTTCATGTCCTATAGCTTTTAAGCGCATGTCTAGACTAAACAAAATGACGACTACCCCTATGCTTTGCATGTTCAAGGAAACATTTTTTATAGTACGTACACAAAAAAAGCTGTGCTCATATATCTATGTTAGAGTCGTTGAATTTTTTGCTTTTCATTAAAGGCATATGGTACTTGACAAACAGCTACCCGAGGATTGAAATACTTAGAGACACAATTATAATAAAGGCAATATATAATTCATATGGCAAGCTTAAGGGGCTTTACTTTCCCCCAGATTCTTTTGCAAGTTGAGCACTGCTTGATCACTTATGGAAGTGCCCTTCCTTTATGATTTCTTAATCCGAACCCAGTTTAAACCTTAAAGTAGTTGTCCAAAAAATGAAAAGAAAATAGGGTGAAGGTGCAGATTTGTCAACCAACTATTATCCAAGGAGCGCCTGGCACAAATAACTATTGAGGGGACCAAAATGGCCAATCAACAATTAAAAAATGAAAAAAAAAAAACACCAAATAACTATTAAAAGTTGAAAAAAAAACACCAAATAACTATTTTTTTTTTTTTTAAAAAAAAAAAAAAAAAAAAAACACCAAATAATTAAGTTAAAATGTGAGGCACTGGCATAGGACGGTGGCGGAAACGCTAGAGAAAAGAGCGGTTAAGCCTTCTTGTTGGAAAAAGAAAACACCAATAGAGATGGGACCCATAGGAGCAAGTATTGTGGCAGCAGCGGTTGCTGCTTGTGGCATCGGAGGGATGGAACCAGGGTGTAAGGTGCGTGCCAGTCGAACGCTGTGGACTCTTTGGATGAGTTCAAGAGGGTGAGTGGAACACCCAAAGAACAATAGAAGCTTTGGAAATGCCGATGTCGCCAACACCGCGGATACGGTCAATGGAAGACGGAGACACCAAGACAAAGGTGACGGGTAATAGTTCGTTGGCAAATCTGCTCCAAATTGGCTTTTTTTTTTTCACTTTTTAATTGTTGATTGGTCATTTTGGTCCCTTCAATAATTATTTGTGTCAAGTGCTCCTCGGGTAATAGTTGGTTGGCAAATTTGCACCTTGACTCAAGAAAATAACATTATTTTTTGACATATTAGTTTCATTGTGACAATATTTTTGCCCAAGTTCAGGCAAAATAAAACTATGAAATTTTGCATCAAAAGAGAAGCAGATAGAACCTTGATGATTTTCTGAATGGATAGCCATTGGTCATCCTTTCTAACTTTTAACAATTTTAAAACTACTTGGTTTTTCACATTATAGGCACTTTATCTATTATTATGGATAAATATACATTACAATTGAACAAGTGTTCATTCTTGCAGTTAAGTTGCAGATTTTGGCTTCACTATTCTTGAATAAGCATGCGCTGAATGTCTGCTTATAGCTTCTGCTATTGCTACTCTCAATCAAGATTAATTGTTCTCTTACGTCCATTAGTGAAAAAGTTCAAATTTGTATGAAACCAAGGCCAGCATGTTGTTATGCTTTCAGAAGGAAAAGCTCATAACTGGATAAAGACGAAACAAAACCTTGGAAAGAAAAAGGGATAGCAAAAATACAATTTCAGGTTATTGGAATCAGTGAAAGCATGAGTGAAATTGTATTTAGTTCTTAATATCGTAATGCATTAAATATTGTGGCACTAAAAGAAAAAGTAACATGATCATGCATTATGAATTTGTAATAGTAGTAGACCTGAACTTGGAGGAGACAAAACATGGCAGGTCTTGGGTTAGAAGGAGAAACAAACAATGTTAAGAAATTAATGTAAAGTAAGTTTCGTAGTGTTTGACAAGCTAGAATACAAAATTCAGTAACCTTTTCGTTTATCATATCCAGCTGAGGCTGATCCTTTCATCTAAATGTCAGAAGTTGAAGGTTGCAGGGATATTTATCAAACTTAAAGCCGAGAAAGTAGATATGATTCAGATTTTTTAGTTTATTTTATATGCTATCATGTGGTGTAGTCCAAAGGAAGTTGGGACCTTGAATTTCCTACAAATAAGAATGTAAATAATAAAGTGGCATATAAGATTGTTGAACTGAAAACCACCAAAAGAGTGTTTTTTTTTTTTTTTTTTTTTTTTTTTTTTTTTTTTTTTTTTTTTTTTTTCATATTTGGTGGGAGAACCACATAAATTAGTTTTTTCAGTCCTTGAAGATGCACGGATCTTTAGTTGTTATTTTCTTTGGGGTTATTTTCTCACTCATTACTTACTGAATAACTAATTTTAAACGTTGTAGACAATTTATTTAAATTCACTTAATTGTTTTGGCTAAAAAAATTATTATAATGAAATAAAATGAGGTAATGTAGGGGGGGAAGTTCATGTCATTAAGCGTATTAGTCAATGCATATTCCACTTTCGATACATTTATTTATAGGCACTTGCAATGATTGCAGGCAAGGCAGTCTTAGCTTTTAGTGGAACATATAGGTGCAAAATACATTCACAACTTTATATTGTTGTTGTTGTTGTTTTTGTTTTGTTTTTTTGTTTTTTTTTAAACACACTGGTCTCATGTTTGAGGTAAGAATTTGGGCCTCAGTTTTTGAAAGCTGAATGGAAAAAATATGTTCCGTAGACATCTAGTATCAATAGTACCTCCTTCCTTCTCATTTTTTCTTTGTAACTAATGGGTATATTTTTTAATACATGGAGATCTTGCACATGCTTTGGATTTTTCAATCTTATATTTAACTTTTTTTATGCTTCTATTTTCTATATATATTTTTTTGATATGTTATATACATGGTTATTAAATCCGGACCGGACCGGCCGGTTCGGACCGGAAACCGGCGAACCGGCCACGAGACCGGTCCGGTCAGCCATAGAAACCGGGGTCAAGGTTTTTTTTTTTTTTTTTTTTTTTTTTTTTTTTTTTTTTTTTTTTTTTTTTTTTTTTTTTTTTTTTTTTTTTAAGAAAGAGAGATGAACGGGAAGAGAAATCGCCGGTGAGATCGACAAGGAGGAGACGTAGCGACCGCTACTTCTTTCCCCTTAGAAATCGCCACCGGTTTGGCAGAAGCTGTGGGTGGTTTGGGTGAAAAATAATGAACCTTGTAGAGAGAATGGTGTACTTCAAGAATGGCTCACCTCTTTATGGTGTACATGGGCTCGCCGGAACTGAATCAGAAACTCAGATCTAGATGGAGAAAAAGAGAGAAACACGATGGTGCACGAAAAAAAAATCTTAGATCTGGAAGGAGAAAGGGAGAGAAACACGATAGGAGAGCGTGTGATTGTCTGTCTGGATTTTACTTTTTACGAGTGCAAAATTTATCATTTAATGGGATGGCTCAATTACCCAATAGTGAAACATTTGGTGGATAAAACCAAAGGATAAAGAGGTGCTGCTTTTTGACCTGCAATAGTACACCATTTTGAAAATTTTTCCATGGAGGGAGGATATATACTGTCATACGTAAAATCATTGTGCATTGGAAAACCAACTTGATTAGAAGAAGAGGCAGATGCACAAATGGCGAAAAAAACTTTTAGGGGTGGGGTTTGTAATATAAAATCTTTACTTTTTACCGGTTTGACCCGGTTCAATTCGGTTTGACTCCGATCCGACCCACTAACCCTTAATCCAAGATTCGACCGATTGATGTGACCGGTCCGGTTTTAATAACCTTGGTTATATACCAGGATGAATTACACTATGAATGATTGATAAAAAGATTAAATGTGTATAGAATGCATTTGAAGAGTGTGGAACTCTACATGTTAACAAACTTTATAAGGAGGAAGAGAGAGCAATAAAAGAATATATTTAATAAGTTTTGTTTTTCAATTACACAATAGGAAAGCTGCACCTGTTGATTTTCTTAGTTAAAAATCAGAATACTCTATTTAAAACTGATGCATTTTTTGTGCGTGTGGGTGTCTTTTTTTCTTTTTTCTTTTTTTTTTTCTTTTTGTTTTGGGACTACCCGAATAAGAAAATGAGTTACACGTGCTTTATTGATGTATTTGCATCATAGATTTTGAATGGTAGCTATTAGGCTTTGTTAATGTATTTGCATCTTAAACTGAAACTTGTGTTCATGTCATGTGTATTTTAGGAGTGGGTAAGTTAGTAGGGAAGGACTGCATGTAATTTTCCTCCTATTATGAAGGGTTGAGGTAATTGTTTATTAAAACTAAACTTTTGCATTTGGCGTTTGAATGAGCAATCCTTTTACTTTATTCATCAATGGCCATTCAAATTTTTTCGGCTTAATTTTACTTCCTTTTTTATTTATTTAATTATTCTGGCCATGCTAATTACAAAAGAGAAAGATGGAATTTGTCCCTCACATTTGTAGAGAGATAATACTGGGCCCCTCGATGAGTGAGTCTGAGAAATGTATGGCTATACTACGATGGAAAAGAGTTTCCATTTCAATTATTAGACTACTCAAGAATTGAGAAAGTAATGTTTCAGAACAGGAAGTTGACATTATTCATGCCTCATCCTTGACCAAATTATCATGTGACAAAAGGGACGTGACATGGTTGTACGATAGGTAGTATTGTATCATCAATCCCCATGTGAATTGGGTAGTCGCAATGTCATGTGGGCTTGTAAGGTCGCACACAAGAATAGCCCAACACGAGCAATAGTGTCCAGATTCATTGAACTTAGATATGTCTAAGATTTAATGAATACAACTTTAATCTAGGATATATATAGATATATATTATAACATAAATTCAAAATTAAATAATAATGATATTATTAATATAGATTATAATATTATTATATATTATTTGTTTTGTATTTAATTTCTTTGATAAATTAAATATCTAAAACAAATAGAGATATTGTATCTCGATTTAATTTTTGAATAAAGATATCATATATCTGATTTAATTTGAATTGAGATATAGTATCTCATATTTAATTAAATAGATAGGTATAATATCTCAGATTTAATTTATAGAGATAAATTAAATAAGAAGACTTTTAATTCGGATTAAATAAATAGATTAGATTAGATCTATTTGATAGATTTAATTAATATATTATTTTAATCCAAATTCAAGTTTCAAGATTAATAATGATTAATTTTGAATATATAATACGCCTATTGGGTTTTGAAAAACCTATGGGACATTTTACAAGACGTATTAGAAAAGCCGCGAGAAACCCTGGCCTAGAGAGAAAAGGAAGAGACGCGAAAATACTGAAGGCGCTAGCACGCTGCCGTCGGTGTTGGAGATGGTTCGGTGTGGATACCGGTAGAGGGAGTGGATTCGCAGAGTCGGCTCCTGTTGATTGAGTAGGTAGCCCACAAGATCGAATTGAACGAGACGCTTATTAATTCGCATAGGTACGATTCCTAACGAACCCGATTTAAATGCCATTGATAGACCCTCTCAAGGGATTCATAAATTTTAATGGATGAAAATCCTTCCGCTGCGTATACGGATCCCAACAGTGGCATCAAAGCCAAATCAACCAAGTGTTTAAATTGGGTTTATACGTGTGTTTATATATGTGATATATATGCTAAAACCGAATCCTTTATATGTTTAAATCAAAAACTCGCGTTAGGGTTTCTACGGATAGCTTCTTGGATCTCGCGGCCGTTTCATGTATGTAGTTCTGAAGAGTTCATATTGGACATTCTCAAAATGGCTGACGATCACGTTCAGATCCGTGAAGTTCTGAAGAGTTCAGATCGTACGACATTCTGAAGCACGTTACATTCGACGACAGCCGCGTTGTGAAAAAGTTTGGAGACGCTGATCACGATCGGACTTGACCACGGTGAGGTCGAACACATTCGTCCGTGCATTGGTCATCCTCGGTCATGCTTGGACAATGCATATTTGGGGTTTCAAATTTGTTAGGGAAAAAATCTTTCTAAAAGATTATGCCTTTTGAAAAGCTCTGAGGACGTTAGGGTTTTGTTCTTGAAATTATTTTTTATGAAACAATCTTTCTAAAACAATATGATGTTTTCAAATGTTCGTAGCGTGAGAATTTAAATCATGATATTATATTATATTATATTATATTATATTATATTATATAAATTAGAGAATTTAAATCATGATATTTTCTTTCATAATATATGACTTAATATTTGTTGTGATTTACCTTTCAAATGTCGTTTGGGTATGGTGAACACAACGTGACTCTAGCATTTACAAGTGTTGTATTATTTAAATATGGCCCGCGAGCCATGCCTTTCTTTAAATATTCTTGATGTACATTCTCTTCTCATCTCACTCCCCTCATATGTTGAAATGAGGTTTCTCCTGATGTATTTCTCTTTTCTTATTTAGAGAACTTCCCTCATTGGCTTGAGAGGATTTTAAGTTAGATGAGCCATGTTGTGTCACGAGTTTTAATTATGTTTTGATTTGACCACTGCATGATTAATTTAGAGTTTATATGAGATACAATTGTGATTGCATTCATATTATATCAATTATATCAATTATACCCTCTAAATAAAATCTTAAGTCGTAATGCCGTCAATCAATTAATACTTGTCAAAATCTAGATTGCCCATTTGTATGTTCCAACAAAGTGGATGCATTTGAGTTATCTTGGTGAGACAAGCGTAGGTAATGGTGATACTCAACATTCATTATTGTCTTGACTTAATTGAGATTATCAAAACGGTTTTGGATCTCAAGGCATTAGATGGGATTAAATATGTCGGGTCATCTGATGATCGAATCCCATAAAGATCTAAGAGTTACATGTGATGTAATTGGCAAAGAGGTTGCCTACCTAAATAACTTGATTTTAAGTGTCTTGTCAAAGCGGACTTAAATTTAAGCCAAATAGGGATCTTAGCCCACTAATTATAATGAGGGTTATTAATTCAGTGGGAGGTTACTAATTAAACTTTACATATCTTTTAGTTGTACATATCGTCTAGTAATACTGCAACACCATCAATGCGATCAGTCCTTGAGAAGGACAAACTCGATGAGACAAACTTTCTTGACATGTTTGGGAACTTAAGCGTCGATCCTAAGCACGAAAGAAAGGAGTATCTCATCGATCAACCCATTCCTGACGAGCCTACAGCTACTGATCCAAGAGCTCGGATTGATGCTTATACGAAGCATAAGGATGACTCTGTGGATGCAGGATGTCTGATGCTTGCACTATGGTTCCAGACCTCGATAAAGATCTAGAACATGTGGAGGCCTCTGAGATGATTGATCATCCTATGGAAATGTTCCAGCAACAGGCAGGGCAAGAGAGGTATGAGACCACAAAGGCCTTATTTTCTTGTAAGATGACTAAATGTGAATAAGTTAGTCCTCATTTGTTGAAAATGAAAGGCTACATTGATCACCTTGAGAGGCTTGGATTCCCCATGTCCCAGGAGTTAGCTACATATGTGACCTTGAACTCACTCCCAGGAAGTTATGATAACTTTGCCATGGATTACAACATGAACAACATGGAGGAATCAAATTCTGAAATGCATGTGATGCTCAAAACTGCTGAGCAAAGCCTTGAGAAGTGGCCCAGTTCTGTTTTGTCTGTTCAAAAAGGGAAAGGGTATGAAATGGAAAGCCAAGAAGGCAAAACCTCCGAAGGATGGGGTCTGCTTCTTCTGCAATGAAATCGGTCATTGGAAGAGGAATTGCAAACTCTACCTTGAAGATCTGGAAAAGAGCAAGAAGGATAGCGGGGCTATCGCTTCAGGTATCTATGTCATAGATATTCACTTTTCTACTTCCTCAACATGGGTATTAGATACCACATGTGGTTCTAACATTTGTATAAATGTGAAGGATCTCTAGGATAGTAGAAAATTGAATGGACATATCTATGACAAAACTACCAAAAGGATCAAGTCAAATGATTTGAATCGACCTACCTATGACATTGTCGTCTAGGCCATATAAATGAAAGACACATTTCAAAACTCCATCAAGATGGTTTTCTTGACTCATTTGATAAAACTCCATCAAGATGGATTTCTTGACTCATTTGATAAAACTCCATCAAGATGGATTTCTTGACTCATTTGATTTTGAATCATTTGATACATGTAAGTCTTGTTTATTGGGAAAGATGACAAAGGCACCTTTTGTCGGGCGTAGTGAAAGGGCCAATGATTTATTGGGCCTCATACATACTGATGTCTGTGGACCAATGAATACATATGCCAGAGGAGGTCATTTGTACTTCATTACATTTATAGACGATCTTAGTAGGTATGGGTATATCTATCTAATGAAACGTAAGTCTGAATCTTTTGAAATGTTCAAAATATTCCAAAATGAAGTGCAAAACCAACTTGGCAAAACAATTAAGACACTTCGGTCTGATCGGGATGGTGAATATTTGAGTCAAGAGTTCATTGACCATCTTAAGAGTTGTGGGATTATCTCATAACTTACTCTTCCAGGAACACCTCAATGGAATGATGTTTTTGAATGGAGGAATCGAACTCTATTAGATATGGTTCGATCTATGATGAGTCAAATAGATCTTTCACCTTCCTTTTGGCACCATGCCCTAGAAACAGCTGCGTTCACACTAAATCGTGTTCCGTCAAAGGCAGTTGAAAAGACACCATATGAGATATGGACTGGGAGAAACTCAGTTTGTCATTTCTTAAAATTTGGGGATGTGAGGTTTACATTAAACAACAAGCCTCTGATAAATTATCATCTAGATCCTCAAAATGCCCTTTTTTGGGGTATCCTAAGGAAACTAAAGGATATTATGTCTACAGTCTTACTGATCACAAAGTGTTTGTTATCCAGAATGGTGTCTTTTTGGAGAAAGAGCTCAACTCTAAAAGAACCAGTGGAGTAAGATGAACCTCGAAGAAGTTCGAGAGCCACAAGACGACATAGAACCACAGATGGAAAACAGAGAAGACTCACAATAAGTTGTTGAGCCTACTCAAGTAACACAATGCCCACGAAGGTCCGATAGATCACGGATATAGCCTTAGAGATTTGGATTTCTGATTACTGGAAGTCATGATGTTTTGCTCATTGAGTAGAAGGAGCCAACTACCTATCGAGAAGTCGTGGTGGGACCAAACTGCGAAAGATGTCTAAATGCCATGAAGTCTAAAATGCAATCCATGTATGACAATAAGGTATAGACCTTAGTCGATCCACCTGAAGGTGTAAAACCCGTTGGGTGCAAGTGGGTTTTCAAAGAGAAAACTGACATAGATGGCAAAGTATATGTCTTCAAGGCATGACTGGTTGCAAAAGGATTCACTCAAATTCATGGTGTGGACTATGATGAAACCTTTTCCCCAGTTGTGATGGCCAAATCAATCAGAATCCTTCTTGCCATTGCAGCGTATTATGACTATGAAATATGGAGATGGACGTAAAAACATCCTTCCTTAACAGAAAGCTCCTTGAGGATGTGTACATGACACAACCTGAAGGCTTTGTGTGTCCAGAGGAATCTGGTAAAGTATGTAAGCTTCAGAGATCCATTTATGGATTGAAGCAAGCATCTCGGAGCTGGAATCATCGTTTTGATGAAGTAGTCAAGGAGTTTGGATTCATTCAAAATATCAATGAACCTTGTGTTTACAAGAAGGTTGGGAGCACAGTTGTATTTTTAGTGCTTTATGTTGATGACATCCTACTCATTGGGAATGAAATTCCTACCTTGCAAAGTGTCAAGTCTTGGTTAGGAAAGTCTTTCTCAATGAAAGATTTAGGTGAAGCCACTTACATCCTTGGGATCAGGATCTATAGAGATAGATCCAAGAGGCTGATAGGCCTAAGTCAGAGCACATACATAGACAAGATACTGCATAGATTCAGTATGCAAGATTCTAAAAGGGGTTAGTGCCCATGTCTCATGGCATTCATCTCAATGAGGATCTGTGTCCTAGCACACAAGATCAAAGAGACTGCATGAGTAAGATTCCATATGCCTCCGCCATTGGATCTATCATGTATGCCATGTTATGTACTCAACCGGATGTGTCATTTGCCTTAAGTATGACTAGTAGATATCAACAAGATCTCGGTGAGGGTCACTGGACTCTTGTCAAGAATATCCTTAAGTGGTTAAGAAGGACTAAGGGCTTATTCTTGGTATATGGTGGATTGGAAGATGAGCTTTGTGTGACTGGTTACACAGATGCGAGTTTCCAAACTGACCAAGATGATCTAAGATCACAATCAGGATATGTGTTCCTTTTGAATGGTGGTGCGGTAAGTTGGAAGAGCTCTAAGCAGAGCACTGTAGCTGATTTTGTAACAGAAGCTGAGTATATAGTAACATCGAATGTAGCTAAGGAAGCCGTTTGGATCAGAAAGTTCATCATTGAACTTGGGGTGGTTCCTACCATCTCAAATCCAATAGACTTTTTCTGTGACAATAGTGGGGCTATTGCGCAGACCAAGGAGCCTAGGTCACATCAAAGGACCAAGCACATACTCATGCGATTTCATCTTATCAGAGAAATCAATGATAGTGGTGATATAAAAGTATGCAAAGTACCAGGAGAAGACAATGTTGCTGATCCTCTTACTAAGCCGCTTGCACAAGCAAAACAAGAGCGTCATGCTAGGATAATGGGAATTAGAGTAATTAATGATTGCACCTAATGCAACTGGGAGTCTATTGGAAATTATGCCCTAGGGGCAAGTCATTGTACTTTAAACGTTTATGTTAATTAAAGTATTCTCCTTTAGTTATCATTTCATTTGCATGTTTATAGTGATAACTGTATCCTTGGATATATCTTATAGATTATCCTAAATGTCCCTGGTCGGTCATCTACGCAGGAGCGGAGATGAAATAAGACCAGTATGACTTTGATGATTATGGAGATACGAATCAAAGTCATAAGCAATTATAAGAGTACAAGGTGCAGGAACGACCCACTATGAGAAAACTACATGGATTTATTCATAAGCTTATCGCATGTATAACCGCATCACAACGCCCTTTGACCTGAGATCATCATGGATTCCTACATGAGAGTCGCTAGTCTTTGACCTAGTCAAAAGTCACCTTTGACCGGGTGATGATAAAGGCTTGGATCGAGATCACTGGTTTTCATGCAAAGACATGTGAATGGTCAAGATGGAATTTGTCCCTCACATTTGTAGAGAGATAATACTGGGCCCTTCGATGAGTGAGTCTGAGAAATGTATGACCATACTACGATGGAAAAGAGTTTCCATTTCAATTATTAGACTACTCAAGAATCAAAAAATTAATGGTTAAGAATAGGAAGTTGACATTATCCATGCCTCATCTTTGACCCAATTATCGCGTGACAAAAGGGACGTGACATGGTTGTACGATAGGTAGTACCATATCTCGTTAGTTCTATATGTGTTTTGATGATGTTTTAACAATTGTAAAAAAAATGAGAAGTTTTCTCTTGCAAATCAAGAACTTTGCCGCCAAGGGAAAACTCCAGTTTTTGAAGTAAAACTCCAGTTTGAGTTTTCGAGAAAATCGAACAAAGCAAAAACCGCGGTTTTTCGTTAAAACCGCCAGGTTTTCAGTTTTCATGAAAAACATGAAAACTCGATTTTTGGAAGCAAAACTTGAGTTTTGGTCCGGCAGAGCACTCAAGTTTTCACAATTGCAAAACCGCAAGTTTTGAAGCAAAACCGCCGCTTTGATATGTTCACAGTTTTCGTAGTTTTCATGTTATAAGTGAAAACTCTAGTTTGGAAAGACAAACTCGAGTTTCGAGCAACCGAGAGCATCAAGATTCTCTTGATTTGAAAACCTCCAGTTTTGATGTTTTGGACTAAAACTACATTTTCACATCAATAGTCCAAAACTCGAGTTTTGGTCAAAACTCGAGTTTTGAGTTTTTCATCGAAAACTTGTTTCAAAGCATAAATCGCGATGTTGCTCTGCGGAAGAAGCAAACTCGAGTTTGGATCTTGAAACTCGAGTATTGGTCTTGTGCATAGTTGAAAACTCGAGTTTCAAGAACAAAACTCGAGTTTTCGTAGCCGATTTTGAAATTTGATTTACACGATTTTTCAAATCATTCTTGTTTAATCTTAATACTTTCCAGGATTATTCTCTACTATTCTTAGCTATGTTTAATGACTTTATTAGTGAATTTCAGATGGTTTAGAGAATGATTTTGAAGTGATAAAGCAAAAAGCAAAAAGTGGTGAGAACATTAAATGCATTGATCGAAAGTTGCACAACTTTGGCTAATCCACTCGCACACGTCTCGCAAAGCATTTAAGAATGTTTTCTACAACAAGCAACCGCATCTCCAACGGACATTCCAAGGTCAAGGTCGATTACTTCAATTCGACTAGAAGGTCAACTCGATTACTTGGCCACTGGATTAAGCTAAGGACAGAGAGAAGATGCCAAAACTACTTCCTAACCTTGGAACAACTTCTCCAACGGATCTATTTGGAAAGAAACGATCATTTAATGATCTCTATGTATAAATAGAGTTGCATTCAAGCCTTTCCAACAGACACACCTGCTGAAGACGAAAATCATTCAAGTCTCATATCTATTTCTTCAGTTTTATCTATGTAGTATCTTGTGATACATTGAGCTTCAGTGCTATCATATCTACTTTGAGAGAGAGTTATTTTTGTGTATATCATTCATTGTAACAATCTCAAGTCAGGTGACTTGGAGATTGGGAAAATCAGAGTACAACTTGTAAAGGGGAGTGTGTCCTAGGTTGAGGAGCATCCTTCGTTTACGAGTGTGTATCTCGATTGTAATCGTAGTACAACTTGTAAGGGGAGTTAGTCCTAGGAGAGGATAACTCTTGAGTACAGAGTGTGTATCGATTGTTTACAATTACTTGTAAGGGGAGTGAGTCCTAGGGGAGAGGATCATCCCGAGTACGAGTGTGTAATTGTAATTGAGTGATAGTGGAAAATCCCGAGTGTTTCGGGACTGGATGTAGGTCAAAGAGTTAGACCGAACAAAGTATAAATCCTTGTGTCCAGCCTTCTTCTTCCCTCACTCTGTTTACCTCGTTTTTATAACTTCAAACAGAGCATTTATCGAAAAGTTTTAAAATACCCAATTCACCCCCTTTTGGGTATATAGCTCCACTTACATTTGGTATCGAGCAAGGTCTTCTCAAAAGAGCTTAACATCTCGAGAAGGATCAGTATGGAAGGTATCTTACCTGATGGAGCATCTATCAACAGACCACCCGATTTCAATGGAGAGCATTACTCCTTCTGGAAAGTAAAGTTCAAAGTCTTTGTGAATGCTACAGAGTATGGGCTGTGGAGAGTATTTGAAAGAGGAGATTATGAGCCATCAACCGTTGAAGATGGAGTTAGAGTTCCTAAGCTAGAAGAAGAATATGATGAGAATGACAAAAGAGATGTCACACTCTCAAAGAAGGTCGTCCTTCGCTTCAAAGTGCTCTAAGTCAACAAGAATACTTTCATATTTGCACTCTATCTTCTGCAAAACATATGTAGAATGCTCTGGAGATAGCTCATGAGGGAACAGCTGGAGTCAAGCAAAATCAGGTCAATACTCTTATGACCGAATATGATCTTATGCGCATGAAGCCTGATGAATCTATTGACGAATTTCAGTTGAGGTTTACCTATCTGATTAATCAACTTGCTGCCCTGGGAAAGGAGTATGATCAATCAGTTCAAGTAAGGAAAATCCTGAATATTCTTACTAAAGAATGGGAAGCCAAAGTCACGGCAATCGAGGAAGCCCGTGGAGAATCAATGCAATCAGTAGCTGCTCTATTTGGAAGCTTATCTGAATATGAAGGCAAGCTCAAATTCAAGAAGGGCTTAGATAAAATCAAAGATGATAGAAAGTTTGGTATTGCCTTGAATTCTGTGAAAGAGAAACCCAATAAGGAAGATGAAGATGATGAAGAGATGGCTATGCTTGTACGAAAATTCAAGAAATTCTATAAGAGAGATCAAGGCTCTAAAGACAGATTTCAGAGAAGAACTTCAAGCAACGAACAAGATCAAATCATTTGCTACGAGTGTGGAAAGCATGGTCATATCAAGCTCGAATGTCCTCACTGAAAGTCAAGAAAAGGAGAGAAAGGCAAGATTCAACCACCTCAAGAAGAAAGCTTATATACGGGAGATGATTCTTCGGATGAAGAAAGTGATGAGGAAGGAGTAGAAAATGTTTGCTTAGTTCTTTGAAGAACATCCCGAAAATAACAATGAGGTAGATGTTTCGAACCTTCCTATGATGAATTATTTTCTGAATTCAATGAACTATATTCTGAATATAGAAAACTAGCAAAAGAGTTCATTGCATCCAAGAAGAAAATTAAATTGTTGGAAGAACAAGTTCAGAATGTTTCTTCTTCTGTTTCTGTTTCTGTTTCTGAAAACATTTCTGAAAATATTTCTGAAAACATTCCTAAAAATGATTGCGAAAAGATTTCAGAAAAGATTTGTGACAATTGCTGTGTTTTAGAGAAAAGAAATTTATATCTTACAAAAACTCTTGAGAAATTCACTAGAGGTAGTGAAATGCTCAAAGTGATTTTAAAAAAAGACAAAGGTTTACAAATGACAAATCGGGGATTGGTTATAAACCCGATTTTGATAAGAAGAAAGGGAAGAAGAAACATGGACAAAAATCTTATATGAACTATTTTCGAAAATTTGTCCATTCCTCTAACCCTTTTGCTCATTGCAACTATTGCAATCGTAAAGGCCATGCTCCTTCTTCATGTTTTCATAAAAAGGAAAGAAAGAGCAAGCCTCGTAGGTAATTACCAATGGGTACCAAAGGGAACTTATGTTTTCCCTAAGGCTCAAACTAACCTGAAGGACCCAAGCATAAATGGGTACCAAAATGTCCATGTTGGTTTGTTTGTGCAGGTTGATTCTAAGAGAAATGGACATAAAGGGGTTAAGAATCAAAGAATCCCTTATGCACTTTGAAAAGGAGAACCACTCAAGTATTAAAGAGTAGATACTTGAAGCCTGTACCTTTTGTGAGAACTTTGCGCAGACACCTAAGAGACAATGGGTGTGCAAAGCCAATCCTCCAAGTACCTAAGGCAAGGTTACATGTTGGTAAAACCTCCTACTCCATTATCTAGAATATTTATTGAGGTTTTATACATTGAATTTTAGGAATGAACACTGCAAATCATTTTGAAATTATTTTTTAAAATTCATTCATTAGTTTTTGCATTGTTCAAAAAGCTTAATTCATTATGCATACATGACATTTTGAAAAGAAAAATGTATCTTTTATGCATAAAGCTATGGTTAATTCATTATGCTCAATTATCATAATCGATTATATTCTTGGAGCATATGAATTTTGTTCCTACAAGCTAACAATGATTGGATCCAAACAAGATTGGATACCAAAAGAGAAAAAGGTTGTATACAGCATTGTAGGATCAAGGAAAGCTTCCCAAAAGAGCATTTTGACTCTTGAGGAAGCTGAAGAAGCAATGCTTGATGATGAATGTCAAAGCAGAAGATATCTGCATCAATTCATCCCTGCAAGCTTCAACAAGGACAAGAGGAATTATGGTGATATCTAATTTTACCCTATATTGTGCTTATGTAGAATTCATATTTGGGTATTGAATACTTGTCCAATAATGCATTTCATTAAGCAATCAATCATTTATGACTTTCAAAATGTTTTTCAGATTGCTAATGGATCACAAGTGAATTTGTGCATAATTTTCTGAGTTTAAGATTTCGAAATGCACAATTCGAAACTTGTTTTGAATTACAATTCATTGTGTTTGGAAAATGCATTCCAATGTTTTGAAAATATGCATGTTTTGATTGCACTCAAATGATATTTCAAAAAGTTGGAAATTGACTTTCATTATATTAGCAAGTGCATTGATTTTCTGAGCATATTCTCAAAGATGAGTTTTCATATCATCAACATCTCAATTTCATAGAACATTATCATGATTTAAAAGAATATTTGAGATATTGAAAACTATTTGCATAGTTTATGAAAAACTCATATCAATGACATACTTTCCTACATGAATGTATTTACAAATTGTCATTGAGAAATGATTTTCTTGGTATCACTTATACACTTATTTATATGTTCAATGTTATGAATTATTTGGATAAGATTATTTGTGATTCACTCCATGCATGGATGTAACATACTCATCTAGAAGCAATTCAATTTTATAAGAAGAAAATTTAGGAATGGTCAATCTCAATGAATTGTGAATTGCCTCCACTTAATGTTAGTTATGTGTTTTGATGATTAGCTAATCACTAACTTAAGCATTGGAGAATCTAGATGTGGTTCTATGCAGGATGCTTATCATGATTAATCTCTGAAATCCTGCTGTCAAGAAGAGAACACGAGCCTGATATTTAACATTCTGAGTTTTTGAGACAAAACTCGAGTTTTGGCCTTGCAATGTCGGGGTCAGAGAATGAGCAAAATTTTTCAAAAGATGAAAACTCGAGTTTTGGGGTGAAAACTCGAGTTTTGGAGTTTTGCACTGTGTTGTCGGGGCCAGAGAGCAATCTCGAATTTTGAAGAAAATGAAAACTCGAGTTTATAAGTCCGGAAACTCGAGTTTCCATCGTGACAGGGCAACCAAGCTCGAGGTCTCACGAATTTGAGCTTGTAAGTATGCACTTCAATTCACAAGTGAAATTCAAGAGTTCACCTTACACTCTTGAAGTCCAGGTTAGTACAAGGTTGTCACGATCGAAATGTTTTTGAAAACCCGATTGATTTTCTTCACTTCATTCTTCCTCGAGTCTACCCCTAAATTCTCTCATCCTCCTTGACGAGATTCGAGTAAATGACCTCCAAACGTTGTGCATCCACCAAAACTCCCGAATCCGACCAAGAACAAATCCAATCCAATCCTCAACTTAATGAGAATTAAACGGAAGAAGGATCAGATCGGTCAAGAGCTCCTCCTCCTTCAAGGCCAAGCAAGATCAAAGACCGGCTACTCTCAAGGCCGGGAAGCTCGGGAATGCTCTTCCTCTTTCTCATGTTGGGAGATTAGTGACTGAGGTTACTAAAGGACATAGCAATGTGGTGGACATCCAAGAAGGATTCAGAGTTGAGCAAGAAGCACTCAAAAATCATATTGGAGATCACACAGCTAGCATTTCGACTCTCTTGATCGCCATGATGAGCCTGAGTGATAAAATGGACAAACTTCTGCAAAATCAGTCCATGGGTGCTTCTGGTTCTGGTTTGGATGCTTCTACTTCAGCTAGACCAAGCTCTGATAAGCCTAACATCATCTCTGAACTAGCCATTACCTTTGAACTTGAGTCATCCATTCATACCACTCAGATTAACCCTCCATCTCAGCAACAAGATCCTATTCCTACACTTTCATTTGGAGGAGAAGAGTGAAAAGGATCTTATCCTATCCCTACACCTTCAAATATCCCAATTGATCCACCCTTGTTTGCTGATGACAAAAGGGGAGAAGAATGAGAAGGATCAATCAATGCTTTCGAAATTATATTGCATATTTTCTTTCGAAACTCTAATGATATTCTCGTAGTTTACTTAACATTTCGTTTCTACTTGATTCATATCCGATGAATGTTTAAGTTATGCAGTTTATTGCATTTTGATATCTGCTGAACTCTGATAACTCTGATATATGCTCATCTGAACTCTATGGATTAATTTTTAATGTTTATGAGTTCATCAATGAGTTATTTTGTTATTTAGGTATCTGGCTATCATGACTGTTCTTAATTGATAAAATGAATTAACTAGTAAGCTGTCATGAGATTTTTGCTTTAACTTTGATGAAATGAATTGTGTTTATTAAAATATCAAAGTTTGCAAAAGTTTTAACCAAACTTGCTTTCTCTATGCTTCAAATGATCAAATTCAATTTTGAAAGCAATTGATTGTTTACAAGTGTTGTCATCATCAAAAAGGGGGAGGGGGAGAATGTTAGTTCTATATGTGTTTTGATGATGTTTTAACAATTGTAAACAAAATGAGAAGTTTTCTCTTGCAAATCGAAGAACTTTGCCGCAAGGAAAACTCCAATTTTGAAGTAAAACTCCGGTTTCGAGTTTTCCGAGAAAATCCGAACAAAGCAAAACCGACAGTTTTCGTTAAACCGCCGGTTTTCGGTTTTCATGAAAAACATGAAAACTCGAGTTTTGGAAGCAAAACTCGAGTTTTGGTCCGCGAAGAGCACTCAAGTTTTTCACAATTGCAAAACCGCCGGTTTTTGATATGTTTACAGTGTTTTCGAGTTTTCATGTTATAAGTGAAAACTCGAGTTTGGAAAGACAAACTGGAGTTTCGAGCAACCCGAGAGCATCAGTATTCTCTTGATTTGAAAACCTCTAGTCTTGGATGAAAACCTCCAGTTTTGATGTTTTGGACTAAAACTACATTTTCACATCAATAGTCCAAAACTCGAGTTTTGAGTTTTTCATCAGAAAACCTGTTTCGAAGCATAAATCGCGATGTTGCTCTCGGAAGAAGCAAACTCGAGTTTGGATCTTGAAACTCGAGTATTGGTCTTGTGCACTGTGATTGAAAACTCGAGTTTCCGTCGATTTTGAAATTTGATTTACACGATTTTTCAAATCATTCTTGTTTAATCTTAATACTTTCCAGGATTATTCTCTACTATTCTTAGCTATGTTTAACGACTTTATTAGTGAATTTCGATGGTTTAGAGAATGATTTTGAAGTGATAAAGCAAAAAGCAAAAAGTGGTTGAGAACATTAAATGCACGATCGAAAGTTGCACAACTTTGGCTAATCCACTCGCACACGTCTCGCAAAGCATTTAAGAATGTTTTCTACAATAAGCAACTACATCTCCAACGGACTAATTCGCGTAAGGTCAACTCGATTACTTGGCCGGTGGATTAAGCTAAGGACAGAGAGAGAAGATGCCAAAACCACTTCCTAACCTTGGAACAACTTCTCCAACGGATCTATTTGGAAAGCAATGGTCATTTAATGATCTCTATGTATAAATAGAGTTGCATTCAAGCCTTTCCAACGACACACTCGTTGAAGACGAAAATCATTCAAGTCTCATATCTATTTCTTCGGTTTATATCGTAGTATCTTGTGATACATTGAGCTTCGGTGCTTATCATATCTACTCGAGAGAGAGTTATTTCGTGTATATCATTCATTGTAACAATCTCAAGTCGGGTGACTTGGAGATTGGGAAAATCGAGTATAACTTGTAAAGGGGAGTGTGTCCTAGGTTGAGGAGCATCCTTCATTTACGAGTGTGTATATCGATTGTAATCGAGTACAACTTGTAAGGGGAGTTAGTCCTAGGGAGAGGATAACTCTTGAGTACGAGTGTGTATCGATTGTTTACAATTACGGCTTGTAAGGGGGAGTGAGTCCTAGGGAGAGGATCATCCGAGTACGAGTGTGTAATTGTAATTGAGTGATAGTGGAAAATCCCGGAGCGTTTCGGGGATCGGACGTAGGTCAAAGAGTTAGACCGAACCGTATAAATCCTTGTGTCCAGCTTCTTCTTCCTCACTCGTTTACCTGTTTTTATAACTTCAAAACAGAGCATTTACTGAAAAGTTTTAAAATACCCAATTCACCCCCCCTCTTGGGTATATAGCTCCACTTACAATATCATCGATCCCCATATAAATTGGGTAGTCAAAATGTCTTGCTAGAGGCCGCTTGGACTTATGGACTAGTACAGTATTGGCCCGCTGCCAATCTCATACAGGCCTACAAGGTCACACACAAGAATAGCCTAGCACAAGCAATAGTGTCCAGATTCATTGAATCTTAGATATGTCTAAGATTTAATGAATACAACTTTAATCTAGGATATATATATATATATATATTATAACATAAATTCAAAATTAAATAATAATGATATTATCAATATAGATTATAATATTATTATATATTATTTGTTTTGTATTTAATTTATTTGATAAATTAAATATCTAAAACAAATAGAGATATTGTATCTCGATTTAATTTTCGAATAAAGATATCATATATCGATTTAATTTGAATTGAGACTCTCGATTTAATTAAATAGATAGATATCATATCTCGATTTAATTTATAGAGATAAATTAAATAAGAAGGCTTTTAATTCGGATTAAATAAATAGATTAGATTAGATCTATTTTATAGATTTAATTAATATATTATTTTAATCCAAATTTAAATTTCAATATTAATAAGGATTAATTTTGAATATATAATACGCCTATTGGGGTTTGAAAAATCTACGGGACATTTTGCAAGACGTATTAGAAAAGCCGCGAGAAACCCTAGAGAGAAAAGGAAGAGACGCGAAAATATTGAAGGCGCTAGCACGCTGTCGTCGGTGTTAGAGACTGTTCGGTGTGGATACCGGTAGAGGAAGTGGATTTGCAGAGTCGGCTCCTATTGATTAAGTAGGTAGCCCACGAGATCGAATTGAACGAGACGCTTATTAATTCGCATAGGAATATGTCAGGCCCAATAATGGGGTGGCCCCGTAAGGAATATGTCACATATTAGGATCTGCCTATAATAAAGGGGGATCCTACTTGTCTATAATCAAGAGAGATCTCGATATAGATCTGGTAGTTATGATACTATGGCCGCGAATTACCTGGGCCCAGATATCCAATCTAAGGTACACTTTACAAATACAGAGGTCAAACCTTAAGGTACACATGTTCTAACCCTGAACTATTTACATATAGTCATCACTGTGCACACACACCACCCTCTTGGGCGAAGGGCTTATCTGTATACAGTGATCTCGCGTTCTTCTGGTTATCTGCCTCATAGATACCCAGACTGAACCCTTTTGATCCAATATCAACTCACTAGCCCATCAGGCTAGACATTTGTGTTCTATACCAGAACAGAAGTTAATTATATGAGGTTTTATTTTTCTATCATATCAAATCCAATGAAATACAATCCCAAACATTCGTCATCCTCTCACGTAAGTATCACCAACGAAATCAATTTCAAATTTGAATTTAAGCTTAAATATCGCAACTCTTTTTGCCATTGAGTCAAAGTTTCATTACTACGTATAGCCTATGTATATTTAAGCTTAAATTCAAATTTTGAAATTGATTTCGTTGGTGATGCCGTGATACTTACGGGAGAGGATGATGGATGTTTGGGGTGAAATATATATATAGTATTATTTTTTATATATTTCACTTGATCTAGTGTTATAGGATTAAAGTGCAAATCTTTTCTTTCCCGAAATCTTTTGTGCCCAGTGCCCCTAAGTACTTTTTAAGGTGTAACCAGTGAATAATGAAACCTAAGTTTATTTTCCCATTTCCCTTTTTTTCTATTAAAACTCTAGCCGACTCGTCCTTTTGTCATGACATATGCTATGCCTTGTTGTCATATGCCACATAAGATTTTTTAGTCAAATGGTTGTTGATTCAGCAACTTAACCATCAAACTAACTGAAAAGTTAGATTTTGATGAAATTGCACTAATTTAATAACTTCAAGGGTAAAATTAATAACTTTACGGCATTGGACGCACCTTAACCTATGTGTGTGTGTGTGTTTATATTTATATATATTTTGTTTATATATTTTACTTGATCTAGTATTATAGGATTAAGGTACAAATTTGCTCTAAAAGTTTTCCTGATGAGAGATGTTGCCCCAAAAATATTAAAAAAGAGTCATGTTATCCCTTACCATTAAAATGTTAACTGTCAATGTCAATCTTTTTAACGGGTATGGTTCAAAATTACTACAATTTGAAACATTCAGGATGACATTGTATCAGCCAAAACTTCCAGGATAAATTTAGACATTAACCCTAGTATTATAATGCAGAGTTAATATATTTTCTCCTGTCTTTAACATAAAACCCAATTAAATCTGAGGGATTAAAGAAGGTAAATAAATTTCTTGGTCATATGTTTTAAGAGCTTCCTTAATCTCTCTAAAAAAAGTTAATTGAGTCGTATATTAAGGATCAAAGGGAATAATATGTTCATTTATTTTTAATGATAAGGTCTAATTTTAATCTAGAAGTAACCACTTAGAAGCGTGGGCTATTTGTAAGTTTTTTTAAGAGCACTTTTACTCTAAAAGTAAGCAAAACGTAAAAATTTCACTATGGTTGTGAGGCAATATTAAGTTTGATCGTTAAATGACATGTGACACTCAATAAGCCATCTCATCAGTTAATATTACACCTGTAATAATTTAAAAAAGGAACATCTCATCTCATAAAGAAAATTGCTTCATCAAAAAGTAGAACTAGGAAATCACACCGATAAACAACAATGAAATCCAAAATCCCAATTTTCCTTCTCAAGGAGCTCTTCACAGTCTCTTTGCTAGTCGCTTCCAATCAAGCAACGAATCAAAAGTTCTCTGAAACTCGATTCTTCCCAAGAGAAGTATGAAAAATAGGAAATTGCTTTTTCAGTTCTATTAAGAGCATCTTATATTGCAGATTTCATATAGAATGGTTTAAGATTTTACAAAGAAGAAAATCAAAGGGATAACATCAAAAAATATGAAGAGCAACATCAAAAATCATAATAACATCAAAAATTCAAAATCAAAGCAACATCAAAATCATATCATCAACATCAAAAAAATCATATAACAACAACACCCGAGAGGAAGAGACAAATTCAGAATCAAAAGAAAAAAAATTCAAAATCAAAATAATCAAAATCTAGAATCAACCACCTCATGCCAACAGGAAATGATATCAACAAATTCATGAACCCATAAACAAAAGTAGGATAAAACCCAGAAAATCAAAAGAAACCATCTCTTGACCATCTTAGAGATTTTGGGGAATATAGTTTGAATTAAAGCTTTAGATCATCAATTGAGGAAGAATATGACTCAAATACCCACTAGAGTCATCAAATGAAGCTACCCCAAAATGCGACTCTAGTCCTCTCGATCGTTTCAGCTCATGGTGTCTTTGCTCGAGTTCTTGCTATGCCTCCTCTTGATCTCATCCTTGGTTATCATGTTAAAGATGATGAAAAAGCTACTCCCAAAATGCGACTCTAGTCCTCTCGATCGTTTTAGCTTAGAGTCATCAAATGAAAAGGGATTGGCAAGTTCACTGAAGGTTTGGTAGTTGGAGCCATGGATGATGAAGAAAGGAAGAATCAAACCCTATTTGGGGAATATAGTTCGCATTTGAGGGATAAAGCTTTAGATCGTTAGTTGAGAAAGAATAAGACCCAAATACGCATTAGAGTCATCAAATGAAGCTGCTCCCAAAATGCAACTCAGGTCCTCTCGATCGTTTCAGCTCATGGCATCTATCTCTCTCTCTCTCTCTCTCTCTCTCTCTCTCTCTCTCTCTCTCTCACCCTAATTGCCGGTGTTCATCGAAGGTCCGTAACCGGAGCCACGGATGATGAAGAGAGGAAGAATCAACCCTATTTGGTTTGATATGATGAGAGGGAGAGTGTATGCTTTTAATATTAACTAACAGACCAGGTGAAATTGCTACGTTTTAGATACTCCTAGAACTGCAGGGTTCAAGGTTAAAAAAAATAAGTAAGGAAAAATTTCTTGATAAATTTACAAACATTATCTGTATTCTCTCGGTGTCCTGGAAAAGAACAGAATATTGTGAATGGATTAGGGCAGAGAAAGTCTATAATTTAATTTGCAATTTGCGCTCTATAATTTGATGTTTATTTTTCATGTAATTTTACCAAATTTTTAATCAGTCCTAAATAAATATTTTTGAGAAAACTAATTTTCAAGATTGGTCATTACACTTCCTCAATCATAATCCTTAGTCTTTATGTTCAAAATTTATCAAGTAAATTTTTTTTTCCCGGCTCAAAAATTTTTAATTATAAGTTTATAACCGATATGAATGCTCTGTTAATTATAAACAATATGAATGCTGATTAAACATATAAAAGTACCAATAAAATACAAAATAAAACTAATTTTTAAATAAAATTATGTAATAATTTTTAAAACAATTCAGTGAGTTATTTATGATAACTATGTGTTTTTTTTTTTTTTTGGTCAAGTATGATAACTATGTGTTGATTGTTTTAAAATTACTCATTTAGTCATTACTCTCACAAATGAAAACGCTCATTAACATACACCACTTTCAAGGATTGTTCAAAAAATATTTGTAAATTTGGGAGGAAAAGTAAATTAAATATTTTAAAGTATTTACTCTACTTAGTCAACCATCAATAAAATTTAAAACTTCCACCCCACATCCGTTAGAATATTGAAGATTTTGGCATTTGAACGCACGGTAAAAAATGTTAAGCTTACATATTTTATATCAATTAAACCTTTAGAATGCTTTCGATTGTTCGTTCAACCCACCCGTGAAACAAGGAGATGTGTTATATTTTAGAGAATCAGATGAGAGAGTAATTGTTGTATCTTATTCAGATGAATGAACGATTACATTTATAGACAAAATAAAGAATCAGATCTATTAATAAGATCTAGATTTGAAATTTGAAAACCAATATCCTAACAATAATCTCCTATAATCTCTAGGTTTAGTTAATCCCTATAATTAAGGGATTAATAAAATATTCTAATAACAACAGATTCTACACTTACGTTGATCACCTTTCCCTCTGTGTGTAGAGTTGTAGCAGTGAATTGAGATGAAATATTGAATATTCAGAGGAAATCTTATTGCCAAGATTAAAATCTGACAATATATCTGATTTAAAAAAAAAAAAAAAAAACCCCAAATAATCCATACACTAACACAAGACATTAAATAACATTACGTATATCATTCTATTCTACATATCATCTCTAAGTGATGTCAAACTATAGAATGAACTATACTGATAAGGGCATATTTCCACCAAAAATATTCAAAGGAGGTAAATAATTTTGCAAACCTTAGACGCAACATAACAATTAACATCGGGGATTATGGCTCTTCAATGTTGGATGTCGCCAATTTGCACCAGGCTTTCCACATAATTGTAAACACTTGCTCTAAAGCCATATCTATGTCCAGGGATAGAAAACCACTTGCGTTCGTTTGTGGTGCCATTGATGATATATAGACCACATTTTGGTTCAGCATTCTCCGTTTCAACTTCAGTTTCACCAATAAGTCTATTCATTCCATAATCAAAGCAAACAATTCGATTCCTCCAAATGGTCCCAGCATATAACTTAAATGGATCACAGTCGTAACTATATATCCACCTCAAACTCCATCTCTTCTCAAATGAACCTCTTACCCCTTCCTCCATCACCCCAAAATAAATACAAGCATGTTGAGAGTTTATCATGCAAGGACGAGAAATTATTACAAGTTTTTCGTCACACACAGCAAGCCTGACACCTACATGGCATAATAAAGTAGGCGTTGGTGTTACTGTAAACACTTCCGTTTCTAAGTCCAATGAAATTATCACATCACTCCTCGACCCATACCAAAACATAACTCCTTTAATAGTGACACAATGACCAAAAATTCTAAAATCTTTTATGTTGTCAAAGTGTATGTCTTTCCAGGACCCTGTGCTTAAGGAATACACTTCCACTTTATAAATCATGTTAGTCTGAGAAAATCTCACTATCTTGTAATCATTAATAAGAGGACTGAAACCAAAACCGAAATGCCGACAAACAGGAAAATCAGCATCAGCAAGAGTTACAGGCATTCGTCTGACCTCTCTGGTCGCCGGATTCCACAATAAAGGGGTAGGAGGCTTTATACTATAATCGGCGAGGCAGATCAAGCCATGGCAAGAACCGACGAGGTGAACGCCCATCAAGGAACCAATCGAAGGTAAGTTCTCAAACTCATGAAATTGCATCTCGCAATCCAGCAAACATAAGTTGAAAAGGTTATTTCTACGAACGTGTTCGATAAGAAGAGAAGGGTTTTGATGAGTAGTGTGGTGGTGGAGATGGTCTTGGACGAAAGATAGGGCTTTGATGAGATTTTTCCAATGTTTCGACACACATTGAAATCTGATTAAGGATTTCACAGGGAGTCGTTTGAAAATATCTATGATGATTTCTTCAGGAAGAAATGGCAGGGGGACATCCGATAACATCTGATTCATCGTGCTCGGCTGAGAAGACCAGGTGTCTCAGAGGAAATCAGAGTTTTAAGAATCAAAGCAATATATTTGATTTGTTCTTTGTTGACTGAGAAGAAGGAATCTCAGAGAGGAAAACCGTCGCAATCCATAGGGAAGGGTTTTATTTGGGAAGATAGGACGAAGAAGACAGTTGATGATCTTTAAATTTTGGGTAATTCAGCTCTTTTTAAAAGGGATATTTTATTTAAATTATTTGTGATATATATATATATATATATATTTTATCATCGGAAGTTATATTTTATCATATAGATGGCAACGGCTTTAGTAATGTTATTAAGTTTATTTTGAAGTTAATTTCAAGATTTTCATATGAAATTAACTAATATGAAATTAACTAATCAATTTGAAATTTAATATCTACCATTTTTTGCCATCAATATGAGGTTTTACTTTTATATCATATCAAACCCAGTGAAATACAATCCCAAACATCGATCATCCTCTCCCGTAAGTTTCACCGATGAAATCAATTTCCAAATTTGAATTTAAGCTTAAATATCGCAACTCTTTTTGTCATTGAGTCAAAGTTTCATTACTACGTGTGAGTATATATAATAGCCCTGAAAATATTTATAGAATATCAAGATAATAGATCATTAGGAAAAAAATATTTACTTATGTTATTTTAGATATTTTCTATTATTTACGAAATATTTTTTATTTGTTGAGTGATCCTTAAGTTTACGATCCGTAACTATAATACTTGTAAACTAAATTGATAATTTCATTTATCAATTTATTTATTTTTGTAGTTACTCCCATAATATCAGTTGTGGATTAATGGGTTAGTTTTAGGAATATCTTAATAGTATCTTATTGGACTATCTTAATTTATTTAGTATCATAGGATGATCTTGATTAAAATATTTAATTATTTGGATGAAGATATTAGGATTGTCTTTCAATTTTATTTGCTGCCTTTAATTATTTCCATTATTTTGATCGCTATCAATAATAATAATGATAATTTTAAAAAATACCTTTATTTGGTTCAAACCAATTTCAAATTATCAAAGTGCCATATAAATTTATTGATTATGTTATTATCTATTGCAGGGCATCTTAGTCTTTTTCTATTAAAACCCGCCTTCTCCTCCTTATCATCGATTGATTCGTTCAGCAACAGCGAAGGAAAAAAATTTCTGGAGACTTCGCCATTCTTCTTCTCTGTTCGGCTAGTCGTCTATGTTCACCAGCGGTATTTCCTTATCCGGCACTGCCATGATAAGAATAGCTTTCCCCTTCCTTTTCCATTCAGCAAGTGCGTGGGTCCGTTTTTCTTCACCGTCGGTGGGTGTGACCTCATTTTGTTAGGGCTGTGTCGTAACAATTAAAGTCATCTTCTTCCTTTGCTGTGATCGATGTTGCCTCAAGTGTGTGTGTATTAGAGTTTCGAACCTGTTCTTGGGTGCTAAGATTGTATATGTATGTTCAAATCCTTCTTCTCCATCCTATGTTCTGCATCTTATTGTTGTATGTGTTTGTCTTTATTTTTCTTTGCTATGTTGACTTTTATGCTTGTGTTCAAGAGCCTCAATCCTTCCTCTCTTTTTTGCTTCCACGAGTTGTGGTGTAATAGGAATTGAATCTTTCCCCTGTCCGTGGCTAGATGTTTAAAATGAGAGCGGAAGTTAAGAGTGTGGTATTTGTTGGTAATTGTAATTGTGATGTTGTTCTTTGAGTTTACTTTGAATGCCTACTAGATGTTTGAGAAAATGTGAATGATGAAGTATGGATGCTGTAGAGAGTTGAAGAAAAAGAGAGCTTGTTCTGTAATGCCCTAAAATTTTTATTTATCATAAGTACTAATTTTGATAAATAATACATGATAAATAAAGGAGAATATGTTGTCTCTAAAATTTTGTAGATTATTAATTAGATTTTAAACAAATTTTCCTTGGAATAAAAATTAAACAAAAGGCAAAATATAAGACTCAAATTTGGGATCATAAAATGTGACATAATTAACACATAAAATAATAGTTAATGTTTATAAACAAAAGAGGCATGAAATATTGTAAAAACACTTAAATAAATTAAAGGAGATTAGCAAAAAAATAAATGAATCATTTAACTCACACTAATTAAAATGATTTGCATGGTTCTTTTAATTAATTCAAGCCTAATGAATAGACAAAAGGACCACATGTACGCCTAGCCTGGTGGTGAAATATGAGCCAAGTGATTTTAAGATATTATCAAATGTGTTAGTCTTAAATCTTCATGTAATTAAGTTAACCAATGACATAGGTAATTAAAATGTATATAAACACTTTATTTGCATGATAATTAAATCTTACTAATTAGCTTTAAAAAGTCAAAGGTTGCAACTAGCCAATGGGAAAAATCAAGGAAATAATCTTAATCCTCATGAAATTAAATCAACCAATTAGAGAATTAAGCTATAGATTTTGCATGGTAAATGAATAAATCAATCAACCACCCCAAAATCCAACAGAAGGGGCCATGAATTATGGATTGAATCTGATGAAATTTTGCAATGAATAAAGAATGTTTTTGGCTATTGAAAAACTTATTAAATGAATAAAAGAGGTGGATGTCGGCCAGCATTTATGGTGGGTGGGATTTCTTTTCTTTTCAACCAATAATCAAGCTACTTAGTTAATTAAAAAGCATATGAAATGCTTGTGAGTAAAGAGGCATGTCGACCAAAACTTGGAAGGCAAGGATTTAGTTTCAAAAAGTGACTTTTCATGCAATGGATAGGGTGGATTTTGGTCACATTTAAATGCCAAATGTGTCCTTAAATTTTTCCTATAAATAGGCCATCAACTCCTTCACATTTCTTCACACCACCACCACAAACACCTCTGGTCCTTTGATTAAGAGAGTGAGAGTGAGAGTTCTCTTGGAGTTAGAAGGAAGGAGCAAGGTTCTTCAAGGGTAAGTTCCTAGTTCTTGAGCTTTAGTTTTTAGTATAAATGTTAGTTTAATCTAGTAAATAGGAAGTAAAATTCCTACTCTTGTTTTTAGACCTCATTGCATTGAAAGATGCCTAACAAGGTAAAAATATAGTAGGGAATAATTTTTGGGAAACAATAGATCAAAATTTGTGAGAATGGTAGAAATTTTGGTTTACTATTTTCTGGAGTCAGCAACATAAAGGCTATGATTTTATGTAGAAAAGGAAGTTATAAAATTCTGAATATTTTCATGAGTAAAGTAGACATCCAGATCTTTCTAAATATGTATAATATGTGTCATTTTTAGTATTGTGAAAAGAGATAAAAAAATTCTGGAAATAAGGCTACGTTTTCTAGAAAAATTCTGGGCAGTGGTTGAAGATCATTAAACTGGGAATGATCCATTAAGTCTAGGTGAAGAACATTATTTTTTTCTCAAAATTAGACATGCTAAGGTTTCTGGGGAATTTTACGGAACCTCATTTCAATTTTTTTGGAATTAATAATGATTTTTCAAAGTTAGCGAAAATTCTGCCTAGAAATGCTGAAGCAGCATTTTTCTGAAAACAAAGGGATATAATTGGAATAACAAATCCACTATGGGTAAAAAGGGTCAATAGTGGCTAGAGTATCTCTTAGAATACTATTTATAAAGTAATAATGTGGTGGTACTATTATAGGCTATCCAATAGATGTACCGAACCGACGGACATACCGCTAGACTACACGGACTGAGGTACGTTCGCGTACTAGTAACTTTAACTCTAATGTGTCTTGTATGCATGTATGTGATGGAATGATTCATAAAGTGAAGGGCAAGACTAGGTCTTGGGTCATGCACTGTGACTTAGGTCACCTGTTTATACATTCAGCTTTATACGAGTTATAGTCTTGATAACGCCGTTGAGTTTTCCTAGCGCTGAGGACACGAGGAGCTGTCATGGCACTGGTTAGTGCAAACATGGATGACTTTACATGTGTTGTGTGCTATGTACTGTTGATGTGTTAATCTTACATCTGCTGTGTGCTTATGTACTGATTATTGTTGTAATGTCATGAATATCTGTTATACATATACTGTATTACTTGAACATGAGGTTAACCGTTACCTGAGGTCCAATGGGCATTGGACCTCAGCTCTTACCATAGCTTCAGGGTCTAGAGGACCGAGAGCCGACGATAAGGGTAAGCAGCACGCTTGAAGGACTTAGCTGGAGTTTCATTTTGGAGATGTGTTTATATTTCTACATAGTTAGACTTTTTAAAACTCGGATGAATGTAACGTTACTATAACTAGCTAGATACACCATAGTTAACTTTTTGCTTATCATTTACTCACTTATTGGCTCCGATGCTCTACTCTGATAAAAATACATTGTTCCGCTTTTGAAAAATGGAGTGTTACATGTTCTGTCAATATAAATGTATAAGTATGATTGCTGATTGATAAAATATTTGAAAGGATAATTTAAAGCAAAATATTGGTATAAAATGGAATATTGAGGCCTTTGTGAAACTAATTTGGTGCATGGGTGGAGCATGATGTTTGTTTATAGGTTAAAAGTTGCTTAAGATACTTAATTTTGGTGCTGTGATTTAATAAGGCTGTTTAAAGTTGCTTGATTAGTAAGATGGGATAATAACCATTAATTTTTATGATTTGATTTTTATAAGCACCCAAGGTGTTGCTGAAATTGTTAAGATGGTACAGGTTTATGAGTTGATTTTGTGGAATGCATATAAGTATTTCAGTAAATGCTTAAGAAGGAAATTTTATGTGGTTGAGAAATAAATTAGTTGGTGATAACATTGAATAAATTATTAGACAAGAATCAATTATTTTGCTAACTGAAATGTTGTTGAAAACTGAATTTGAATAGTTTGGAATTTTATATAATAATGTTGGAAAGAATGCCATTGGGAAACTCCAATGGTTAAGTTTGCTTATTTTCATGTCAACCGTTGGGATGTCTGTTTGGTGATGATTGTGCTTGCTAAGGTGTTGAAGAATCTTAATAAATGAATTAAAAAAATATACGTTTGACATATAAAATTATAACTAGAATAATAATGACTTTTGTTTTAGACGTCAGAGGATTAAGGAGTGAATGTAAATTGATAGGTAGAAGTAAGTCATATATTTGGGAGTGTAGGTAGAAGTAAGTCACATATTTGGTAACACATCGAGGTGAGTGAATAGCGTCCCATTATAATGTTTATAAATGATATTTTTACTAGTTGTTGTATTTTTATGTTAATTACCATAATTATAAGTATGATTTCGCGAATGAAAGTTTATCAAAATTGTTTCATTTCCTAATTTAATTTATGATGATTTTATTCACGAGTTACTAATTCCATGAAATTTTATCATTTATGAATTTTTATGCAAAGAATTCGTAAGAAAATTTTCTGAGATATTATTTGTAAATTTTATATTGAGATGGTCTTATATTTAAAATGCCCTTATGCGAGTTATTATTATATGAAAAGACTTTCGAATGATGGAATTGGAAGGAAATGTTGAGATTTTGTAAACTTGCATGCTGGGGTCTTCTGTTACGAAATATTCTGTTTGAATTCTCATCATTAGAGGAAAAGCTTTTTACTTACTTGCTATTGGTAAATTGGCCCCATGTATGCTTGAAATTGTTTTGAGAAGCCTGAATACAGAATGCTGGTTACTAACAGTAGTACTGTTAGTCCTTGGTGCACCATGGTTACCCTCGAGCTCGCTTGATATTCATGGAATTTGTTCTCACGCTTGTTATTCATGGTTTTTATACTTGCGCTTGTTCATAACCTTGTGCTACACTTGTTTCGTGGCTCTGTGTCGTGCTTGGTTACTTACCCTCATGGACTGTGTGTCCACTCTAGTTTTCGTGGCCTCTATGCTACGCTTGGTTATTTTCCCTCATGGACTGTGTGTCCATGCTTGTTATTCTGTTCTATTGAGGTCCTACAGAAAGATGAGGTTTGAATTATGGTTTAAATTGATTATGTTAAATCAAATGTTTTACTAAGTACTTTGATTTATTTGATTAACGATATTTTATATAGTTTTATGTATGTTTATGATTGTACACTATAGAAATTGAAGTTGATTTCCATATTGTTATGATTCAAAGTTAAATTAGTATAAATTATTTTCATTAGTATTTCATTAAATTTGCTAAATGGGACGTTATTCATCGGAAAATTTTTGGCTTTAGATGGCATTATCGACCTTGCACCTTGGTTGAACGGTGAAGACTCTCATTGCTTACCAAAGCTTGTAGATATATTTTTGGAAGAGCTGCTAGCTGCTGTAAATACAAGTTTATATTTATGTATTTACTTCTATAGTTTAGATGCTCCACATAGTCTATAGGCAGGATCCTTGTCTCTTTTTGATGATTTTGAAATATATGAATATCTATATATTGTTGTGCAACAAATTGATCTTGTGCGCTATTGTAGAAATTTCAGAGAGTTCAACTTACAGAAGAAACTTTATTGAGATTTCTATAAATTTCTTAATTATGAAGTAGATTATATGAAGAGCTAGAAGTCATGTATGCATATTCGGTATTATTGTAATTATTACATGAGGCACATGTTTAGATGTGTTTTAAGACTTTAGGAATGTGAGTCCACCTACATTCTATGAGTCACCCCTAAATTTTCGAGGCGTGACAATATTATTATATATATATATATATATTTATAAACTTATTTTTTTTTATATTTCACTTGATCTAGTATTATAGGATTAAAGTGCAAATCTTTTCTTTCCCGAAATTTTTTGTGCCCACTACCCCAAAGTACTTTTTAAGGTGTAACTAGTGAATAATAAAACCTAAGTTTATTTTTCCATTTCCTTTTTTTTCTATTAAAACTCTCATGACATATGCCTTGTTGTCATATGCCACATAAGATGTTTTAGTCAAATGGCTATTAATTCAGCAACTTAACTGTCAAACTAATTGAAAAGTTAGATTCTGATGAAATTGCACTAATTTAATAACTTCAATCAAAAAATTGCATCACAAATAACTTTACGGCACTGGACACACCTTAACCTAAATGTGTGTCTATATATATATTTCACTTGATCTAGTATTATAGGATTAAGGTGTAAATTTGCTCTAAAAGATTTTCTGGTGAGCAATGTTGCCCTGAAAATATTAAAAAAGAGTCATGTTTGAAAGTGGAGCTAAATCACCAAGAGGGGGTGAATTGGGGTAATTCTCTCACTAGAACTTACTCCCCTTACAAGTTGCAATCAATGAACCCAATCACCAAGTTCCCAGACTTGTGATTCTTTACAATAAATGATTTACCTAAATGAGGCAAGTAATGTTACAAGGATGTACAAGTCATAACATCATTAGATATGCAACTTCTTTTCTAGAATAGGTTAACACAAAACACTTAGATTTCCAATTCCTAATTAAGTGCTATTTCCATCTTACGACTAGTTCTCACAAAAATCTCATGCGGGTGTCATAATACCATATTTTCCCTATACTAATTGAGATGAATGTTAAATCCAAGCTTAACCATAGATAATCTGGCTATTCATGATATATGGACTAAAGAGTAGAAATCAAACTTTGGGAATGGAACAAATTGATGTGTTTTAGGAAAATCGAAAGTACGATGCTATAACGCACGACGGCAATTCGAAGTGCAATACAAGGCATCCCGAATGATGGCAAAGTAAGGAAGCATGTTCACCAGAAGATTGGGAGAATCCCGCGAGAATCAATCTACTGAAATCCGACGGATTTGTCTTAGAGCACCCGGCATCCTTCCTTCGGTCCGCCGAAACGAAGAAAGACGTGGGTGGTGATGACCTCCCGTCGGAAATTCCATCAACTTTCTGTTTTAGTTCTTTTTATCTTTGTTTTATTGATCAAGTTGGGGTTGACCTGAAAAAGCTGGGTATTAAAGGCTTCGGGAATGGGTCTACCTCTCCAGCAACTATACACCTTGGCAGCCTTGGTCGGCTAGAAAGTTTTGAATATGGAAGGAGTATAGTTAGTATCAAATGTATCGGACCGAAATCGGTAGATTATAGTGGTGGGTTAACCAAATAGCTTTAGGTTGTAGCAATTGGTATAGATGCTATTTTAAAATCTCAGGGATTCGGAGTCAGCCTAATCTCTTCTGTTATCTTCTCTCGTTAAAGTTATTGTGTTTTACTTTTGCTAGTAGCATAATCACAAACCCCTCAACCAATTATATCTATTTTTTATTTTCAAACGTCGTAGCATTGGTGCGGTATCTCTCGAGTCTACGTTGGGACGATACTCTTTCCTTTTTACTTGTTCGTGGTTCACTTGCCATCGCTCTTGATTTTCCAGGTTCGCAAGTGTATCAAAGCCTACGATCCGGAGACTTACAAACAAAGCGCGAAGGCCGAGAACAATCTCTGACCAGCCGAACATAGGCGGATATTTTCAGCGAGAGCAACAAAGGAGTACCTAATAATAAAAAGGATAACCAGGTCCCTTCACCTCGAGATGTGAACAAGGCCATCATGATTATTCCAACTTTGAACTCGGTGACCGACCCTCAATCTTGGACACTTTGAAATTAAGGTGTCATGACTCTTTGAATGCGGCTAGGCAATTTAGGAGGAGTATACTTGCAATGAGGCACACGGACATGGCTAAATATAGGATGGAATGAAACTTACGAAGCTGGGACAGATTCAAGGACCTCGGTGATGCCCCGGCCCACAGGTCCGAGATAGAAACATTCCAGAGGTCTCGTGGACAAACATGATCAATTCTAGACGCCCCATGTCCATGAACGGTCATAATAAAACTTTGCGGGGATACATGTAGATGCCATATTTTTCCACACCCTAACATGGTGAAAGGACTGACCCTTCCATTTCGCGCAACCATCTCGGGTAGCATTCGTGGTGATGAACTTCATCAACAACTTAACACCGGTAGCTTTGTACTCCAACACGTCACCCTGGATGCCACACTCGTAAGATGTTTTAGAACATCAAACCCGCCGGGGTTTGCCCGGCAAGCAAGGCGACGGGCGGTGATTAATGTTGTCCCTTCGAAGGACTATATGATGAAAAACGATGCAATCATCCGGGAGATAAGTAACCGCGGGGAACCTTGAAACTCAAGTGGATAACTAATTGAAAACCGCGGTGTGAAGTAGGGATCCGAGGAAGAGAGGAAGTCGAGTGGTAAATTGCACCCTATGGTTGTAATTCCAAGGATAATGAAGAACCCCTTCAATAACCAAGACGGGGCACAACCGAACATGATCTAGGTACAAATGCGCACTGCGGTGAGGATCACACAATAACGCGCGTCATCATCTGTGAGATCCACGACCTCGGACCTCAATGCCAGGCCACCCCGCCTTTCCCGAAGAAACAAGGTCGGGAGAAACAATTCAAGTAGTTCCCTTGATATGCTACGGCAATTGCACATTAAATCCCTTTCCGTGGAAGCTCTAGAACAAATGTTGAGTGCCGACCCTAGCAGCACATTGTTGCCATGATACTACTGAAGGCAAGATCGAAGACAGTTACGGTAAAAGTGGATAAATTCAGTCATGATTTTGAATCACGAAGTGGAAGACCCTTCAAAGCGGTCGTACAATAATTGATGTGGAAAAAGGGGGTCGAACAATGATCAAGTCACCTTCTCAATACTCAAGACATCAAGATTAAGTACTTGACTTTTTGGATGTAATGACAAAGGCACTAAAAAGCGGGGGACCTTCTGCTACCATAGCACTATGCGTCATGCTTTATGTTGCAGAACTTAGAGAGGATATGGAAGAGCAAGACTAAATAGTGGGAACCGCCATTTTCTGAGTTATGGACGGATTACCCACCCGAATCGTGTGCCATTAATCAATATCATGGGTTTTTACACTATCAAGGGTTCACCATTGAGCTTGCCAACTTCTAGCTACTCAAGAAATTCGACGGGGATGCATTCAATAGAATACGGGGGATTCCAATTGCAAATTAAGGGGTTCCCCTTAATCAGGGAAGAATGAACCCAGCGCCATCACGACTGGAAAGATTATTCTCTGACCCTTGTTAACGTGGTCGCACGGCCATTTGCCAAATGCGAATCAAGTTTTTACTTAAAATATCAATGATTCCTATCATTTATTGCCTCCTGGAGTATGATGTCGACGCACTCATCAAGTTGTTCGATGTACAAGCACTCATCATAACAGGGGGTGACTTTTGATTAGATATAGCGGCGGCACAACGCATTATAGGATTATAAGTGCACGCTTTGGTAAGGTCTTTTCTTTCTGCGGAAATGGTGGCAATTTTTGTGCTCCCACTACCCAAAGTACTTTAGGCTGTAACAACGATGATAGTGGAATACCATTGGACCTTCGGCGGGGAAAAGCTCTAAGTTTATTTTTCCATTTCGAATATGTTTATTCTCTTTCAAAATATTTAAAGTACGCATCTCTCTCGCCCCGTCTCATCACGGAGTTTGCAATTCTAATATACCTAAATGAGGCAAGTAATATTACAAGGATGTACAAGTCATAACATCATTAGATATGAAACTTCTTTTCTAGAATAGGTTAACACAAAACACTTAAATTTCCAATTCCTAATTAAGTGCTATTTCCATCTTACGACTAGTTCTCACAAAAATCTCATAAAGGTGTCATAATTCAGAGTTCTTACAGTTAGCTGGTTGGACTATAATAATTACATGCGTAAACCTTAGTGAAATACCTTAACAATGTGCACTCAACAATATTTAATAAATTTAAAGAAGAATCACTTTCAAAAATATAGTTTCATACCGACTTAGTTTAGGAAATTCAAATGAAATACTCAAGGTAGATTTTTAATTGAACAGTTACTTGGACGACATGCTGTCTATGAGTTATATTTGGTTGGGAATTTTCAAAGATAAAAATGAGTGTTCAATTACATGTATATAGACATCTGGATAATACTGGAAGCAATAACTCACACAAATTTAAAGTTTCAATTACAAGTTTTTAACGCATAAATGTCACATGCAATCTCATATATCATGTAACATGTTTAGCAACTAACATTTGATCAAAGAAACAGAACAAAGGGAAATTCTTCTCTTATGTCTTAATTTATTTCCTTTTAGTAATATGGTTTGAAAACTTAATAGTAAGCCCTTCCTACCCTTAGCAGAGTAAAACAAAGAAATCCTAATAACTTAATAAAATGATATTAATCCAGTAGAACCGTCAAAGGCCAATAATTTCGCCAACCTTAAGCAGAATGCGGTAGGATAAAGAAACTGAGGGATGATTGTACTGTAATTTAGTTTTAAAGCAGGAAAAGTAAATATTTTTACTCAAAAGGTGAAACAACCTTTAGAAATGTAGCTATTCAAACTAGATGAATAGCACAAGATGCATGATGTAGACAATAACAACTTTCTTTCTTCATCATTTAAAACAAACATAAAAGAACATACAATGTAAAGATGATCACAAAAGATTTTTAATGTCAATTTAGAGAACATCAGATAGAGATCTACTTATATCCAAATTCTTCTAACTTCTCCCTAATAATGATGGTTTTAATCAAGAAATACTAACCAAACGTACCACTTTTTCAGGCTTTGAAAATGAAACGTACTACTTGCAATTATGACCAATTGATGGTCTTCCCACTCAGAAGAGAATTCACACAAGGCATTGGTTAATGTATCACCCATTTCAACAATAAATATCAAAACTCTACAAAACACATATCTTCTCAACCACATTTAGAAAAGGATTTTTGAGATTTTGCTGAGACATATTTCAAACGTAATCAATCAGATTATTTTCCACTTAAATCTTACTTCCCCTTCTTATGTGCTTCGGAATATTTCTCTTTCAAGTTTTATTTTAAATCATCAGTATTTATTCCTACGGAATAAAAGGAAACCATCTACTAGCTTTTCTTAACCTTTACTTAGATACCAGTCTACTTATATTCTTTCTTCCTTGAATAGATACTTTATAAAGGAATCCTCCAATACTAGTCAATCTACTCATCACTAGACTTATTAAAATATCTCTGCTATCCAGGAAAACAAACTGGCATAGCGAAGAAGAACAAAAATGGGCCCCCTATAAAGCCTTCAATGATGCCTTGATTATGATTATGCCCGGGTTCATAATGATAATCGAGACCCCAAAGAATATTGTGCCGGTAGTTGTGTCCTAATACTTCATACTAGTATACTATGTTTAGCAATTCCACTACCATACAACTTCTATCACTATTCTCTTAGGTTCCTTTGACTGGTACCAAGTTTACTTTCGTTTATTGACTATATGTTATCTAAATCTAGCCTTTGGAGATGATACAGAAAGGAGTAGAAATTGGCTGTACGTTCTTCGTCTAAGAGTTTACTTGTCTTTTCTATCCAGAAATGGTTTATAGGAAAGAGGTATAGATTTGATATCACCCGATTTGTTTAACGGGTACGGAAGACCCTTGCGTCGTTTTGTTCGTAAGTCATATTGACTTGTCCCAGATACTGAAAGTATGTTCCTTTGCTAGTCTTACAATGTTGATCTACCATTATGTACTTTGTTCGTAAAGTGCCTATCAATTTTTTGTTTGTATCCAGAACGTGTCATAAGAAAGTTTGGATTCGTAAGAGGACTCACTCTCAGAGTCATTTTTGATAGCTAAAAATATTCACTGTTTGTCTATGTATGATCCGATACTATAGGTTTCTCCGGTTTAGAAAGTATACTAGCCGTTGATTCGAGGTAGTACATAGAATCAGGGTTGTGTACAAGTTCAAGGTTGTACACTGACTCAGTAGGGTATACGTTCAAAGGTTTACGATTATTAATGGGTACAGGGGGCCCTTCTAAGTTAGGGGGATGCACCGACTCCGAATGGTACACCGGTCTATAGTTCACTGGTTTTTGTGCGATATGTCTTACTTGTCTCTAGTAGTTTATGTCTAGAGATCTATCTCCGTCCATCACTACAACACCACAATAGGGTTATACTAGTACTCTTTTTCAAAATATGCTCCAAGTTTAAAAGGCTTAGAACCTAACTCCATTAATCAAATAATTTGGCCAAGTAGGTGCCTATCATGGGAGTCTCACTGAGTTCACGGAGACTGATTGACTAACCCACATAGACTAGCCCAACCTTCGGCACCAAACTGTTTGGAGTAACATAGTTAAATCCATACCAGAATGAATTGCTCTGATACCATAAAGTGTAACACCCCATTTTACAAAAAGTGGAATAAATTTTTTCCATCTGAGTAGGGCATCGGAGCAACAGAGTAACTGATAACCATTAGCGGTGGCATGTCTATTTGTTCATAAAGAACATTACATTTAACTGAGTATTACAACGGTATAAATCTATAAATGGCAAACTTCGGTCGGGACTCGTGCGTGCTGCTTGCTCTTGTCTTTGGTCCTTGGATCTCCGGACCTGAAGCTACAAGAGCTGAGGTCCAATGCCCATTGAACCTCAGGTAATGGTTAACCTCATGTTTATGTAAACAATGTATATGTATAATAGATATTCATGACATTACAGCTGTAATCAACACATAAGCACACAGCAGATGTAAGATTAACACATTAACAGTACGTAGCACACAGCACATGTAAAGTCATCACGTTTGCACAAACCGGTGCCACGATAGCTCGTCGTGTCCTCAACGCTAGGAAAACCATCTCATGGTACTATCAAGTCTATATCCCGTGTAAAGCTGAATGTATAAGTAGTGATCTAAGTCCCATACCTTAGTCACAGTGCATGACCCAAGATCTAGTCTTGTCCATCACTTTATGAAATTATCTATCACATATAAGCATACAATAAACATCAGAGTTAGTGTTATAGTACGTCGCGAACGTACATTCGTCCATTTGGATAGCGTACGCTTGCCTGGTCGGCCTCCTGATTTTTCCCGGATATCCTATAATAGTATTCTCGCATTATTACCTCGTAAATAATATCCTAAGAGATATTTTACCCACCACTGACCTTTTTACCCTTGGTAAATTTGTTATTCCAATTATATCCCTTTATTTTCTCAAAAACGTGGTTTTCAGCATTGTTGGCAGATTTTCTCCTAACTTTGATAATTCATAATTAATTCTACAAAAATTGAAATGAGGATCCGTAAAATTCCCCGGAATCCTTAGGATGCCTATTTTTGAATAAAAATACTTTTTTCACCCAGAATTAGTGAATCATTTCCAGTTTAATATTCTTTAACCTCTGCCCAGAATTTTCCAGAAAAACGTAGCCTAACTTTGGGAATTTTTAATTTATCTCTCTGCACAAAATTCAAAATAATATGTTCTTGGTATACTTGAAAAGCTATATATGTCTACTTTAACCATGAATATTTTCAGAATTTTATCATCTCATCTTCAATTTAAAAGTATGACGTTTTTGCTACCGATTTTAGAAATTCCTCACCGATGAATTTTCGCCAGAGCTTCACTACTTTGCTTTTCAACTCCCAAAAATTTTGCTGTACCTCATGGCTCATCTAATTTTCAAAATATTAACATTTCTAACTATAAAAACATGATACTAACATTATTCTAACATATCTAAGATCAAAGCTACTTCTATCTAAGAAATTAAGAACTAGAACTCAAAGAACTTACTTGCAAATGCTAGACTCCTTCAAGCTACTTCCCACTCAACCTCACTTCTCTCTAATTCCAGATTGCTCTTGCTTGTTTTGGTGTGAAGAATGAATGAATACAAGGTGCCTATTTATAGGAAAAGGCCATGGCACTCTTGGTAATTATCTCTAACATAATACATCTTGCATTTTGGCCATAGGTTTATTTTTAAACAAATCTGAATTCTTCTTCTTTCAAGGCCAAAAATGTGGCCTCCCCCCCTTCCTCTCTTCATCCTTTGCTTTTTCCACAAAAACCTCTTGCCTTGGTGGCTCAATTGGCACCATGTGTGTTTAGATTTTTCCCTAACTCTCCTTCTCTTTCATTGTTGGCTAAATAGATGCCAAGTGCAAGAAGACTTTTACATCAACATGTGTGTTTTTTTGTTTATAGTAAATAATCTTTGGCTCTAAGTATACATTGGTGGCCTCTCCACCCTCACCCATTTCCCAACTTTGTGCTTTAATTCCTAGTTACTCTAATTGTGTTTGCAACTAGATGACTTTGGTAGTTGGTTAGCAATTAAGCAAAAATGCTCTTAGGATTTAGTTTGTAGTTTAATCAAATTCCCTCATTAGTCTTATGATTCTTGAATATTATGGCTTAATTAGAAGCATTTAATTACCCCTTTATCATTTTAGAATTTATTGTATTTGTTAGGTACCAATTAAGATGATAATTCATCCTAAGCCAAATTTGTGTTCTTGTCTTGGATTAATGCTTGTACTTAATCTAGGATTAAAATCCCTTAATTGTCTTTTTGATAATAATTGATTGATTCAATTGATTTATGAATTTATGATGAGAATTAGAGTTTAATTAGGCAAATATCACCTATGGAAACCTTGATCCATAATGTGCCAACAAGGCCAATTAACTCTAATCACTCCAACCCTTGATCCTCATTGTGCCAACAAGGCCATTTGGATTTAATTACTCCATTGGTTAACTTTACAATTATTGCATTTAAATAAATTCCTCACTCCTCCACTAGACACACATCACTCACAACACACACACACACACACACACACACACACACTACATGTCTCCCTCTCCCTCTCATACATTCTCAACTTTATTTTCATGGTCCAAAATCATCCACACACAAGCCTTGGTTGCCTCTTGAATTTTCACTTAGGTTTAGTCTTTAATTTTGGGTCATTAATCCTAAAATGGTGTTTTAGGTGTTATTGAAATTATTTGATTGGCTACTATATTAATCATGATCATTAGTAATCATCTTTACGTTAATCTTGGCCCTTAATTAGCCATTGGTTTTTAATTAGGGTCACACATCCTAATTTAAAACATGTTGTTAAATTAATTATGAAAGTTTATGAAATTAATCTAATTAATGTAGATTTAATTATCTACTAATTGTTGGCAATTTTCTTTAATTGGATTAATTATTTTCTCACAACTTTTGGGTTTACTTTGGTCATTTATGCATCATGCATTAATTTAATAATCATAGGGCAACTTAGGGTCCCTAATATAATATTGGATTTTTGCCCCTTTAATTTCCAAGGAAAATAATCAAATAAATTACTAAAATTAGAGACAACATACTTTCCTATTTTAAATAGGTATTAATTCCAAAATATAAATTTTGGGTATCACATTAGAAGATTTAACCCTTGGCTTATTTAATTTCAAGGGAAAATTTCTTAAAATAATAATTAGTAAGCTTTCAAGGTTTGAGACCACATATTCACCCATTTTCAATAGGTATTATTTACCAAAATATAATGTTTATAATGAATATGAATTTTAGGGTATTACACACATGCCCAGCCATGGTGTAGAAACACAACATTTAAGCATTTTGACTTGATCAGGGTCGGGATGACAATTTGCCTTCTTATCTATGAGCTATTTTTCATGCATCAAAATTTTGCAAGGGCTTGTAACTGCGGCCTTGCATAATTAAGAACTCGGGCTCATTAGCCCCGGTGTTAGTCTTTTAACCATGCTTGGTGTATAACTGGGTTCAATGACCCGAGCCTTTGTCCATTCCTTTGTATGTAATTGGAACGACATTAGATAGCATAGAATTTGAACCTCTACTGAGGGATTCTTTATTAATTCGAGAAATAACTTGCTCTGAAGAGCTAACAATTTTAAAGAAAGAAATTGCGTAAGTAGAATCAGAAAATTGAAATCGAAATACTGAAATCAAAATAAACTAACTCGGATACCGCCTGTCCACCATATTTGTGTGTGGAAACTAGGTCTAGCTATAGTATACTCTTAGCTTATCGGTGTTCCATGTTCTTTTAACAGGCTTCCTTCCCAAGGTTTTGAGGATATAAGCTTCTTTGTCGAGCTTCTCCCTAACTCGGTAAGGGCCTTCCCAGTTTGCAGCTAGCTTGCCATCCCTGGCGTTTTTGTTTCCGATGTCAGCTCTTCTAAGTACTAGGTTACCCCTGTCGAAAGACCGGGGCCTCACCTTTCGATTGTACTTGGCCGCGATGAGTTGTGTGGTGGCCATATCTCAGCAGTGTGTCGTAATCTTGACCTCGTCAATGAAATCTAACTTCGTCATTAGTGCCTCATTATTCATCGCCTTGCCTTCCTGGAGAGTCTTCAACCTCCTCCATGATGGCTGGCCTATCTCAACCGGGATCATCGCCTCGCATCCATAGGTCAACCTGAGATGGGTTTCCTGGGTTGACATTTGAACACTGGTACTGTAACCCCACAGTACGCTATAGAGCTGTTTGACCCAACTGGATTCTGCCTCTTGCATCCGCTTCCTTAAACCCTCAACAATTATATTGTTTGCTGCTTTAGCTTGTCTGTTTGATTGGGGATGTTCTACGGAAGCGAAATGTTGCTTGATGCCGAGGTCCAAAATCATCTCCTGGAAACCTTTATCAACAAATTGGATCCCATTATCCGTGACCACCTCGGTAGGCACTCCAAATCGGGAAACGAAGCTGTGTCGAAAGAATCGTTGTATGCGAGTAAAAGTGATTGTTGTTAAAGGCTCGGCTTCTATCCATTTTGTAAAGTAATCAACAACTACAACAAGCCATCATAGTTGCCTGGGAGCTGTTTTGAATGATCCCAAAAGATCCATTCCCCATTTGTGGAAAGGCCACGGAGCCGAGATGCTCTTCAATCCCATAGGAGGGAGTCAAATGATCTATGCGTGCTTCTGAGAACTATCGCATCTCTTCACAAACTCCTTGGAATCCGCTACCATGGTTGGCCAGTAATAGCCAGCGCATAGAGCTTTCCGGCTAGAGCTTTTGCTCCCATGTGTTGGCCGTTGATTCCTTCATGGGTTTCTGCCAAAATGTACTTGACTTCGGTTGGGTTCAAGCACCTCATCATTGGAGAGTGTAATCCCTTCCGATATAGCTGATCGTCCACCATTGTGTACATGGCGGCATCTCGAATCAATTTCTTTGCTTTGGTGGAATCAACGGGGATTATTCCTCTTTCTAGATAGTCTTCAATTGGTTTTCTCCAATCTGTAGCTGTCGATATGGTCATAACACAGCTTGGTTCCGCTAGGTTTTGTTGAACCACGATTCTATGGTTCCCCGGACCTTTCGAACTAGCAAGCTTTGATAGGATATTGGCTCTAGTATTCTCCTCTCCTGGGATATGGGTGACCGTCACCTCTTCAAAGTCGGAGATCATCTCCCTCGCTCGATTCAGGTATTTGGCCAACAAAGGACCCTTTGCTTGGTAAGTCCACTATATCTGTGCTACTACAAGATGAGAGTCGGTTAAGACCTTTAACTCTTTGGGCTCCATGCTCTTTTGCCTGTTGCAGCCCGGCCAGCAATGCTTCATACTCTGCCTGGTTATTTGAGGTTAGGAAGTTGAATGAAGTGAGTGCTCAATCGCAACCCCCGCTGGGTTTTCGATTATGATTCCGGCTCCACTTCCCTTAGCGTTCGATGAGCCATCGACGTATACTTTCCACATTTTGAAGTCGTCCGCTTCCTTCTTATAAGCCGGGGTGAGCTCCCTCACAAAATCCACCAGTGCTTGTGATTTAATCGCATGCCGGGCTTTAGATAACTCTATCACCCAACTAATCATCCTACCAGCCAAGTCCGGCTTATGGAGCACCTGTCGGATTGGCTTACTGGTTTGAACGACGATCTGGTGTCCCTGGAAGTAAGGACATAGTCTTCTTCCTGCCATGAGTAAGGCAAAAGCCACTTTCTCTAGTCTTTGATACCTTAGCTCGGAGCTCTGCAATGCTTTGCTTACGAAGTAGATCAGTGCTTGGCCGTTCTCTGTCTCCCTGACTAAGACCGCACTTACCGCTTCTTCACCCACCGATAAGTAGAGAAACAACATCTCATCGAGTTCAGGTTTGGACAAGACTGGGGGAGTTGCCAGACATTGCTTTATTTTTTCGAATGCCACCTTGCATTCCGGGTTCCAACCCCCTTGTGCCTCCTTTTTCAGTAGTTTGAAGAAAGGAAGAGCGTTCTCATCTGATCTCCGTAAGAACCTAGTCAACGCTGCCAGTCTTTCGGTCAACTGTTGGACTTCTTTTTTATTTCTTGGGACTTTCATGTCTAGCACGGCTTTGCATTTGTCCGGGTTAGCTTCAATTCCACGGTTCGTTAACAAAAACCCCAGGAATTTCCCGGCTGGGACCCCAATGCGCACTTAGTCGGGTTCAAACGAATTTGACACACCCTCAACTTGTGGAAGGTTTGTTCCAAATCTAGATATGGTCTTCTAGGTCCTTTGATTTGACAATCATATCATCTATGTAAATTTCTACGTTTCGACTGAGCTAGTTTTTAAAGACTTTATTCATCATTCTCTAGTACGTGGCCCCGGCGTTCTTCAATCCGAAAGGCATCACGTTATAGCAATAGTTAGCCTTCTCGATTATAAAGATCGTCTTCTCCTGATCCTCCGGATGCATCGTGATTTGGTTGTATTTGGAGTAAGCATCCATAAAGGATAACAGTTGGAACCCGGCTGAATTGTCTACTAGTTGGTCAATGTTGGGCATATGATACGAATCTTTCGAGCAAGCTTTGTTCAAGTTTGTGTAATCCTTACATACCCTCCATTTACCATTCAGTTTCATCACCATAACCACGTTAGATAACCACGTGGTGTATTGTATTTCTCAGATGAATCTGGCATCCAATAGCTCATTGATATGCCTTTCGAGGGCTATCTTCCTGTCTGGTCCTTGTTTTCTCTTCTTCTGTGCCATAGGTGCTGATCCCGGACGGATAGCCAACTTATGACAACAAAAATTGGGGTCGATCCCTGGTATTTCTGAGGACTTCCAAGCAAATAAGTCTCGGTTCTTTTTCAAGAACTCCTTCAATTGGGCCTTCAGCTCTGGATTTATCGTTCCGCCCACTTTCGTGATTTGGGATGGGTCATCTCCCAGTATTAGATCTTCCAACTCGCCTTCTGGCTCGGGATGTGGAATCTTGGGCTCTTCCCATAAATCCAGCTCCACCATGCTAACCGGTCGGCCAAATTGTCTTCTTTCCCCTGCGTCCGTACTCCTTTCACCTTTACGAATCCGGGGTGGTGATGATGGCCCGCTTTCACCTTCTTGGACTGTTTCAAAATAACATTGCCGAGATTCTTTCTAGTCTCCAGTAATAGTAACGACCTTGTTCTTAGTGTTAACCATCTTCAACTTTTGATGCTTTGTGGAAACTAGCATGTCCCAATTGTGGATAGTCGGCCTTTCCAATATGATATTATATGGGAAGGGGAAGTCGGCCACGATGAATCTTACTCATTCTGATTTCAAGGCTTCTTTGGTTCTCAACGTTAGTCTGAGGTCGATATACCCCTTGGGGGGAGAGTGTTCTCCGTTAAACTCAATGAGGGTTATTTTACGTAGCTTCAAGTCTTCTTGATCCAGATTCATTCTTTTAAAGGCGTCCCATATAATAATATCCTCCAAGCTCCCCGCATCCGCGAAAATCCTCTTTACCTTGCAATTTACCAGGATTCCAGTAATTACCAGTCCGTCCTGATGGCCTGGTACTACGTCCTTCAAATCTTCCGTTGTGAAGAGTAATAGGGGAAGTGTCGGTCTGCTACGATCTTCTTTGAATTTTGGGAGGTCCCTTATAGAGAGAATCTCTCTCAGGTATTTCCTCTGTTGGCTCGCCATGTCTCCACCTCTGCCCATAGCTCCACTGATTACGCTACAATTGAACTCAGTATCTAGGAAATCTTCATCATCACTAGTTGGTTTTCATCGCTTATCATCTTTCTTTTGGTCGAGGGCTGACCTTCTACTAAGGCCTCCTTGTTTGCGCTTGTTATTTTTCCGCCCTTGAGTTTTTATCACAAATTAACGCAATTTGCCATCTCGAACGAATTTCTCAATGGCGTCACGGAGTTCGTAGCATTGATCCGTGGTGTGCCCCGACCCATCATGGAATGCACAAAACTTCGATTGATCTATATTAGCTCGATTTTGGGGAGGCCGAGGTCTCTCAACTTTCTTCATCTCGGTCAAAGCTACCTCCCTCCAAACTTGGGAACATGAGACATTCAAAGGGGTGTATTTATCATAGTTCGCTTTCCCTTTGAATCTTTCACCCCGAGATCTATTATCAAAACTTTTTCTGTAAGAATCCTCCTCATGTTTTCCGACTGCCCTTTGCCCCCTGGAGGTGAGCTCCTCCCTCTCTCGTTTCCAGTCGCATTGGCTATTTCCATTTGTTCTACTTCTAAGTATTGCTATGACGCATGTTGAACTCGGTGAGGGTGTAGACCCGACTCTTGAAGATTGACTTCGCCAACCGAGATGATGGATCCAGGCCATCAATGAGGCAGTGTACGTGCACACTCTCTGATAATGCGTGTACTTGCAAAGTGACCTCCTTAAATCTATCCAAGTATTTTTGGAGTGTCTCTCCATATTGCTGCTTAATTTTACTGAGGGTGAATTGTGACTTCGACTGCTTCTTACTAGTTGCAAAGTTCAACTCGAATTTTCGTCTGAGATCTTCAAATTTATGGATTGAGTTGATTGCTAAAGTATGGAGCCACTTTTGAACAGTTCCCGTTAGTGTGGCAGCAAAGAGCTGAGGAACAACAGGCCCAAAAATCCATCATACAAACATAAGCAATTCAAACGTGCCAAGATGAGATCGTGAGTCTTGAGTTCCATCATACTTTGGTAGGTCTGCCAAGTCAAACTCATCCGGGTATGGCGCGCTCACGATTTGATCGGAAAAGGGGCTACTGTTGTGTTCCATGGTGTATTTCATCTTGTACTCTTTTGGAGAACTCGTCGGTCGGTCCGCCCTTCCAGCATCTCGGTCCTCATCGCCGAGGTCCTTTCAGTGCGCAATTTTTTAAAGGTCGAGGTGGTTGTGCATGTATTATGTTGCGTAGACCTTGGCTGCTCACTACGAGGAGGGTTACGGCCTCCTGTGTTGCTTTTTCTTTCCTTCCACGGTGTCATCCCGGTTTTCCTTCCGAGCCGATGTTTCAAACTGCTTGAAGCGGTCCTCCATCATCTGCTGTATTACTCTGAGGTCTTCCTAGCGTTGGAGATTATTGAATTTCTCCATATTCTCCATTCGCCTTAACATCGAGTCCATCGTGTTTTGTAGAAGGAGGACGTCTGGATTCGGGACTGCAAGCTCCTGAAAGAGATCCTGCTGGGGGGCCTCTTGTGCCCCTACATCCTAAGGTTTGGCCACTACTGGTGGGGAGGATGCCGTGTCAGATATGTCATTCCCCTTATTCACAGCGTTATCTTAGGGGATATCTTCAAGCTGTGGTGGGTCTTGAGTTTGTTGTTGTTGACTCGCCTCCGCCTGAACTGGATTTCCAGGCTGAGGGATCCAACTGCTTGCTTCTGGGGTGAACCATCATCGGTCACGGGAATCAAAGTTTAACATTCCCCGTGGTCGACGCCAATGTTCTGGTATAAAACATAGATGTCTAGCCTAATGGGCTAGTGAGTTGATATTGGATCAGTAGGCTCTGCCTGAGTATCTATGAGGTAGATATCCAGGAGTGTGAGGGATCACTGTACACAAATGAGGCTTTCGCCAAAGGGGGTAATGTGTGTGCATAGTGTAGACAGTATGTAATTAGTTCAGGGTTGAGAACGTGTGTACCTTAGGATTTGACCTCTGCATTTATAGAGTGTACCTTAGGTTGGGTTTCATGGGCCTCGTGTGATCTATGGCCCGAGTATCATAACTGCTATATCATATCCTAAGATCTTCCTTAATTATGGGTAAGTTAGGATCCCCCTTCATTGTAGATAGATCCTGATATGCCATATATTCATTGTTGGGCCGTCCTGCTATTGGGCCTGATATAGGTCCGTAACACTAAGGAATTTTTTTTAATAAATTTACAAACATTCTTTTGTTACATAGCCTCGTTAAAATATATGTTGTGTCAGCCACTTGCAATCTAATCATTCACAAAGGCCAAAAAGAAAACGATAGGGCACATAATATGAAAGGAGTGTTACCTTAAAATTATCCCTTAGCTTCTATTGAAACTATACAAGAAACTCAAAAAGTCATCTATAACATTCCTTTCTTGACTTGATTATCACAAATTATTTCCTGCTTCCCTTTTTTTTTCCTGAAATCTTAATTCTTGGTTTTCTTATTCTTATCTTATACATGTCTTCTTTGTTTCAACTTCACATACTAAATTCTTCTCCTTCGTCAGCTCTTTTAACCTTTTATTCAAGTCATTCAGTATTTTAACTCTTACTCTCTTATTAAGATTTAGCATTATACCCCTTCTTTCTAACAAGTTGCAATATCCTGATATAATTGCCTCATACTAATCAATTAAATATCTTGGGTCAATCACCCTATAAACTTAATGTCCAATCATTTAATACACCATCTAAAAACCTATGAGTTTAGTGTCCAGCCGACACTATAGGCTTGAGGATTCTTGATTCGAATATACAAAGTCCAAGCAAAGCTTACCTAACAATCTCAAATATTGGATCAAGATCATGCGTTCAATTTCATAGGAAAAAGCTATTAAAGATAAATTTGATTGGGTCTTGAGCTCAGTCTTTCCATACAATCTAATTCGAAACTTAAAACAAATAAAAGATAGTTCGAATTCAAAATGGGATTGAGCATTAATATGAGTTTAACACTATATCACCAGCATATCTTTCTTCTAAAACTTAATATCATTTGTTTAACTTTTACCATTATATCTCTTATGTATTCCTAGATTGTATCTCCTGTTGCCCATTCTCATTTCCAAACAGTAAAATATCTTTGGTTTACCCAATTCTCCCCTTATATGATAAACACCAAGCACACTAGGCAAGCTAAACAAAGAACCAAACAAATTTTAAAACTAAATAAAGGGAAGTGCACATATTATGATATTTATTTTTCCATGACCTTTTTTTTTTTAAGAAAAAGGGTAGAAAATCAATGACATAGCCGCTGAATATTTGAGATTTGATACCAAAAATGTAACACCTTAAATCTAACAACCAAATACTTAACAAAAGTATTTTAAATATTGCCAATAAGGATGCTCATCATCCAAATCATCAAAATACAAAATTTTGTTTAGCGAAAACTCATATTTACAAGGTCAAAATAAATTTCCAAAAATTATTTTAGAGCTAATAAAATGCGAAAGTCTTAAGATCTTGGAAAATATGAATGACATATAACTTGAGCTCTAGAAGTACAAAAGAGTCTTCAAAACTCACTCCATATGTGTCTTCCCTTACTCCCTAATAATCTCTTGAAAAGATAAATAAATATAGTAACCATAAGATCCAAATATCTGTATAACCATAGGTTATTCAGAAATATACATGCAAACCAAGACCATGAACATACGTTTCAATCAAGTTCAACTCAAAATAATTTATTTATATTATCAACATAAAACTTTTCACAAACTAGTTCTCGATTTGGTTACCAAAAATTGCCTCCCAAAAAGGGTTCTAAAATGATTGAACATCAATTCATTTTCCAAATATCGTTCACAAGAGATTTCACAAAACATGTCTCAGTCTTGTTACAAAAAAATAATTCTATAAAAGTTTTATCATTCAAATCACAAATCACATATATAACATGCCAAGCAAATGATTGATGCATCGAACATCCTTATTACCCCTAACTAGCCTTATAACTACTAACTTGAGACATTGGCTAACACATAATCTAACGGAAACATCCATTTAACTGGATTGTCCTAAGTTCACCAGCTTTTGAGATGTACTCGGCCTAAAGTGTAGAGCTTAAGTCTGGACTATGGCTTCCCTCCTTAAACACAACTAAGGAGGTGTCACATGTTCCCAGCTTCAATCCTAGCCAATGGAAAATATGGAAGAAGGGGCCCTAACAAGCACCATACACTGTGCACTAAGTGATGGCATAAAGAGATTTCATCTTAAAAATTTCTCCTTACTCCAACCCATCACAACTCCACAACCATGCATATGAATCAGTGACAAACAATTACAATATTGGTGTGTATATACAAGTTCCAAATGCACGAGTATAGTTCCAAACAAGATTTAGCAAATAATCCATCCTTAAGATAACAAACAACATCATCTAAAACATATAGTGTTACTTTAAAATCATGTATAATAAACGATATTTTCATCAACACATAAGCATGTTTAAACATTTTCCAAAATACATAACCATGAGTTCTAATACGCACAAGCATGCTCAAATAGTTTCCCATCTTATTAATATAATTTTGAGTCAAATATAAAATTTCAAATCAAGCCCTCCATAGGCACAACAAATCCCAAAACAGTTTAATATATACATATATAGTTGACAAGTATATAAAAGAATAATCAAGGTTGCCTCTACTCCAAACTTATTTTTATCAATACTTACTTCTTATTGATATTGACACTAAATAATTTCCTCTACAACTTCTTACAGCCTCCTTCTCTCTCTCTTCTCTTATATTCCTCGCCTTCTCTCTCTTGTCGGGTTGTGTGCACTGGGTGGTGTTGGGTGGTGTTGTTAGGGTACTATCAATATATATATATATATATATATATATATATATATATATATATTAAAAATTCTTAAACTCTCACTTTAGAAAAATTATTTTCATAGAGTAATTACGTGATAAATTTTAATTACTATAAATAAATTATCTAGCACCGTGTCCTTAGATAATCCCCAGCCCTACAAATTATGCTTGTGTTTGATTTTGGCAATATATGCAATTAACATCTCAGCAGCAAACCCAGTTTCTTACATTCATGGATGACACACTGCTCTTGGGTGCCATTTTTGGTGCAGACAATAACAATACCCAGCAAACCCGATTTGGGCTCTAGCCGAAGTAGCTTCATATTGCTTTTCAACAAAAGCCACATCTATTGCCATAGAGAGAGAAGATGAGCATTGGAAAAAGAAAGAAAGGGTACCGATGCTCATGCTTTCATTAAAAAAAGAAAATAATAATAATAAAATAAGAATATTATATTTGTAAAACACCCAACAACTTTAGGTTTGCATCAACATCCAATAACTTTGTTTCTGAATTCTGAGTAAATCAAATCGATTTAAAAGTATTGAGTATGACTGTCCCAATATAACAATATAAAACAACAGACAACCTAATATCACATGGCTATAGTGGCCAGATACAATGACTAAGATATATAAGAAAATGGATTATATTCATTAACTTGAAAATTTATCAACATAATGAGAATGAGCACAGGCTTCCTTGGCGATGCTTCTTTCGGAAGACTGATAATTTCAAATTTAAGTTCCTTAGGGGCATGTCATGCAGACAAGGATATATTTACCTCGAGTCATGAGAATGAGCACAGGCTTCCTTGGCATTACATTTCAGTTGCCTAAAAACCCTGGAAATATATGCTTCTTTAATTTCGGATTTAAGATTACATCTAATTCGCAAAGTTTGTTTAAATATCTGGCTGCACTTCAAATCTTGCTGGTGAAAATGTTATATTTGGTCAGAAATAAAATGTTCCAAATCCTACCGTGAGAGTAGTCCATCCACAGACTGATGAATATGACGACCGACAACCACAATCCAGAAGACGAGGACCCGCGACGACAAGCTGAGCAGACGGTGACTCCGACGTTGTTAGACGTGAGTGTGGTGAGGTGATGGAGAAGTCTTCGACTTTTTTTTGAATGAGTGAGCCCTAAATTCCTTTTTCAAGAAAAAAAAATAAAAAAGCTCAAAATTGTACTTTCACATCTGGAATTAATATCACCTAAATCCCTTGCAATTTGATAATTTCAAAGGACCTAATTGTAATTAATTTATTATGAGTTTTCATAAAAGTTTTCAAAATAGATGGGTGGTTAGAATATTTTACTCTATAACTATTCATTTATATGTGTCACAAGTCTAACGACCATGATTGGAAGGAGCTGGATGTCAGTAAATGCATTTAGTCCATCTTTCACGAGGACAGAAACAAATCATAAGTGATAGCATTACTATGCGAACAAAACGACCTACAATGGAGGTAGTTTGATCCGTTTTACTTCTCAAACTTTTTTTTAGTATTTTAGTTTTTATATGACATTAATGGATCTTTTTCATTGGTAGGAAACCCAAGTCAACATTGCTCTCTTAGCTTATGACCACAATGGAGGTACCTTTAGATTGATGGAGGAGTAGGCAGACCTCGTGGACATAAAGCGATAGCTGGACTCCCTTAGCTTCCTCTTCACCTAGGGAGGAATGCACTCATACTCCGTCACATGGTATACTATATGAATTTCCATGTACCCTGTTACGTACTAGTTGATCCTAGATTTTGCTATATTGACCGCGCACAAAATACTCCTCTATTCCCTAATGTAGATTTATTTAATTACCTAATTTAATTAGATTAAAGAAATCAGTTAAGTCAGTTAAAATAACATATTTTTTTAATATGGATTAAATGAATTGTGTGCACTCTGGTACCGGTTCAAGCTTTTGTTGGAATGCTTAACACTTTGTTCCAAAAGTTTGATATTAGAGCCAGTACGAGTTTGAGTCTCACCCATTAAAAGATTTGAGGATGAACCTTCTTTAAGGGGAAGATAATGATACGTCTCGGGTCTAAGAGAGGATGAGGATCGGGTTTAGTGACCACAAAGTCAGAAGGGACTAGTGTACCTTTGTCTAATATGGGTTTAAAGGAATTGATGTGCTCCTCTGCGTTCATCTTAATGATCACCAATCCTTGAACTCCATTAAAGGTCAAGATAAGTTGACTAAACGACAAGCAATGACTTACTCCCTCTAGTCTAGGAACGGATCTTGATATAAATATTTGGGGGCCAAATGTATACTTATTAAGTAATTAAAAAAATTTATGAACAAATTTTTTTTTTTTTTTTTTTTTTTTTTTTGGGGGGGGGGAGCGATAGCCTTAGAATAAATATTTATCTATGCAAAAAAAAAAAAAAAAAAAACATTATATTAAATTTTAAAAGAAAAATTTCTAAACAATTTTGGGGGGGGGGGGCCATGGCCCCCTTGTAACAAAGAAGCTTCATCATTGCTCTAGTCCTTATTATAAGGCACCAACTAGCAATTGTATTTGATCATTTTTATAAGGCATTTGCTTATATCCAAGACGCATTAATTATTTTTTCCATGTATACCCATAGTTAATAAGGGTGGTGGGTGAGAGCAATAATTAATATAATATTAGAGTTTAGTGTAATTAGTAAGGATAATATTGGATGTTACTTAAATTGTAGGACAATTTTATTGACTTTAACTATTTTTATTTGTTTTTGAGAATTGTTAGTTGGTGCCTTATAATAAGGAATTGTTAATGGACTTATGTTTTGTTATGGGTCACGAAGGCTATACGTGAACACAACACTTGTGGAGTTGAAGTGTGTTCTTAAGCATAACATCTTAGTACCCATTTGGTTCATGGAATCAAAGGTAATATAAAGGAATGCAATGCAATGTAATATAATGAAGATTACATGAATTTATTTGGTTCGTCATTAAGAAAAGATGATGCATGTGCATAAAAGGTGTGATTAGATTACATCAAACATAAGAATATATGAGAATAATATAGTAAGAGACAAAATAATCCATGTCCACACATATATGTATAATATACATGTCGGGTTCAATGTTAACTTTTTCAATTTGTGCATTGCATAGGTTGGGTTCACAATAATTTTGTAATATTCAATGGTGAAAATATTATGCTGCAGGTTGCATTCATGGTATTATACAATGGTTGGAGCTAATAGATTTCCATTGTGATAAAAATTGAAAAGTAACCGATAAAGTATGATGAATATGAAAGAACTAGTTCACTCATTAACTCACTCCTATCACCTTAACTGGTAGTATCATATATGAACATTTTTAAGGACAAATGTGTATCACTTAAGACGTCAAATTCCATTAGACATTATATTGCTCCTGAATCATCCTGCATTTTCATGACTTTCTCAGGGGTATGTTAGGGTAGGGAATTAAGAAAAGTGGAAGGTTTTCTAAAATCTTTCCCTTGTTTTGGAATTGTCAATAAAGAGGGTAGAATAAACCTTTAAAAATCTCTCGAAGTCCTCCCTTCTTTATAATTTTAAGTTCCTCTCATTTAGGAAATTCTGAAAGAGAGTTTCTACAAACGAATGAAAAGGTTCTTCTCATTGGCACTCAACTTTCCAGCAATCAAAGACCAAATTCACAGCATCGCACCCTCCTAAGCCTCAAGAGTGTAACATTGATCATGCGTAAGAACCCCTTCACTCCACAACATCTTCAACTCGTCTATCAAAGGCCTAAGGTACACATCTATCTTCTTTTTTGGGTTGGATGGCCCAGGGATTAACGCGTTAAGCAAGAAAAACTCTCTTCTCATGCACATAGAAGGTGGGAGGTTGTACGAAGTCACAATGATAGGCCAACAGGAATAATTCCTGCCTGTATTGTTGAAAGGAGCGAACCCATCCGAACATAGACCAAGACGAACATTACGAGGATCCATAGCAAAGAAAGGATTCGCCTTGTCAAATTTATGCCAAGCTTCACCATCGGATGGATACATCACAAAGTTTTCATCCCTGCGATGCTCCCGGTGCCATCTCATATGAGCAGCTGGTTGTTCTGATGCATACAATCTCTGAAGTCTAGGCACCAGAGGAAAGTAGCACATCTTGCTTAATGCTTGACGGGTCATTTTCCTTCCTTTCCCCACAACTTTATATCTGTCATGTCCACAGAATTTACAATTGGTCAGCTCAGCATCATCCTTGTAATACAACATACATCCTTTGGGGCAGCAATGGATTTTTTCACATCCAAGCCCAAGCTCTTTCACATTTTTTTTTTTTTTTTGCTTGGTAAAAATCCTTCCCTAATTATTGTCTTTGGGAACAACCTTACTCATGATCTGCATCATTTCGTTGTAATTCCTCTCACTCATATGGTGATCAGTCTTCAAGCTTAGTGTTGCTAGGGTAGCCGACAGCGATGAATATTCACTATTTTCAAAGTGTTTGCAACCTTCCCATAATGGACGTTGTGCTTCTTGAAGCATTTTATAGAACCTATTGGCTTCCGGATAAGGATCCTCTCCCATGTATGATGGTTGAGTATGTGTTCCGGTCTCCTCTCTCATGTATGACGGTTCAACATGAGTAACGAGATCAAAATATTGGCCGATCGACGGTCTCGCGACATCCATAACCAACTGCTCATATTGATTAAGGTTGTCTCGATGACTACTGTCCCCATAATAACCACTCGGTGTTTGTCGGACTTCGCCATGACATTCCCAACATTCATAATCCTTCATGAATCCCTTTTTACACCAATGAATTTTGACCGTGCCCGAATCTTTAAATCTTAAACACCTACATTTGGCACACGGGCACCTGAATGCCCTACTTGAATTATTTGAATTCGTCAAAGCAAATTGGATGAACTCTTCCAAACCCGCCAAGAATGCTTGAGTTAGTTGTCTTTTATTAGTTAGACGATTGTACATCCAACTTCTATCATGATTGCCTTCCATACTTCCTAGCTAGTTCAGTTACTAACCTAATTAACATCTCAACATGCCACAAATATATATAAGTGACGAAAACAACTGGCCACCTATGCCAACCAATTACCACTTAATTAAGAAAGTGAGAAACAAACACATGCATTGAACTAATAATAGATCCCAACAAGCAACCAAAGAATGAGTATAGCACACCAGAACATGGGGACATGCAAGTGGAGGGGGCAAACAAAGAATAGGACACTATAAGTATTTTAGAGTTTATAACATATATGGGCTAAATCGAAGAGATTATTTTTAAGACAATAGTATATAAGACTTAATCAAATTTATATAATATACAAAATCAATTTTATCTTTCGTATTTATAATTACCTATTTATCTAAACAGTATTTATATTTAGTTTTTAAAATATTCCATCTTTATTGTTTAACTTGTTAAAGATAGATTCAAATCAAAAATTTGAGATATTTTTAAAAAAACAATTAACACTAATTTTTATAAGAGAAAAACTCACATTTTTTCCTACTTTATGTTAATTAATTAATTCTCTTATCCCTCAATATCACTTTTAACAAATTATTTTTCTCATTTCAACACCATCCTATTTAAAGATTTATGTATCATTACCAACTAATACAATATCATAACAATTTTTGTAAGATCCCAATAAACTAAACATTATCTTAAAAAGTAACTAATTTCACTAATATTTTTCATACATAAAAATTTCATTATTCCATTAAATCATACATTCTTCATACTTTTCGTTAAATAATTAATTATCTTATATTTAAACGTCACTTTTCCATACTTCATGTCTTCCTCAATTAATTTTGGCATCAACATCTATTCCAAAAACTACTATACATTATCACATGAGAAGCTTGAATATTTGTATAGATAAGAATAATGCAACGAAATTTATACAAACAAAAACATTTTATTTTCCACATATAACAAATTAGTTCATCAGGTTCCTTCATTGGCATGCATCACACCTACCCTTAATGATTTTGAAGAACAAAATGAAATGAGAAAAGAGATGGAGGTTACCAGAAATAGAAGACAAGGCTATGACCAGAAAGCGGGGGGAGGCGGCCTGAGCATCGACTAGAGGGGGATTTGTCGGCGGAAATGGACCGTGGGCGTCCGGGGGCGTCCGGACGCATCGGGACGAGGGGTGGAGGAGAAGCGACGCGTAGCGTGGGAGGAGCAAGGGCGACCACCGACGAGGGGAGGAGGAGAAGTGACGGCGTCGTGGGGAGGAGCAGGGGCGAGAACCGGTGACGGTTAAGCTGGGAAGGGGAGGAGGAATAATTCCGTGAGAGGGGAGATCTGTTTTAGTGAAACGATTTTTGAGACAGAATCTCGTTCCGTCACAAAAATCCATGCTTTTTGCGACGAACGGACAGTCCGTCACAAAAAGTGTGAAAACGGCGCCCAAATTGGGCGCCATTTAGTAACGGACATGGAGTCCGTCGCGGGCCGTCACCAAACGATTGCGACGGGCTCCAAGTTCGTCGCAACACCACAATAACTAGCGGCCTTTTTGGCCGCCGGTTAGTGACGGACACGGTGTACGTCGTAAAATTTTGCGACGGACAACGTGCCCGTCGCAAAAAGGTAGAAGTCGGTAGCCTTTTTGGCCGCCGGTTAGCGACCGACACGATGTCCGTCACAAAATTGTGCGGCGGATATCGTGCCCGTTGTAAAAAGTTGGAAGCTGGCGGCCGTGACAAACACGATGTCCATCGCAGCATTTTGCGATGGGCACCGTGCCCGTCGCAAAAGGTTCGTCGCAAAAATAGAGCCAAGTGCTCTCTTTTTGTCACAAGTTAGCGACGGATTTATTATTTGTCACAAATTTGCGATGGATGTTTGTTTCCGTCGTAAAATAAGTAATTTTGCGACGGAAAATATTCCGTCACAAAATTCCGTCGCTAATTCTGTTTTTTCTAGTAGTGATGATGAGAGAAACCCAACCCATACAATGCTACTTTAGGTCGTATGCTATTTTATTCAGCCCTTGGCTAACTTTTAACTGCATGTTTAACATTTATTCGGTAAGGTCGAATATTACATAGTCTCTGGGTATCATTCTCTATCTTGTAGGGCACTTTTAAGACTCTTGCCCAATTATGCTTAACAACCTACTTATTTTAAGCTAATTCTTGAACTTCTAAGCTCAAAATTTGGGGCTTGATAATGAGTAATGAAATAAGAAATCAATTTTTTTTTTAGTTTTTTAAATCAAAATACAAGTACCAATGGTTTTTATGATAAAAACATGTACAATTGGAGTATTTTTATTGGATACACTTTTTACTTTGATAAGAAATTTTAGATGCATGCATTTCTTCATTACTCACTATAAATGTTTTAGGGTTAAGGAGCTAAAATAACATTCAACTTTTATCAGAAGTGCAATAGTAGCCATAAATTAAACTATCTTTTGGAGCAAAAAAACCAAAAACTTTTAAAATTGGGACAAAACCGTTAAACCCAATTAACTTCATTCTATTACAGTGGCGAAAATTAATATTTTAACTCTTAAAGTTTTGACTCATTTATAACTCTTTCCTTAAATTTTTGAATTACTTGCAAGTTAGTCCCTATTGTTTTTGAATCATTATATTTGGCAAAACAAAATGCCAAAAAATGTTAAAAATTGCTTAGGTGAATTTTACATAAATTAAAAATTAAAAAACGATGTCCCCCACCAGCTCGCATCTCCCTTTGCGTATGTTTTCCAAAAATTTTTGAATGATAAATGTTTAATAGCGCTTGGAAGAGGATGAGATTATACAACGTCGAAGCACACCCACATTACAACATACCTGGCACACAATCTCTCCTTTTAATAATGGAACTATTGATCATTTACATGATGCTCATTATTTTGAAGGCCTTAATATAAGAAAATTGATTTCACCTTATGCTTGAAAAGAGTTTATGAAGGATCTCTCATAGACGTCATGGATGCCTAGCGAGATTTCTAGAAAACAAAGGTAGAGGAGGATTTGAATTGGTGGGAATAAGGACGTTGGTTATTTTTTTAATTTATATAAAATCCACCTAAGCAATTGTTAACTGTCTTTTTAACATTTTTTGCCATATAAGATGACTCAAAAACATCAAGGACTGAGTTGCAAGTAAGTCAAAAGTTCAAGGACTGAGTTATACCAAGTGGAACTCTAAGAATTAAGTTATAAGTGAGTTAACTTCTAAAGGCCAAAAAATTAATTTTTCTCATTATAATAGATGAAAGTTAGTCATATTTAATGGTTTACCCCAATTTTAAAAGTTTGTGGTTACTTTTGGTTCAAAAAATAGTTTACAATTACTGTTGTATTTTTTATAAAAGTTGAAGGTTATTTAGAACCATAACCCAATTTTATAATAAAACAACCCAACTGTATATTTTTCAATAAATAAACAACTATGTGATGTAATTAAAATTGAGCCAATAAAAAATTTAACAAACAGCGCATATAGAGTTTTCCCCCCATAAAACCCTTATGGTCATATTTAAAAATGTTAAATGATTGTCCTAATATTAATAGAAGAAATTTAAACCAATAAATGTAAACCACTTATATAATTAATGTGATTTTTTTGAACAATTGATTAATATGATTATGACTACATGAACTTGTTTGGTACACCATTAACCAAGCAAAGGTGATACAAAGACATAAAAATGTTTGGATGGAATGGATTACAACAAACATTATGAAATATATAGAAATAAAAAATTATTGATATACAAATTAAAACGCGGGTAAACAAATATATACAAATTAAAACTACCTCAATCCATATATACAATGAAAAAAATATGAAATTTTATTAATTAAAATATGTCTAACCTGGAAAACTGTGCCACTACTCACCACCAGAAAAACCACCAAAAAGAAGAGAAGATGATGAAACTTAGGCCCCGTTTGTTACACGGAATATTTGAGAAAGGAAAGGAAAGGAAAGGAAGATTAGGAGGGAACTTTAAAAATGTGAGTTTTTGTTTGGTATACAAGGGAATGGAAGTTAGTTGAGGGAAGATGAAACGTTTGGTATGAAGAATTGAATGTTGGTTAAGTGGGAAGATTATGTGAAATCCCAGATTGCCCCTAAACTTTTTAAAAAACAAAAAAAATGACAGAAAGACACAGAAGTTGAAGTTCAAACCAAACAACAAAGTTCGAACTCCCATCACTGTATGTGAACCATATCAACAACAGTGAAGCAGCAGTCATAACAACAAAAACCATAGATGATATTGTACTGGCTCAATACATCTAACTCAAAACATACAAGATAAACAACTTTCTCCCTAGTTCTTCTTCTTCTTTACAACTGCAATTTTGACAGAGACTGAAGACAATCGAAGGAGAAGACGATATTGACTAAAGCAGCTTTGTTTTTAAGGGGCCTTAGTGACGAGAAATACTCACCGGAAGTATTACCAACTTCAATCGTTCTCTCCGTCAATATCGTCTCCGCCTTTCTTCGTCAAAATTGTAGTGGTGAAGAGTCTTCATTGAAATTGCAGTTGTGAAGACAATCGAAGGTGGAGACTGAAGCAGCAGTGTTTTTAAGGGGGCTATTTTGTCCGACTTTTCACTCTCCCGGGAACATTTCAATCTTCCCGCCTATTTCAAATGGAAAGCACTTTCCAGTGGATGATGGAAGATTCACAGACGTGGGAATGTTAGACGATGGAAGATAGGCCAAGCAAACAGGTTTTTTGCAAGGGAACTCTTTGATCTTCCCTTTCCATCTCGCACTTTCGCTGTAAGGAAGAGAAGAGAAGAGAATGATGAGGATTTTGGGTGGGTGGAGACAGAGTGTGAGTAAGGAATATCAACACAAGAAGAAAGGAGAAGAAAGAACGAAGTAGAAGCAAAGATGTAACATCCCAATTTTATTATTAATATTTAAGTATTATTATGATGTAATTTATTTAAGAGATTGGGGGTTTAGAATATATTAAAGGGTAAAGGTGCAAAAATACATATATGTTTTGTCCTGAGGAGCGCCCAACACCACGTGTTTTTTTAGGTGCAAAAATACACATGTGGTTATAAAATTGGTGCAAAAGTCACACCACCGTTAAATCTTGCTTAATGGTGTTAATTTTTGGGGTGGGACCCACATTATTTTCATGAAAATACCAAAATGACCCTAATTTTTTTTTTTAAAAAAAACTCTCTTGATATTCTTGCTGCTCATATTAACTTCAACGACAGTCTTCAGAAATATCAAGATCCAACTTCTCACTTCGATTCAACACCCCTCTTTAATAGATAATACCTAACTCGCTATATATAGTTGCTAATCTCGAAATCTGAAAGCAAACTATTGATTCCGATTATATAGCCAAAGTTCAAGGACTCTTCTGCAATTCGGATTCATTTCCTGAAAATTTCCCGGAAAATTCCGTCAATATTTCTCAATTATCTCAACATTATTTCTAATGTGAAGAAGACAGAGAGAAATTTTTTTTAAAAAAAAAAGGAGTGTGCTTAAACTTTGAAAGATCCAAGAAGCACGAAATACCAGAGGCTTGCCCAAAAATGTGAGATCCGAAATGGAATGTCCCAAGGAACAAATATCAGAACGAAGAGATTCATACGAGAGTTTGTCTGCAACCGAAGAACCAGTAAAAGCAATTGAAGGCGTAAAAACTCAATTAGATATGAAAACAAAAATACCCAGTAACGAAGAGATTGAAACTAGACAAGGGCTTCGGTGTCAGTTACAGAAGTTTGCCAGCCGAGGCTCATCTGCTTGGCAGCATCGATCTGAGCATAATCGAGGTCCTTGCAAACATCAGAATCAGAAGCACTAATTGCCAGAGCCATTTGCATCTGAAACTCCTCCTCCAAGAGATTAAAGTCCACTCCCTTGTCGCCACTAACGCCGGAGTAACATCATCAGTCGTTCGATCAGATTGAGCTTGGGGTCAGATCCAGCTTTTGGGTGGGGTTCTTCTAAAAAAAAAAAATAAAAAAAAAAAAACAATTAGGGGCATTTCAGTATTTTCATGAAAATAGTGTGGGTCCCATTCAAAAATTAACATCTTTAAGCAAGATTTAACGGTGGTGTGACTTTTGCACCAATTTTATAACCACATGTGTATTTTTACACCTAAAAAAAGCATGTGGTGTTAGGCGCTCCTCATGACAAAACATATATGTATTTTTACAATGCATTGTTTGAGATTAGAAGCATATAAAGTTAAGAGAATATGGTATACGATTTAAAAATGAAGAATGTTGGGTTGAATTTAATGTAAATATTTTATGATAATTATAATTATTGAGTAAAAAGAACTTATCCATAAAAATGAGTTAAATGTTATGGCATAATGCCAAATTATATTTTTTTAAAAACTAAAAATTGGGAGAGAGAGAGAAATTTATTAAGGAATGTGGGATTAAGTAAAAGTATTTGAAATATTTTTCCACCTAAGGAATTATAATTATTTATGTATTATAAAAAAATATTATATCTATAAGATACATAAATAGAGTTTGGTTATTTAGACTTTTTGGAGAGTTTTCAATACTAAGATCCTCCTTCTGGTCCTTATTATAGGACATTAATTAACAATTCTTACAAACCAATAAAAACAATTAAAATCATTAAATTTGTCATAAAATTTAAGTTGTTACGAACCTACATAAGGCCCAACACCGAGATGGCCCAATAGGAAATATATTGCATATTAGGATCTACCTATAATAAAGGGGGATCCTATCTTATCTACAATCCAGGTATATCTAACTGTATATTTGGTAGTTAGGATATCAGGGCCACTGATCACAGGGTCTAAGCGACTCAACCTAAGGTAAACTCTATAAATATAGGGATCAAACCTTAAGGTGTACACGTTCTAACTCTGAACTATTTACATTCACTCTCACTGTGCACACACATCACCCCCATTGGCGAAAGCCTTGTTTGTGTATAGTGATCCCAAGCTCTCCGGATATCTGCCTCATAGATATTCTGGTAGGGCCTATCGATCCAAGATCAAAGCACCAGCCTACTGGGCTGGATATCTGTGTTCTACACCAGAACATTTGAGCCGACCGTGGGGACGTTAAATTTTGATCCCCATGACCAACAATGGCTAATATCAGAAGCAGCAGTCGGAACCTTCAACCTGGAAATCCATCGCAGGCTGAGACGAATCAACAATAGCAAAATCGAGAACCACAGCGGCCTGAGGATATCCCAAAAGGCAATGCCACGAATAAGGGGAATGATGTTTCTAACACGGCATCCCCTCTCGTAGTGGCCAAACCATGGGATACAACGACGCAAGAGACCTCGGCGCAAGTCTAGATTTTCTCCTCCTACAGAAGACCCAAGAGTCAACGTTGAGGCGAATCGAGAATATGGAGAAACGTAATAATCTCCAACGCCAAGAATGGATCTCCTCGGACCATTCAAAGTAGCCCAGGGCAGTTAAGATGGCTCGTCGCCATGGTGGATTACTTCACAAAGTGGATCGAGGCCAAGCCCTTAACAACAATAACCTCGGCACGCATACAGAGATTCTTTCATCATAATATTGTTTCCCGATTTGGAATCCCAGCCGAAATCTTCACAGATAACGGTACTCAATTTTTTGATAAAGGATTCCAATACATGATATCAGAAAGGCTTACATTCTCCCATGATGCGGTGCTTGGGTCCGGCCGAAGCCAAATATGTACTTGCTGAGATACACGAAGGACTCAATGGACATCACATGGGGGGAAAAACTCTATCCAGGAAAGCTTTACGTGCCGGCTATTACTGGCCAACAATGATGGCGGATTCCAAGGAAGCGGTAAAGAGATGTGATAGTTTCCAGAAACACGCCAAAATCATTTGGCCCCCCGCCTGCGGAGTTGAAGGGCATCTCAGCACCTTAGCCTTTTTATAAATGGGGAATGGATCTCCTCGGACCATCCAAAGTAGCCCCCAGGCAGTTAAGATGGCTCATCATTACGGTGGATTACTTCACAAAGTGGATCGAGGCCAAGCCCTTAACAACAATAACCTCGACACACATACAGAGATTCTTTCGTCATAATATTGTTTCCTGATTTGGAATCCCGTCGAAATCGTCACAGATAACGGTACTCAATTTGTTGATAAAGGATTCCAAGACATGATTTCGGATCTCGACATTAAGCAGTACTTCGCCTCTGTAGAACATCCCCAATCTAATAGCCAAGATGAAACAGCAAACAAAATCCTTGTCGATGGCTTAAAAAAGCGGATGCAAGAGGCCGAATCTAACTGGGTGAACAACTCTATAGCGTCCTATGGGGATACAGGACTAGCATGTAGACTTCAACCCAGGAAACCCCCTTTCGTTTGACCAATGGATGTGAGGCAATGATCCCGGTCGAGATAGGCCAGCCATCGTGGAGGAAGTTGAAGGCTCTCCAGGAGGACGAGGAGTTTAACAATGACGCAATAAGGACGAGTTAGATTTGATTGACAAAGCTAAAGTCATAGCGCACTGCCGAGACCTAACCACCAAGCAACTTATTGCAGCCAAATACAATCGAAGGGTCAGACCCCGGTCCTTTAACAGGGGTAAGCTGGTACTCCGACGGCCGACATCGGGAATAAAAACGCCAGAGATGGCAAGCTCGCAACAAATTGGGAAGGACCTTACCGGGTTAAGGAAAAGCTCGGCAATGGGGCCTATATTCTCGAAACCCGGGAAGGAAGCCAGTCAAAAGGACTTGGAATGCCGACAAATTGAGAATCTACTATAGTTAGATCTCGGCCCCGCATTCATAATATGCCGGACAAAACGTCTTTGAGTTCGTTTATTTTTTGATTTCAGCATTTTGATTTCAATTCTATGTTTTTGTTTAATTTTCTTGTTTAAACTTATTAGCTCTTTCGAGCGGATTACTTATTTAATGGAGAACTCCTCAGTGGAGATGCAAATTATGCGCTATCGATAGTCTAAAATACTACACCGAGGTCTTTACACCCGGTCATAAAAATAACCCAACTGAAGGGATTGCACCGGGTCTGACAAACCCAGGTTTTAAAATATGTGAAGCCGCTATTACGTGCCTTCGCTAACTTGATGCATCAAAACTCGCTCCTAGATAAGAAGATGAATTGTCATCACCTACCCTGATCAAGTCCAAATGTTTAAAGCGGTGTGTTACTACACCACGGCTGGACATGTGACAGCTTGCCCTTATCCTAGTTATGATCCCGGACGACGGATCCGGAACTCGGTAGCGCGGGTAATTTAAAACACCCCTACCCCCATACCCGATAGTGATGTATCGGAAGAATAAACATAGCAGATACTGCATACACAAGACCTTGGCCCGGTCATAGAATTTCCGTCAGATTGAAATTCATAAATGAATTACTATGAAATAGTAAAAGGAGAAAAGATAGACTCGATTTGATAACAAAATACTTCATAACTTATCAAAGATAGTCAAAATCGGAATAAAAACTGGTAAAAGTACAAAGTAAACAGGGCATGAGCGCCCAAAGGAAAAGACAAGACAGGGTAAGCACTCGGCTACTCGGTCGAAATATCCTTTCCACCTTCCAAGGGACCCCCGGTCTAGACTTCTTGCTCACCATCCCCGGGCCGACCTTCCCCATCGATCTCAGACACTGAGTTAGCTTCAGGAGATGGTGAAGGTGGAAACAGCTGGTCACCTCGGGCATACGCCCTGTAATGGAACCCTAAAAGTTCCAGGTTGACATCAGGGTTCAGATGCCGGATTTGTGCCAAGGCCATGTCGAAAGCCTCCTTCGCGGTCTCTTTCAATGTGTCGGAGCAATCCAGGTAGGCTTTTTGAGCATCAACAAGGGTAGATTTGGTTTCGCCCAGCTCCTTTGCCAGTTCCCCGCGTTGATTCTGAACGAGCTTCAGGGCTTGGATATCCTGCGCATGGGCCTTTTGTAGCTGGACGATCTCATGGTTGGCCTTATCTAGAGCCTCTGGGTCATCGCAAGCTCGTCGTTCAGCTTGGTTTTTTCGGCCTTGGCTACTTGCTGAGCTTCCTCGACCTTCTTCCCCGCCTCATCAGCTTTTTGAGCCTCCTCGGCCTTCTTCTTCTCCATGACCGCCCTATCTCTTTCTGCCTTCACTTTTTCCATAGCAATGTAGGCTTCAACATGATTGCGTTTTAACATGCCCATAGCCTGTACCACCCTGATAGCCTTCAGTGTCGCCTTCTGGATGTCCTAGAGCTTATTTTCGTCGATGTTTGTGAAGGGTGTGTTGTCAGTATAACGCCGAGTAGGGAGAAGAGCCACAAAGAGTTCCTCCGTCCTTCCTTTATCCCATATGTTTCCGTGTGGGAGGCTAAATGAGAGCGGCGGAGGAGGAAGAGTTGAAAAGGAGGGCTGAGCAGCTTGAATGACCATGCAGGAAGTCAGGGTTACCTGGGGGCCGGCACCAGTAGAGGGTAAAACGATTGGGCTCTCCCTGGAGGTCTCTGGGGTGGCCTTAGACTTCTTGAATGCTCTCACCAGGGCGTCCGCGTTGCCTCTAGCCTTACGGGGCTCATGCGTAGACCGTTTTCGACCCCTGCTTGGATTTGACCCCTCGGGGCCGGATTCACATGAGACAGGTACTTAGGAAGCAAGGGGTCCATATCTGGAGCTGCAGATTGAAACAAAGGTAGAAATTAGAGCATAAAGCCGAGCTAAGCCTATACTATAATCGCAAACGGTTAGTCATAAAACACATAGACGGAAAGTATACAGGGGATCGATCTGGGCTCAAATTGAGCTTCAGAGAGGATTGCAGCCACGATTTTTACATTGTGGTCCCTCACGAAGCCTACTAGGCGAGACACTGAGCTGCGTCCTCGGCTGGAAGGTCATCTTGCTCAACCTGGTAGCTGGAGGAAGGATTGTTGTGATGGTCCTGGTTCCAGTATAAGGGGAATTTCCATTCCACATTTTTGGATTTAGGGCCATGAAGGAACCAGGGCTGTTGCCCGGAAATGGCCACAACCTTAAAGAAGTTGTTTTTAAAATACTTAAAGGAATCAGAGAAGGCATGGAAAAGCTTTCTATGCGGGACTCCTCGGATTGATGTCAAACCCCTCAATTCTTCATTATTTTTATACGAACGAGGAGTGAAGGGACAAAAGAAGTAGAAAAATACTAGAACATGGCAAGCAAGAGGATCCACAAAGGAGTTGCATAGACGCTCAAAAGCGAGAAGGAAACCCCATCCGTTGGGGTGGAGTTGTGAAGGAGCTAAATGGAGATAATTTAAAGCGGCTATTTGGAACTCGGTAAACGGAACCGAATCTGGGAACCAGGTGGCGTAATCCCTATAAAAGAATAAGAAGGAGGGATTTGTTCCTTCTCGGGCGCGCATATGGGCTCCTCGTCCGAAGAAGGACATAAGTTGCGGCGTGAAGTTTCTCCCAAATAGAGCTTGCCTATGTCGGATCTCGGCATCAGAGATGGCGTTGTTAATACCCCGTGAGCAACCCAGGGATATTTCTTGAGGAGAACTTGTGGAGGACTGGCAGAATCTGATTCCTCAGTAACAGAAGGGGTCCTATCGGATGATGGTGACGACTCCATTTAGACCTAAAACAGACAGGAAATAGATAAAGATCAGTAAGTGAAAGATATACCTGACGCATGTATTTAAAGACTTTCACAGGCTACCCAAACATTTCTACTGAACATAACCCAGAAAAGTTCAGAAATAAGATTCAAAGACCATTAAACCAATGTACTTCGAAATAAAAGCCGTTAAAACAACGGGAAGAGTTGTAGATACCTGAATAACTGGAGGTTGAAGACGGGCGAAATAGCAGAATCCAAAGATTGCGATAAGACTGACGGCACAAGAAAACCAAAGTGTTTTAGAGCAAAAGAGAGAAAATAGGAACAAAAAAGATGAAGAATGGAGGGAAATCCAAATTATGAACAAGTACACTCGTTCGAGCGAAACGATACCGAAGCGTCAGGGGTAAAGGAGACTATTCAACCCCAAAAGTAGGGGTGACGTACGATAGCTAATGGGCGCATTAAATGCGCACGAAAATCGGAGGTGGCTCGACAAGGCAGTTATAACCCCTCACCAGTCCAGGGAAGCCACATGCCAGGGGGCAATGATGGCGAGCGTAGAAGGATTCTGACCTAGAAGTAGGGCAAAACGCTTGGCATTACCTCGAACCTACAGTGATTATCCCGAATCTAAAAGCATTAGGGAAGTACCCCGGCTTCTTCGAGCCTCTACGCATGACCTCGGATCCTAAGACGTGACCTCGGATTCTCGAGAAAAAGGCTCTCATAGCTGAGGCTGACAGTGACCCTATCTAAGCCGTCACAGAATGCCATATGGCTAAACGATTATTAATATCTCGAACTACGTGGGCTTTGATCCCTCTGCAGGGTACGTAGGCCCTAGGCGTTGTTCCTAGGTCAACCCTATCAAGTCAAATATCAAACGGGCTGATCCATAAGGGCCAACCTACCCGGTACCTCACCTCGGATAAGTAGTATAGGGGCATGATACATCCTGGAAGATCAAAAGCTTGAACTACCGGGCTGGGGGGGCAACTGTTACGGACCTACATAAGGCCCAACACCGAGATGGCCCAATAGGAGATATATTGCATATCAGGATCTACCTATAATAAAGGGGGATCCTATCTTATCTACAATCTAAGTATATCTAACTATATATCTGGTAGTTAGGATATCAGGGCCACCGATCACAGGGCCCAAGCGACTCAACCTAAGGTAAACTCTATAAATGCAGGGATCAAACCTTAAGGTGCACACGTTCTAACTCTAAACTATTTACATTCAGTCTCACTGTGCATACACATCACATTTGGTGAAAGCCTTGTTTGTGTACAGTAATCCCAAGCTCTCATGGATATCTACCTCATAGATATTCCGGCAGGGCCTATCGATCCAAGATCAAAGCACCAGCCTACTGGGCTGGACATCTGTATTCTACACCAGAACATAAGTAATTTCCAATATTATCCCTACTAATTACACTAAACTCTAATATCATATTAATTATTACTCGCACCCACTATATATCCTTATGAATTATGGGCATACATGGAAAAATATTTAATGTTCTTTAGAAATAAGCAAGTACTCTATAAAAAAAAACTAAATACATTTGTTAGTTGATATCTTATAATAAAGATCAGTGGGAGTATAAATTAAGAGTGGGTGTTAAAGTAGGAGGTTTTCTGTTTTACTTATGTTTTGGTTGCATTCTGGTTTTGCTCCTGGGTTTTAGTGGGAGATTTTTTTTCAATTTCTGCATTCTTTACGTTGTCTTTTAGGTTAAGTTGCTGAGTACGGACTTACTTATGATTTGATCAATATTAATTGTTACTGTGATGCAAAAAAAAAAAAAAAAAAAAGATATGAATTAAGATTTATTAAAGTTTTATTAGATCGTAAAAACGAAATGAAAGAAAGAAAGAAAAAAGGGGGAAAATATTAGTGAGGTCCCAAAATAGATAAAAATATTAAAAAATTCCTAACCCAAAAATCCCCTCTCAAAAAAGTCTTTAGGGACTTTTATGATATTAATTACAGAATTCATCTCACAAAAAAAGTCTCATTGTCAAAATGGTTTTTCTTGTTGTCAAAATAACTTTATTAGTTGTTAAAATGTCCTTATGAAAATCTTATTATCAAAATGGTTTTCAATTTTTTCTGTTGTTAAAAATTCTCCAAATTTTTCCTTATGTAAAATTTTAGTAATCTGAAGAAAAAAAATTCAACAGGAAAAGCCATTTTGACAATGAAATTTTTATAGGGATTTTTTAGCAATTAATAAAACTATTTTGACAACAAGAAAAGACATTTTGACAATAAGATTTTTTTTTTGAGAGGAATTCTGTAATTAATATAAAAAATAAGACAAGATTTTTTTGATATTGGAATTCTATAATTAATATAATTAGAGATTTAGGGTCAGAACTTTTTTTAATATTTTTTATATTTCTTGAAGCTCACTGATATTTCCAAAAAAAAAAAAAAAAAAAAATGTGGTCCCAAGCCACTTTTCTAATAATTACTATATGCTCATCTCTCTTCCCATTTCGACTTTTTCTTCTTCCGTGCCGCCGCCTGCTTCTTTCAGCTGAGAGAGCTTATCTCATTCGTTAACTTATATATTTTTAAGCTTTATTTTGTTCTCTTAAAATCTCCCAACCTCAACACTTATTTTACAAATATTTTTCTATTCAGTTATAGAGTTTTAAAAGTATAAATTTTATTGAGAGTAAAGCAAGTTTGAAGATATATGTGATTTATGATTTGAATATCATAAATTTTTTGTATAATTATTTTTGGACAAGGTTGAGACGTTTTTTTGTGAAATTTCTGGTGAATGAAATTTAGAAAATGAATCATGAATCACAATCGTTTTGGAACCTATTTGGATGAAGGTTTTGGTAACCGAATCGCGAACTAGCTTGTGAAAGGTTAAAATGTAAGGAATAATATAGATTAATTATTGTGAGTTGAACTTGATTTTAGAACCATACGTTCTTGATCTCGATTTGCATGCATATTTTGGAATAACCAACAGTTGCTAAGATCTTTGGATCTCATTTTCTTTTTTCGGGTAAGATTTGAGTAAGGAAGTTATAAGAGATGAGTCTAGTTGTAGGTTGTTGTTAAGGTTCCTCTTACTTGCATTTATAATCATTTGTCATTCATGTTTACATATGTAATGTCATGACTTAGGAACTATTTAATTATGATTTGAGAATTTTATATAATTCGAATATTATGAACTATGGTTTTGAAAACTATTTAATTATGATTGATATGTTCAATAAATATATATTGTTGTTATTGAGCGGAGCCCCTATTACTATGGTTTTGCGATAATGGAATGGATTTAAGGGATTTAATAAGTTGTTGTCTAGACTTGTAAAGTGACCATAGTTATGTTGGGCTTCGAACACCTAAGGCCCAGTTGTTTGTTAGGAATCCCTAGTATTGAATTTCACTCTGTTTAGAAATAATGTATTAAGCCAGTGTCTTAGTAGTGCAGTGGAATAGGAGCTTGGCTCTTCTCCTCCATATCTATGCTCCCCCTCCTCTACTATGTGTATCAAAAAAGAAATAATATATTAAAGTGTTCTGATTTCTTTCTATTAATCAGGGGTGACATTCTATGGTTAAGTTTTGTCCTTTTACCACGGGAGTTGACTCAAGTGGTAAGCGGCTTGTGTAGCTTAAGCAAAGTCTCGGGTTCGAGCCTTATGAATGCAAAAAGCCCCCGTTGGGAGACTCTCCCACCATAGCCAGGTGCGCGACGCGGGTTGGATCCGGATTAGTCGGGGCGAAGCTCCGGTGAACCGGGTGGGCAAAAAAAAAAAAAAAAGTTTTGTCCTTTTCTATGATGATTGGCTTTTCTAAACAATCATGGTAGGTATTTTATAAGCAGCATCTTTTCTTTTCTATCATGGTAAGGTCAATTAGTAAGATAAATTTTTTCTAATTGGATTTTAAACTTTCTACCATAATAAATTTTATTGTTTGAGTTTCAATCCATTATTGCCATAGTAGATTACTTAAAAAATAGTTTAAATATACTTTAGAAGTCGAAGTGTTACAAAAGAACTATTTAAATAATAGCAGGAGCAACCTCTTGTCTAATATATGGTCAATTTAAAAAAATTATAAGGGTAATAATATCTTTTTGACTCTATTACTAGAGATTTATTAGTTATAGCCGTGTAAATTTAATGTCACTACTTAAAATATTGAGGATTATAAAATGTAATTCTCTTTACACGAGCCTACAAAATTCTGACAGGGATTACATAGGAAATTGTATTCTGATTTATAGCTAGGAAATTGTATTCTGATTTATAGGAATCCCTGATTTGTAGGGATTAGGAATAATCTTCATTAATAGTCATTATGAGCCATTACTATTGAGGCTCTCTTATCTTCTATATATATGTAACGTTTGTATATGAAATACAGGACACAACATTCATTCTTTTAAATTGAGGCTCTCTTATCTTCTATATATATGTAACGTTTGTATATGAAATATATTTTAAATTGAGACTATATATACAACATTCATTCTGAAAAAAAAAAAAAAAAAAAAAAAATATTTTAGAGAGGACACAACCTAGGCTCTAATACCATGTGACTTGACAAAATAGAAAGAATAAATGTTGTGTCCTGTATTTCATATACAAACGTTACATATATATAGAAGATAAGAGAGCCTCAATAGTAATGGCTCATAATGACTAATAATGACTATTAATGAAGATTATTCCTAATCCCTACAAATCAGGGATTCCTATAAATCAGAATACAATTTCCTAACTATAAATCAGAATACAATTTCCTATGTAATCCCTGTAAAATTCATCTATAACATCGTGATTATATATAATTCCCTCAATTGAATTCAATAAAACGAGTCATGGGCTCATTTGATTCCATTGTTTATTTTAATGTTTCCAAGACAATTTTATGAAAACGTTCTGAAAAAAATGTTTGAATCTTTACTTTAAAAGATATATTGTACAAAATAGTGATCATAAAAAAAAAAAAATTGAAAGAATAATTTTCTATATTCACATAATTTCTCTTCCGAAAATAATGTTTTTCAATCTTCTCTAATTTTGTAGAATAAAAGGCAATAAAACATTAAAAAAAATATACCAAAAGAAAAAAATTTAAACTTCTTTTTCTTATAAGAACTTTCTCTCTCTACACTTTTTCCTAGGCTGGACTCACTATAGACTTTTATACTTTTAATGAGTTTTGATTTTAGTCTTTATTGTTAAGATCATATCCAATTTCTTATAAAACCATAAAGACTAACTTTTTGGATGATTTTATAGGGAAAAAAATAGAGAACCCCCGCCCCCCTCCCCTATATCAAAAAAAAAAAATCAAAATAAAAAGAAAAAAGTTAGAAAAAGATGTAAATATATATTTTTCAATAAATTTAAATGTTTAATCTCATTTATTTACTAAAACTTACTCATGATCTAATCTCTTAAATACATAAAATGTTTTGCAATTATACACACACACAATTAAGTTATAAAATGATATGATTTTGGGATTCTCATGTTAATATTTTATAATTCAAAATTTTTAAATACATTTTATTAAACATGTATTTTTTTAAAAAAAAATTTACTCAGATCTTAGAACATATTGTTAGTACTCTACACATAAAAAATAACTTAAATTTTTTCTAAATTAAATTTAATAGAAATATTATATAGATCGTTAATAAATATTAGTAGTAAACAAGATATATTCTAATATGATTTTTATTTTTAAAATATACTTGAAGAATATTTTTAAAATATTTTTTTAAGGAATATTGATTTAGACTAGAATGTATATTTTTAAAATAGAGGGGAAGTTCAGGTAAAAAAGAAATAGAGAAAAAGTCTGTATCATTAAAGCAAAACAAAAATGTGATTAGAGTATTTTACTTTAAAGTTAATATCAAGTCCTTATAAACATATTGAGATTAAATGTTATTAAAAAATAGAGATTAACATTTTAAATCAACTTGATGAATGAGAGAAACCACTATTTAAAATTATAGGAACTAAAATCAAAATCTGATCAAATTATAAATTCCAACATTAATATTGACTCCTTAATTTTTAATCATATAATTTATTTTACGAGTCAACTAAAATTATTAGGACTTGATTAATAATTATAGGGTTGTAATTAAAAACAGAAAAAACTATAAGGACATGTTAAAATAAAAAAAAAAAGTTATAAGGAGCTAATTAAAAATGAAATGAATGAATTATATGAACTTGTAGATATTTTCGGTTATAAATAATTATTATATATAAAATATTTGATTTATGGCTTACCTAGCAAATCCGTGCCTCAAATATAGGTTTATAACTAATGTTAATGTTACTCAGCGTAGCAATATTGTCTGTTACATTCATTGTCAATTTTTTAACAGAAACAGCAACATAACTATGTTTAGAAATTTTTGGAGTAATATTAAAATAAAAATACAGGCTAAAAAGGGAAAACTTTCAGGACAGATTTACTAATTAATCCTTCATTTATTAACATTTTGAAGATTATATCGGGAAAAAAAAAAAAAAAATAATAAAGATTCTCGACGATATGCGATTTGGATATACACGACACTGCCGTTTGGCCGATAACAAAACGGCGACTGTGGCGCTACGTATAAAATCCCAGATATGTCCATCCTCATCGAAAAAGTGACCGGACGCGTCACTTTTCTCTGTAACTGAGAGGACAAGCCAAGAGCCGGATCAAAAATCTTCTTCTGCCATGGAAGGCGAATCGGTTGGAGACAATGCCTCTCTCATCAACTCCTTCTGCGAGATCACTTCTTCTTCTAAGGAAGAAGCCATCTTCTTCTTGGAAAGCCACAACTTTGACCTTGACGCCGCTGTTTCCACCTTCTTCGACAATAACAACATCGGTTGCGTCAACAACAACCTTGTCAATCCCAACGTTGCTGTGAACGCTAACCCTAACAGAGCTTCGACTCCGGGGTCTCCGCCTGAATCCCAATCCCCGGATTTCTCGCCGTCGCAATCTCCCTCGCGATCTCGGTCGGCTTCTCCCACTCCGTCCCGGGCTCCGTACGAACTCCGATCGCGGCGTAATCGGGGTAAAGTTGCTGGAAAGCCCTCCGGAAGTCGTTCAGGGAGAATTCGGACGCTTTCTGATTTGAATCGGCCCGGTCGTGATAGTTCTGATTCTGAATCTGATGAAACCCAAGACTACTACACTGGAGGGGAGAGAAGGTATCGATAATTCTAATTCTCTTTTTCTATTTGAAATTGTATATATTTCTTATGGGTTTTTGACTTGGGATTATGTTCGAGCTTATTTTGGTCAAATGTTGCTACTTGACAGTGGAAACCCTGAGTTTTTGTCAATTCTTTCTAGATACCGAGATTATTGTGATTTTAAAAGTTGTTAATTGCAATTGCAACTTCTGACAACATAGTTGAATAAGAAACTTGCTCTCCAGGCTGCTTAGTTTTAAAATTTTTCGTTTCTGATTGTATTTGTGGAAACTATCTAAACTACGAATTGTACTTCATTAATTTGTTTTATATCACATAAAATTTGGTACTTAGTGCATTCCTTGGAAAGATACCTGTCTTTTATTTTGATCCATTACATGTCGTGCACTCGTGCCACATTATCGGTTGCGCTTAATGGAATAACATCATTTTGAAGAGTGATGCATGTTGTCACAATAATCTGAATCCAAAAACAAATTTATACTGTCAATTTTTTCTTGTATTGAATAAAAGATTGATATTCTCAAGAGAATGGGATAGAATGCATGGGAGAGGCTTCATTTCAATTGTTTTTTAAATGGGTGCAATGTGTTTTGGTTAGAAGAAATATCCTTTCTTTCACAGGAATGTGGCTTTTAATGTATATAGCTGAAATTGATCTGTTTTTCTCATCATCATAGTGGCATGCTTGTCCAAGATCCCACGAATGGTAACAGTGTGGATGATTTTTTTAACCGAGCAAGACAGTCTGCTGTTGATGCCCCTCCTGAACATAATCAAAGGTCTACAAGTTTTACTGGAACAGCAAGACTGCTTTCTGGAGAGACAGTACATTCTGCTGCTCCTCCACCAGAAGCTGTTACTCACACAATCACTTTTTGGAGGAATGGGTTTTCTGTTGATGATGGACCTCTGAGGCGGTTGGATGATCCACAAAATGCATCCTTTCTTGAGGTAAGTTGCAATAAAGAATGATTTAGAAAGTTCTTGATGGTTTTTATCCATGATTTCCAAATTTATATTGTGTGATAAATTTATTGAGATTCATTCTCTCCCCATTTTCCTTGTAGAAGTGGATTTAATTATTATCAGTTCCATGAGATTTTGAAACCTAAATTTGATTTAGATTGTTTCTAAATTCATGGCTGGTGTAGGTTCACTTTCAAGCCCCTTGTATGCATTACTTTATTAGCTATATGGACTGAGTTCGATTCTATCCTCTATTATTCATTGTATCATTATCTCTTTTTTAGTGCTACTATGTTTATCATCAGTTTTATCTTGACACAGAGTGTGAAGAATTCTCAGTGTCCCCGAGAACTTGAGCCAGCAGACCATAGGACTTCAGTCCATGTTGATCTCATACGGCGGGATGAAAACTACCCTGTACATATGCCCACATCTTCTCCCTCACCTGGGGTGAGATTCGTTCTGTTTCTGCATATGTTTTTTATGTAATCACTTTTCTTTGCGCTTATCTGTGCAGGAACCTGTGAAGCCCCGGCCCCTTCCTTTCCATGGGGTTGGAAGAACTTTAGGTAGCAGCAGTTCCACCGTCGAAGCTGCTGGAGAATCCATTCAGACAACTGTAGTTGGAACTGCTCCAATCACTGCTCCGTTACCATCAATGGGTCTAGTTGTAGATGAATCACAGCCAGTGACATCGATCCAGCTGAGGTTAGCTGACGGTACTCGCATGGTTTCTCGCTTCAATCACCACCATACAATCAGCGATGTTCGAGCTTTCATTGATGCGTCAAGACCTGGTGGAGCAAGAAGTTACCAGCTTCAGACAATGGGTTTCCCTCCCACAAAACTTACTGATTTGGACCAGACAATAGAGCAAGCAGGTATAGCCAATTCAGTTGTCATTCAAAAATTGTAGGTTTGCCCCTGGTGTGTCATTTCCAGGCCAACATGAAGGCACCATGTTTATGATTTACATTTTATTCTCCAAAAGTATTTATTGTTAGTATGCTTCTTCACAAATTGCTTTGATGAAGAGAAATGCTGGTTTACTGATGGCATAGATAATATCTGGGAAAGTTAGTTTTAAAATTTTGCTTGATCCCATGTCCTGGCGTTAGTTTTAAAATTCTGTTTCATCTCATGTCCTAGAGTTATTGAGTTCCTTCCAGGTACAGCTTTGACATAATTAACATTAGTTCAAATGTACAGGATCTCTTTCAACTTAATTTGTGTAATTTACATCGCATTCTTTTAAAGCTATGGAGCTTGTCCATTGGACATAAGTATCCCTTAATGGAATTAAATGTTTAAATCTTCTCATCCATATGAGAATATTTTAATTTTTTTTTCCTTACCACAATTTTGTATAGTGAATATCAGTTTGCTTATTTGCCCAAAAACAGATTAAATTTCTATTTAGAATATTTCCTAGTTTATTAACATGAAACCTTTATTTTGAAATTGGGGTATTAAATTCTAACATTATGAAATGATTGAACAATTTAGTAAGCAAACAAGCGAGTTTATTTGTAGTTTACTTTTGGAAAGCCGGGTTTCAATGAATGAATTAAACTCTTCCCAATGAAGATAGTCCAAAACGAATAAGTTGAGATTCCCCAGTTCTTTTTATTATTATTATATATTTTTTATATATAAAATTTTTAGGAAAGGGATTGAGTTCACCCACACTTCTTAATTTAGAAGTATAGCTTTTTGACCTTTTCATTGGACTATTTCGTATTGGGAAAATGGGGAAAAATCTCATTTAAATTTTTAGGTGATTGTATTCTTCCCTCATCATTAAATTAAATTACCCTCAATTCATGGATTGATCCATAATTTGAAAGAATAGAATATCTCTATCTTAATCACTTAATTAAAGTTATTAGTAAATAAGCACGAAAGTAGTATTACTTTTGGTTTTAATTATAGGAACACTTTTGTAGTGTAATTTGAACTACAAAAGTGTTCCTATAATTACGACACTTTTTAATTAGATTAAAGAAGTTAATTAAGTTAGTTTATATGACATATATTTTTTGAATTGTCACAATCATTTTTCTTAATTTTTTTCCTTATCTCTTTCCTCTTTGATTATTGTTAAGGAAATGTTTATATGTGTAAATTAGGAAAAGATTGACCAATATTATAAATAGGTCTTATATTTAAAACCAAAATTTGATCTCCAACTCCAAATAGGTCATATATTAACAACTAGAGGAGAACTTGTATAATATTCAAATCTGTGTGTGTATGAAATACCCCGGAAAAAACTTCATTTTGAATCAACCATAAAAGAAACTCTGAACCAAGCAACCAATCTATCTGCTTGATTTTTAAATCTTGACCAATTTTTAACCAGTTCATCGCCTCTTCTGCCTTCTACATATAACTTAAAAGTCATTTGCTATACACGATTCTAAACTTTACATTGCACAGCATATCATCTAATACTTTTTCACCAGAAAAATCACTGCAACGATATTTTATTCTTACACATTACATATACATAAATAATAAATCACCAAACCATCAAGTATAAAGTGTAACAAATAGAAATATAATCTAAGCCTCTACCTTTCCATCAACACCAATCATCACTTCACTTGCACTCACAAGTTCTCTCTCTTTCTCTCCCCCTTCATTATTATTAAGGTTTAAGTTCTGCTGCGCCTTATACTGATGCCTACTTGCTAAGATTAGAAACAGTATGAAGTTTAGTACTCCCAGAACAGCAAGCAACCAATAGAAGTAATCTAACTTGCCGTTGTTTAGATTGCTTTGAAGCCAAGTCTTCTTCGTTATCTTGTCCACGATTGAAACCAGTAAGCTACTCAGAAAGAAACCCATTGAAAGTGTGCTTAAGAACAACCCAGTGCTCATAGATTTCATCCTCTCTGGTGCTTCTCTGATGAAGAACTCGAGTTGTCCGACGTATGTGAAGGCCTCTCCAGTGCCAACGAGGAAGAACTGAGGGACTAGCCAGAAAGCGCTGAGTTTGGAACCATGGTTTCTTATTACGGCTTCTTGCCTTCTTTGTTGCTCAACAATTGCAGAAACCACCATGGCAACAATGGAGAACACGAGGCCGATCCCGATTCGCTGGAGGCTGGTGAGTCCTTGGACGTTGTGAGTGAGTTTTCGGGCCAAGGGGACGGTGAATTTTTCATTGATGGAAGTGAAGAGGAGGATGGTGATGAAGAGGAAAGCTGACAATGATCCTGAAGGGATCTCTATGGATCCCATTTTTCTGTTCATGAAAGTTGCTTGCTCAACAGTGAAAGTAGTCATTTGAGAGTAGACTGTCCAAAAGAGAATACCTGTGGACCAAATGGGAATGAGCTTAAGGACCATTTTCACTTCTTCAACTTGTGTTACAGATGAAACCAGCCATGAAGAATTGTTCTTGTTTCCTTCTTTCTGATCATTTTCATCTACAATCGCAGCCTTGTCAAGGAACCTAGCAATCAAACATGGAAAACAATCGCCAATTAGCTTCATGAAAATGTCTTTTTATTATCTGGCACAATTAGAAGTAGTTCTCTCAAAAGCATTATTTATGCATTCATATGAACTCAAATTTAAAACACCGTGCTTAAGCAGCCAAAACTTATTTCACTAGACCCAACATATGTTGGTAGCTTCATGAAAATTGAAACAAACAATGTGTAGGTGAAAAAAAAAAAAAAAAAAAAAAAACCAAAGTCTATACCGGTATAAATGGGTGAGAAAAACAATTTTTACAAGTGGGGGACAGATGGAAATAAGAAAAACCATGGACAAACATGTGTAATATACCCCTTTATATAAAGCAAGGGAATTTTGATTAGCAATTCACAACTTATTTAGGTAAATATAAATAACTGATTTGGGATTTTCACATCCTGAAGGTATGTTTTTGAGAATTTTCCTATTATCTTACATACACATACTTACAAACTCTCTCTTCATATATTGGTGAGATTTGATGAGTAACTTATGATTCCGTTTCGCGTGGGTAGTTTAGTCGTTCTAATTGACATATTGAATTAATAAATTTAATTTGTTAATAATGCAACCTGACTGGTAAATATTTAATTCCTTATTCCTATTAAAATTTAAATAAAAAATTAAAAAGTTAAAATTTTTATGGCAAAAGTTTACATTTCTAAACCGAGAGTCATGAGCAACCTTTTTAGGAGGGTTCCATTCTTCCGAACTATTCAATTCTCTCACTTATATGGATGTATATAATTTGAATATCCCCAAAATGTCAACAGCTAGAGACCACTAAATTTTAAAACCACGGTTAAAGAATTAACAATAATAATAATTAGATCTCATCACTCAAATCCCAAACACAAAAATGTCATATCTTCATAATTGGTGTCCAATAATTGAATTAAGATTATTAAGACACTCCACTCCAAAAAAAAAAGAAAAAGAAGAAATGATAATCAAGATACTTAATTACTTGCTACCTTGTGATTTTATCCATGCTTTCGTTTTGAATGGAAATTTGATTTTAATTAGCCTAACTTGACCATATTATCACCAAACTATAATTACACCTAAATTAACTTGATTACACGAAAACTTACGAGTATTTAATCATACTTGAGTATTACCCAATATGCCAATATAGATTGAGCATTCTCATTTTGCAGGCATACATCTCATACCTTTATACCACCTCCGGTCCTAAATATAGGAATTAATAGGATCTCACATGCCTGAATTTAGAACTTTTGTGCATGGTTATGAGGCAGAAAGATTTTGTCGAGAATACAAAAATATGATAATCCTAAATGGTCACTTGAAATTATTTAATTCATGTAAAATATTTAAGTGTTATTTTGGAATTAAGTTTTTCAGTAAAATGACATAATCATCCTTAGTGAAATCAGTTGCCACTGTCTTAGTTGATGCTGTTATATGATAAGTTAAAGTTGTTACTTGTTAAACTGATGTTGTCATTGATATTAAACTACTTGTCCTTCAATAAATTAGATATTACCTATTTAAGGCCATTTAGGTAATTTTGTGACAAAATGGATCCTAAACCAGCCCCTATGGACTTCACAGTAATTGGACCTCCTAAAGTCCACAAGTGATTCACATATTTCACTATGATTTTTCTATCATTCTTCCTATTTTCTAGCAAGTAAGATAGGCACATACCTCAATCTCTTTGTGTGTGGGACCTCAGCTTCATGGAATCCATTGAGAAAGCTTGGATGTGAAGGCAAAGGAAGATTCCTCTTCTTCCAAGCCAAAATCAAGACTCCCCATATAACAGTCAAAGGGCTTCCAAGAGCCTTCTTGTACCTATAAATAGGGGTCCCACAAAGCAACACAAGCACAGCAATCACCATTGTTCCTGCTGAGATTCCATATCCCCAACCTCTTCCCACATTGTCTTGCACATAAACAAGAACTATCACAGCAAACAAAGAGCCTATGCTTATGAAGAAGTAGAACCTGTTGAAGAAGAAGATCATCTTCCTCTCTTCTTTTGGGTCTGTTGTGTCAAACTGGTCTGATCCAAAACCTGAAACATTGGACTTTATTCCTCCTCCTCCTAATGCTATGGTGTAGAGTGCTGCATAGAGGAGGGCTAGTTGGTTGCCGGTGGCGGCGATGCACTCATGGTGCTGTTGTCGGACTTGGCTGCATTTTGGTGGCCTCATGGATGGGATGGATGTGGCTATAGTGAGCAGAAACACTCCCTGGTGCATAAGAAATGGTACAAAACTTAGTTAGACATTGCTCCTTCAATAATTCAGATTTCATATATCTTGTACTCTCCCGTATTAAATATTAGATATATGACCTAGATAACTAATTTGTAAAGATTAATAAAATTTGTTATTAAGGTATTTGTGATAAATATATATTGATTTTTCGAAAATACAACATTTAATTATTTACATTAAAACTGTATTATTCGATGAAAACGCTCTTTAGTTAGTGCAATTAGTAAAGATTGTTTGGAAAAAGAATCATACACTTACAAGACTAATTAAGTGGATTGAAGTTTTGCATTTAGAACTAAACTCCCCAAATAGCTCATAAATTTAGGATCAGAGGAAGGACATTCAAAAGTATATGTATATAGTGCATTTACTTATAAATGGTATAAGAACTTACTTAGAAATTGAGATAGTTTGTTCAATAATCTAGACCTATTAATTTCACAAATATAAAAGTATATAATACATGCAGAGAGATAGAGGAAAAAAATGATAATTAAGTATTTAGAATGAGACGAGGACTTAATGGGACAATAATAGTTTCATGTAATCAGAATGATGGATATGACACAAGTTAATTGAATATAGTCTCACTGTGCTTAAAAACAATCGTCTCAGGTGAAAGGTGTTAAATATGTCTGTGATCCTGTTTTTGAAGTGTCTGTTCCTTTAGGGACCTTTTGGTAAAAGAGAATTGGAGGGGAAAGAGAATTTTAATAAGTTCACTTTAAAAGAAATAGAGGGGTGGGGTTATAAAGAGAAGATGTAATATTGAGTAAGAAAATTAAAGTTTTTAACCCCACTTCTTTAATATATATTTTTTTTTTAAGATAGAGCTCATTAAAACTTTTTATCCTCTTCCTTCACACCAAACAGACCCTTAAAACTTTAAGAGTGGTCAGTTGGCTCAAAACAATAGCCTTTTCGGAAATATTGAAGAAGATTGTGTGAAAATGCAATCCGTGATCTAACTTGACTTGTGTGTTCTGTTTTTTTTTTTTTTTCTCTTAATGAAAACAAAAGAAAATTTGACTTTGCTCTGTATGAGACTATGAGGGTGGTGCTAGTTGAATTAAAAAAGAAAAAAGAAAAAAAAAATCATATTCTTTGCCGTTACAAAATTTTCACTACTGATGGCTTGTTTGTATATATATTTGTAAAGGCCATCAGCTAAATTAATATTTTCCATCAAAAGGAAATAATTTGTCGCTTATCAGAAAATGTTTTGGAAATTACTGAAAACGAAGAATCATGAAATAAACTATAAATATGGTTTGAAAAAACCAGTTTTACCCAACAGGACATTTTCTGTACTCTCCTCTTTTCGTTTAAAACGTTGGAATCACATGACCAATAGAATCTGCAGAATCAGAGCTTGAAACATACCAGAGCAGCTATGGAGCCAGAGATAACAACAGTGAGATATCTTCCAAGTTTTGCATCAGCCAGAAACCCACCAAGCAACCCAAGAAGGTTCATGGTTCCAAGAAAGTTGGTCACAATTGTTGCAGATTTTGCTGATGTCAGATTCAAATCTCCCACCAAATATGTCACCAAGTTCATAGCTATTCCCATCAGACATATTCTCTCTGACAGTTCAGTTCCTGCCCAAAAATTAAAAATAAAATAAAATAAAATAAAAAACAGAACCTTCTCAATGGTAAAAAACTTAACACCCCATTAAGAAAGATGTTAAATTTAAGCTTTGTAGATAGAAAAAAGTGATGGGAGAGCCTTTTTTACTTACCATTTGGGGGCTAACTAACTCATACTCAAATTTGTTGGTAATATCAGATATCAGATATATTTTTCTGTGAAAAAAGCCCAAAAAGAATGGGAACTGTGTATTTCTAGATTTTTGAAGCTGAGCATCACCTAAGATAAGCCCGGCAGCCAACCAGCCGCCGGTGCGAGATTTGTCAGCCGGCTGACCTCGAAAATCAACTGCAACGCTGTCTTCTGCATTTGTCTTACCTCCATGATTGCTGGAAACCAACACCTACAAGATTGAAAATTTGAAAACAAAGATAGACAAACAAAACAAAACCCATTATTAATACCAAAACTTGAAGAAGCTTGAAAAAATAACAGTTCACGTGTGTGTATCCCTGAAGTGAAAAATGAGCTAGCCAGCTAGCTAGCTTACCATGCTTTCTGATCTGGGTCTTTTGAAAGTGTTGGTTTCAAAAGAAGCTAATAATAATAAAGCTCTTATACTATGGGGAAGAAGGTCAGAAAGAGTTTGAAGATAAGTTGTGTGTAATAATGAGCTTTTTGGTGTATCTATAACTGGGAATAGCTAGGCTCCACCTGTGGTGTTGATGATTGTGTTGAAGACCAAAGGAGTAAATCTTGAAGGCATGTGAGTGCCGTATGTTCTGGAAGTATATAGTTTTAACTTTCAAAAACTGTGTGGCTGTGGGCATATATATATGTATATTGGCCTATTCAATCAAAACAAACTGGTGGGTCTACCTATTTGTGATTTATGAGGTGGGCATATGTTCCTCCTTTTTTTTTTGGAAAGAAAAAAACTAGGAATATCTCTATACATAGAGATATATAGGATTGATTTCAATGCTTTGATTCCATTTTAAATGTGTGTTTTTTATTATTTAATATTTTCATTCGATCTCCTTTATTTATATCTACAGTATTTGATATTTGATATCTTAAAGAATTTACTTTCTCATTTTCAAAATATACGGTTAAGAATTGTGAATAGATTTTGGTTTTTTGTATAAACTAAAGTTTGGATTTATCTGATCATTTAATTTAATCAGTTTTTTTATAATTTTTTCACACACTCTCTCCTTACTTTTTCTCTCATACATTCTCTCACATCATTTTTCCCACTCATTCTCTTCATAAATAAGGATAAGTATATATATCTTACAAATTTACCAACTAATTTTAACTAATAATTTGCTGAATGCAAATCGGTTGTTTTAACCTCATATTTTGAACCATAGGGAGGAATTAAATTCTAGTTCGCATCCTTATGGTTAAGTCACCATAGTATTTCTATAAAAACTTAGGTATAAAAAGATTGAAGCGAACATTTAATAAAATAGAGCAGTGTGATCTATATAACCAGACCCACTTAAATGAGAAAAGAATTTATTCTTGTTGTAATATTATTATTGTTATTATTTCCTTCTATATGTATCTTTAATTCTTTATTTTTTCTGTTTTTTTTTTTCACTTTTTTTTTTTTTTTTTTTTTGGGAAAAAATTTGTTCTTGCTCAAATATAATACGTTTCCTTGACCACATAGATGCAGAGTTTACCCGCTTTGTGACGTGAAAGACAAATGAAAGGGATATGATAGAGAGAGAGAGCTGATTCCCCACTTGGTCCTCATAGCAATGCGTCATGAAGTCATTTTCATAATGAATGAATTATTGCTTAACGGAAAGCTTCTACAAATATGCTTTGTATTCTTTCTTTTGAATTCTGTTTGTTCTTGATTCGTCATGGTAACCAAATTCAATCAACATAATGAGCTATCATTAAATAAAATATTTACAATAGATTTTTTTCTAAAGGGAAAAAAAATTGATGGGTATCATTGAGGATATCTAACTTACGAATTTAAATAAACTCGTGATAAAAAAATAAATTCAAGTTGTAAACTCATAGTGATTACATTCTTTCATTGAGATCTCATAGTAATTCTCCCTAAACATTTTAACAAGTAGCAATAGCAAAATAACAAATGTTCATATTGAAATAAGGGTATTCTGGTCATTTACCATAAAAACATAATTTCAGTTTAGTTGTAATTTCATAATTTTTTAACCTTTATTTGAAATAAAGTCACATAGGTGGAGGTTAACTTAAATTTTCTCTCATGTCTCATTTTTTATATATCTTCCCCCCCCCCCCCCCCCCCCCCCAAAAAAAAAAAAAAAAAAAAAAATTTTATCAAAGGGTATCCCCAAGCCATTTGATTAAGGGTTTTTACTTCTTTCAACAAGTGTGTCTCGTGAAATTTAAACTTGTATTTTCTTTCTTGCGGTACAGAAGGAAAATTGCTTACCATATCAACTAATAACATGATAGACTTTGACCCAAAAAAAATAAAATAATAACATGTTGATAGACATATGACACACACACACACACTATTGTTGGGCCTAACTTGAAGGAGCTCTCTCAACTTTTTTCAATTTACAAAAATAAACTATGAGGCCCAATATAGTTGACACTGAATTAGGTTCCTTAAACATTTAGTTAGAGGTTCAATTTTTGGCAGTGTGTATGAAGAGGGTCTTATAGCTAGTACTTAAAGCCCCTATGATATCGGGATTAATCACTGCTCTCGACAATGGATACCTTGAAGCCTACAATTATTATTATTTTTTCCTCAAAAGTACCTTGAAGTCTTATTGATGATATGGTAGGATCCATTTATTCTTTACAAACTTCAATATTCGTTTTTCATTTGGAACTATATAGTGGAATTGCACATTACTTCTCTTTATCTGTGTCCTCAATTGGCATAAGAAAAAGTGAACAACTCTACTTTTCTTCACTTGATCTCTCTTACTGGAGGAGATATTAATTCCAATTTTCAGCATATTATCAAACATAAATCTAACTTTAATACGATTATTCAATTTTTAAATTTAATTTTGTTTGAAAGTAATGGAAGATGAATGAAAATTTTACCCCTAATAGGTAATAGCAATAAATTCATTTTTTAAAAGATCATATTTATAACAAAAAGAAAATTGTTAAACTCAAAATTTGAACCCTCAAATTAAATTGTAGAACTTTTATATTTAGCTGCATTAATTAAATAAAATTAGAAAGAAACAATCAAAATAAGTTGTTATATCACTGGCTATCACTTGAATATTGATTATTCTACATGTTCAATGTATGTATATATCTTTATTTAGTAGAATGAAGAATCAAATGCTTTAAATCTTGATTTAATAGATGTGCTAATTCCACTATCTTCTAAAAATCTTTTGGTAAAAATATATTCCATAATATGCTTTCTTGGCGAAGTTCATAATATATTACTTCCAACTATAGGTTTTAACTTTTAACCGTAGGCAAATATAGATTTTTTTGGGGCAAAAATTTAATAGTAATACTTTTAAAGCACTGAGGGGAAAAAAATAAATTAAACAGAATATGACAACAGATGGTCACTTTCTAAACAGAAATATCAGGGTAGGTTGGGTTCAATTCTTTGACATTCTTCCACTACTTGTAACTAAACTAATTTAGTTTGTCTTCTTTTTCTTTTTACCATTCAATTTAGTTGATCTTCTTATTATTATATTTGATTGAAATCTTCTATGCTCAATACATTATTATTAGGTGGCATTGGATATTGTAAGAAATTAAAGAAAATTAAGGGCAACAAAAGTTAGGTATCTGATCGAGATCGGTCCCAGATCTAGTATTAAGAGGCGTTTTTTGTTCGGTTTAATTTTTTTTTTTTTTTTTTTTGGGTATTCCAAATTAAAAGTTCGTTTCATTAGTGATAAGTCTACAAGAATTGGATAAAAAATGAGTTGTAAATATAGTCATATAGATATTTCAGTTGTACAAACCATTTTTTAGACCTAACTATCATTAAATTGATATTTTAGAATCTAATTTTTGTTCCTGGTCAAAATAAATCACATTGTTAATAAGTAAAGTTCTTGCTGGAGTCAAGAATTTATTATAAAATTTATATTTAATATTTATAATGATTGAATGATGATGATACACACACACACTACTTGATGATAATATTATAGATATTGATTTATTATAGTTTTAATTTTATTGGAGAATGATAAAGTGGTAGGTATTACAATTTTTTTTTTTTTTTTTGGAAAAAAAAAAGCTAGAGGACGTTCATATTGGTGTTTCCAAAGGGTATTTAGATTCCTCAAATCTTTTACTTTTAGTTTTATGGATACCACTATTTATTCCCATTCAATAATGTATAACTCAGATTATGCGGCAAATTTTTGTTGATATGAAAAAGTGAGATCCTTAGTGGACAATAACATATATTATTCTTCATGCATATTTTAATGTACAAATAATTCAAGTATTATTAAATTTATTAATTTAAACAGAAATTGCTCTTCTGTTGTAATTTTTTATTTTCATGATTTAAATTCGAAACCTGATTTTAAAAGTACATTCAGTCTAATCATATTTGCTTTATTAAAAAAAACATAGAAGAGAATAACTTGGATACATTTAATTTTGGCAAGAAAAAAGAAATTAATCACATGGAATGATTCCATTCAGAAGGCGAAAAAAAGAGAGGAAAGAATATCAGGCGATTAAGTTCTTGCCTGAAAATAAAGGGTTAATATAATACTCCCTCCCGTCCTATATTATATTTTTCAACTTTTTGAATTTGCTTCATCTGTAATTTTGTATTAAGGATAATACGAAAGGTATAATTTTAATTTCCTCTTATATTTTTGTTCTTTTATTAGCTAATATTTTTTAATTGAACTCATTTCATGAAAAATAATTTTCTAGAATATAAAATTTATTCTCTCTTCCTTATAAATAGGACTAGATGAGTAGGTAGAAAGCACTTAATATCAATCAATATATTAAGAAGAGAGTTGGCAAAAAAAAAAAAAAAAAAAAAATTCAAAACCAAGATAGGTGATTAGATATTTAGATTGGTCAAAGTAGTGGTTTAAATGGCTAACATGGTTAAATCCAGGCAACTCAATCATAATTAACATACTATAATTTAATTTAAATATTAAAAATATTATATATAACAATAAAAGATAATATTTATTTTTGAAAATCATTAACTCACAAGTAAATGGAATACTCATATATAAACCACATATAATTCAATAAAATAGAGTTATTAAAAATACAAATATGATAGATTTTTGGGTCTCTCACTCAAAACGATGTCGTTTCGAATTCAATATAAGAAAAATAATATAAAATACAACCTAACTGACCCCATCCAGCTTGCTCAGTTTGAATAAAAAAATTTGAATAAAATATATCAATCTCCACATATTTTTACTCTAAATTATGGAGGCTTACCTTCTATTTTGAAAATCTATGTGGTTTTTTTTCTTAAAATCAAAATATATAATGTAGGTTAAGGTGCAAAAATACTTATAAGTTTTTAATGAAAGTGCGACCAACATCAAATATTTTTTAGGGCATCAACTTGCAAAATTCCATAGCATAGATGTTGGGTACATAAAATGTAGATATTGGATACTTTTGCATTTCCAAAAAGCATATGGTGGTGGGTGCACTTTTAGTAAAAACTCATATGTATTTTTACATCTTAAGTCTTAACCTTATATTGAATAAACCCTCTTCTAATTTTGATATTCAACTTTCATCCTAACAACTATTAATTGATTAATTGATTGTTAAATCACAATATTAACCCATCATTACGAACAAAATATTATTTAAAAAGCTTTTGTTAATTGTATCAAAATTAGAAGGTTTTCGTGGATTAAACACGATAAAGATGACTCATAAATAGTGCATCTCCATCATTACCCAACTGATCAGGTGCAGAATGAAAATGACGGAGATAGTGAATATAATGTTAAAAGTTTTGAATTTTTGGATTTCCTGAATTCTTTTTCATGAATAGCCTACGGAACTCCAAAAAGTCATACATGAAAATGTTAGATAGTAACCAACGGTTGGTAGTTAGCAGCTTATATAAGTAGGATGTACTCTCTCCAGTTCTAATTATAGGATAATATTTAGGAGGTTGTTTTGGTCCTAATTATAGGACAACACTCTAATTTTTGTCAATTTCTTTATAAAATACCTATATTAATATGAATGATGGATTATGTGAAATCAATATGCATGGTAGTTGAAGTGCAAAATTTATATAAGCACATTTTAGGAAAATGAGAAAAATAAGCTAATTTAACCTCTATTCTTAATCCCTATAAAATTAGTTAGATATGTTTTATAATTAGGACCAGATGGAGTACTATTAAAAATCAAACTTTAAACTGGTGGGTGTACTTAACAATATATCTTAAGATTTAGTGATTAATAAAGTATAAGGACCTTGTGCGATTTATATATATGACTTCACCTATCTAATAAAATAAGGCTTGTTGTTATTATTGTTGATTAAACCCGTCTAGATTATGAATTAAGGGTTAGCGGTTTGAACCGAGGGCAATTCAATTATGATTAAAATAATATTATTTAACAAAAGTAATAGAGTATAATTAAGGAAAATTAATTGGCAAATTTCAATAGTTTTGTTTGATTTTTAGTTAGGTCATTGTAGTTAATTATAGGTGATAAAAAATTACTTGGACGTGGTTGAAAATCAAATGAAACTATAAAGATTTGGTAAAAAAAAAAAAAAAATTTTTTTTTTTTTTTTTTTTTTATCGAGACATGATTAAGAATAAATCTAAATTTGATAAAAAGGGGAAAAACTATTGAAACATGATTAAAAGTCAGATGAAACTATAAGGACTTTTTTTAACCAGTGAAACTATAAAGACTTGCATATTAGTTTTTGCTATTATTAAATAAAAAGCATTAATCTATAAATAAATAGAACATTAATTCATAAACCATATTTAATCTAACAAAATGGAGTTACTAAATATGGAAAAAAAATGCTACTTTTCTAAAGTTAGAACAACGTCACTTCAAGCTGGCAATGGCAGGAAAAACAAAAATAAAAAATCTGACCGACCTGAACAAAAAAATTTGACCCGACTAGTTAGGATATTTATTCACTAATTGAATAGTCTAATCAATCCACCCAAGTTGAATTTTAATACGACAATTAACCTTTAAGAAAAGACAAATATTAAAAGACAAAAGACCGTGGACTTGAACTGTGTGAATTTGAATTATGTTCTTCATTTGGTCTTGATGCTCTCCACTATAGTCAGGTATATGACCCGGGTCGGATTTAAATTAGTCAGAGCGAAGCTCTGAATACCAGATGGGTAACTAAAAAAAAACAATGTCAATGCATGAATCAGACCATTATATAATATATTAATTAGATAGTTATGAAAAAAATGGTTAGAGATTAATATCTAACTATATGTGAATTTTAAGCAATGCTCAAAGTTTTAAAATAAGTCACCATATTTATGATTAACTTATAAATACTAATTTTTATTTCTAAAGTTATAAATTATATTTTCAGAGATATTAGGTTTTATATGTATTTCAGTATTTGGTATTTGAACAGAATCTAATATCGCTTTCCATAACTTAAATGAAGACAAATAAGAAGAAATGGGGAGGAGCAGAAGCTTATAAACTTGCAAGTCTTCTTCAGATAAACTAGTTTCATTATATATAACTTTATTGAGTATTCTCCTTAATTTGATATGAATTATTTAAATTTTTAGAATAATACTAGTGTAAAATTTAAAATTTATTGTTGCCCAAAATTACAAAAAATAAAAGGAAATAAAAAGATGAGCTGTATTAATTAAATTTAAATAATTTCCTTTATAATATTCCATATGTTTACGACTATGGTTAATCATTAGATTAGAGATAACTACAAGATAAAGGTAGAGACAAAATCAGGCCAAAAGTGGAAAGCACTTGACCCCATCATCCCAAACTTTAGGATAAATTCAAATTTCAAAAAAGGTGGAACAGTGAGACTTTTTTTTTTTTTAATTAAAAAAAAAAATTAACGTGAGAATCAAGGGATCATTCATGTCGCTGTTGCCGACAGATATTTTCTCCCAATTTTTTTAATATGCTTTTATTTTTATTCTCTCATTAATTTATGTTTCTTTCCATGTTTACTTGTTTAGTAGCTACCCGCAGTAATATACAATAACACAAGATACTAGCAGAAAAATAAAATAAAAAGTATTCAAAAAAAAAAAAAGAGTTGTTTACGTTGATGCGAAATTTACAATGAATGCACAATCTTGGATTCTTTATTTTAAATACAAGGATAATAATGGGAATGAGAGAGCAAAGTGGAAATGAGAAAAGTGTAGTATGTACAAAGTTCGCTTAGCTAACCATGTTCTTTCTCAGCCTATTGATAGTCCTTGAAACGATATATATAGAAAGTAGGAATCGGTCCCTAGAAGTAAAGGGTTAGGGCTAACAAGGCTGGGGCCCTTGAGCGAGGGTAAGAAAAAAATATCTGTTTTTCAAAACCCGGCCCAAGAGCACCAAGGTCCACGTCGGCCCTCCAAGGCCAAGAAGTTACTATTCTAAAAATATTACAACAATTAAAGTTCTAATTTATCAAATAAATTTTGTCAACATTAATATTCAAACAACACAAAGCATCAATAAATAAGCACACTCACTAATTCATAATCAAAAGCAAACTATGTTCATAAATAACTCACATAAAACATAAGAAGCATACTAGTAAGCAAAATTAGTACAATGACTATTATTGTCGTCATCTTCGCCACTATCCTCAATTTCAACGACATTTGATTGTGCTTCACTTTGAGTAGTAGGTTCTTGTTCATGAGTAAAAATTTCATGAATTTCTTCTCTCGCATCATGAACACATCCATAATCTTTATCTGTAACAAATAATAAACCAAATCATAAAATTAGAGTATAATTATTATGTATTTGTACTTAAATGGATAAATAACTCTATACCAAATACAAATTAATAAATTACCATCATATGTGAATCCATGCATCCAATTGCGAGTACAAATAAGAGCTTGAACATTAGATGGAAGAATGTAACTTCCATATTTTGTTAGAACACGTGAACCAATACTGAAAGCTGATTCATGGGCTACTGTAGTAATTGGAATACTCAGAATATCAATTGTCATTTTTGAAAGAATTGGAAATCTTGGTTGATTATTCTTTCACCAGTTCAAGACATCTAATTCTTTTCAATCATCAGGCTTTAGTATTGATTTTTCCAAATAAGTTTCCAATTCAGACTTGTTCATGGAAGAATGATCCATACTTGCATAAATATCTTAATAATCCTATATTATTACAAAACAATCAAGTAAATACCAGGAGAACACCCAACAAATTCAATTGACAATGAAATTAAAACATACATCAAATGCATCGTCAAAGGCAGTTACTGAAGCACTTGAAGTTTGAGAAGAATGATGGGTTGTCAATGTTGAAGATCTGTTGATGGATTCAAGAGTTGGAAGAAATATCCCCACATTTGAATATTCATTGAAAATGAAATTTATTTTGCTTTATATTGGAAACCTTATCATCACAAGTCATAGGGTCAATCTTTCCATAGAAATATTATATAATATTGAACTTCCATCGAGGATTAAGAACCACTGCAACTGCAAGAATGACGCTATAATTATGTCAATACTTGTCAAACTTCCCTTTCATTTTCAATGACATCTCTTGAATCACTGGGTTAGGACTCACCATATTTGTAGTAAGCAATATCTTAATTTTTGATATTTGCATAAAATAAGAATTGAAAGTTGGATAAGACGACCTAGAAATCAACCTCGTAATCTTCTTAAATGGCCTTAAGAAATTGCACATTGCCTCTGCTCTATTCCACTAATCTTGTGTTAGAACAAACTTGAAGTTTGTATCATCTAAAGCCATCTTTGCAAAAGCACGATGATATTTAAGACCACTCTCAAGCATTGCATAAGTGGAGTTCCATCACAAGCCCATTAAAGTGTTAATGCCACCAACTTGTTGAACACATTGCTTGAGAAGATTCAACCTTGCCTTAGATGCCTTCACATATTTAATACTCTCTCTAATCTTATTCAAAGCAGAACTTGTTACTTTTAAGCCCTCTTGAACTATCAGATTGAGGATGTGGGCACAACACCTCACATGAAAAAAAAATTCCCTATTACAAACCAAGCTAAAGTTGTTTTGCATGAGTAGCCTATCTTTTAATAAGTCTTGCAAATTATCATTCGTAGATGCATTGTCTAGAGTAATTGAGAATATTTTATCATCAATTTCCCGTTCTTTCAAACAATCATACACTTTCCTAGACATCTAATATCCAGAATGTGGAGGCTCCATCCTACAAAAGGCAAGTATCTTATTGTTTAGTGTCCACTTTTCATCAACAAAAAGAGCTATCAAACATATATATCCTTCAAAAGTCACAATAGTCCAACAATCAGAAGTCAAGTATATTCTACCAATACTGTTCTTCAATATTTTTTTTTTTTTTTCAAAATATCCCTTAGTTGGTGAAAGAATTTCTACACATAAGCCGTCATTGTTTTTCTAGTGACACACCTCACATCAGGATTCAATGTCCTTAGAATTTCTCTGACCCATTTATATTCAACAAATGAATAAGCAAGATCATGTTCAATTATGCATAAAGTGATAATCTCCTTAATACGCTGAGGGTCAAGTTTTCTACACCTCATTTTTCCTTCTCTATCCAACATCATCACCCAAATATCCTGCAATTTATCTAAACCATTACAAGTCTTAATATGATGATTTAGATGTGAGGTACCTTTATCCACACCCCTTGTAAATAAACCTTGACAACCATTATATTATGCCTTAGCTACCCCTTCAATTTCAACTCTACTAAAATACCTCCACACATCAGAAGACAAATGTCTAGCCTTCTTAGGCTTTGATTCATTAGTCTCTTGAAGAGAAGATGCCTTACCCTTAACCATCGTAGCTAATGATTAATTAGTCTCTTGAGTTTTTCCCTTTAATTTTTGTGACGAAGAAATTAGGCTTCATCAAAGATCAACAATATAGTATACTCAAATCAAACTTTCACGCAGTCTTAACAAGAGCGACATAACCAAAACAATGAAAGCAAAATCCAGAAAATTCTGACATCATAAGATCAACAATATGGTATCAAAGGTATACATAGCACTAAACTTAATGACAGTGTCAGCAACTAGCAAGCATCCCATGATTTCAAATATTTATTGTTGTCATCGGCAAAGTTCCTGAAAAATTGAAATATAACTAATATGCCTAACGCAAAAAACAATGAACATAAATTCTATCATACATGTTACTACAATTCATCAAAAAGTTAAAAATAAAAAAAATATAAAATGCATTAAATGTATAAGAACGATCAAAACAAATCAATATTGTGTGCCCTTCAAAGAAAAAAACAAAGATTCACAGCTTTATATTATGGATTTGATTTCTTCCGTTTGAGAAAAAAGGGAGGTGTTGGGAGGCAAGAATTGAAAAATGTTGACTTAAAGCATCCTAGCCTGCACAAGTTGATAAGTAAATGCAAATCAATATAATAGCTCAGTAAGAACCCAACACGCTAGCCTTCTCAACTTCATGGCAGAGAAAAACAGAGTATTTCCAGTATTGTTGGTAGACTAGTTGAACTTGAGAGAAAAAAGTGCTCAAACCATACTACCAGAAAAATACTATAAATAATAAAAATAATAAAAATTGTCAATCAACACTATGCATCATTTGAACCTTATTCAACGGAAAAGAATCTGAGAACGCTTTAGATTTGCAGTTTGTTGGAAAAGATTGAAAGGCCGAAAGAAGGGATCGTCCGCACCTTGTGTAAGAGTGGTGGAGACTGATATTGATTTGGACGATGGAGTGGCAGGGATTGAGTTTGATTCAACGGTGGAGTGGCGGATGCTGATCCGCGAATCGCGAGTGGGTGAGGGTGAGTGAGATACCAAGATTGAGACCTAAGATTTGAGATCGAGATTTGAGGAGAGTTGAGAACTTGAGATTGAGTGATGGAGTGAGTGATGGTGGTCGGTGAGATAGTGAGAGCCGAGAGGTTGAGAGTTGTGGACTGCCGACTGTGTTGAGACTTGAGAATTTGAGATTGAGGATAAGGATACTGATTTTTTTTTAGGGTTACTTAACCTGACCCCACTCCAACTTCAGTGTTCAACCTTAAAAAAATATTATATTGAAGTACCCAACGGGCCTGTCCTTAGCCTTGTAGGGCTGGCTTGTTTAAGCCCTTGGCCGTGCAAGGCCAAACTTCACTTCACACTTCCAATTTTCAAGCCCTAGCACTTTAATGGACTAGCTTGATTTTCCAGCTCTAGATATATGGAGGCTCAAGATACTGCAGAGATGGACTTTTGCATAGCTAATAATGCATGGAAGACTTATCACTAATGTAATGAAACGTTGGATGAATCTTCATCCTATCAGTTTGTGCTAGCGTTGCAACTCTTGCAGAGAAGATGATCTTCATGCCATTCAAGATTGTGGAGCTGTTAGGAATTTTTGGGTGTCGATCATTCATCCAAAGCACCATAGTATGTTCGTCTCTAGGACCATTGTTGATTGGACACAATTAAATTTGTAGCAAAATATCATGCCTGAAAAAGGACGTTGGAAAAACCTGTTTGTTATAATTTGCTAGCTACTTTGGCGAGACCGAAATGAATGGGTGCATTCAATGATCAACATCGGTGTTGACTAAGCTTATGTAAGAGCATCGTCAATTTTGTGAAACACAACTAATTCTCTCTAAAAACTTTGTAGCATTAATTTGGGTGTGAACCAAGGACTTGTTAGTTCTCAAATTATTATGTTTTGATGATAACAAATCTTGATATACAAAGCATAACAAAAAGTTGACTTGGAGTCACTTGAGTGAGTTTCTAGCACTCGAGTGATAGAAATTTGCAGTAATCTTGAATCCACAAGTCACTCGAGTGAATATTCTTCACTTGGAGTAATCAAAGAAGATCACTCAAGTGGTAGTGGATGCACTCAAGTGATGTATCTTCACTTCCAGAAATTATGCAAGTCACTCGATAAAATTATGAAGTTATGCAAGATCATTTCAGTGATTGGGTAAGCACTTGAGTGATTCAACATCACTTGCAAGCATTTGCAAGTGACTCTCAAATTTTTCAGAAGTTGAAGTAGATCACTTGAGTGATATGCTCAAGATCACTCGAGTGATGTGGTAATTACTCAAGTAGTGCTAACTTGTGAGTTTCAGCAAGGCACTTGCAGGTGAACCAAAAGTGATGTGATCTTAATGGAAGATCAATCGAGTGCCATGAAGAATCACTGGAGTGATCCGTGATCTATAAAAATCACTCGAGTCACCTGGTAGTGTTGAACCCTTCTCGAAACAATATTAGATTACTCGAGTTGCAGTTAAGGAACTTGAGTGGTAATCTTTTTCAAACACTTCACTACTAGTGACCAAGATCATTCGAACACTCGAGTTTAAGTACAATGACTTGAATGATAAGGTATCACTTGTGTGATCCAAAGTTACACTCAAGTGCATATTCTTTGTCTTTGAAAATCAGTGTCTTGATATTTTTGATATATATGATAAACATCTTGATTAACACTGGAATCACTTATACTACTTCTAATTGTTTCTAATCTCATTTATGTATAAGTTTCAGGTGTTAAAAGCTTGAATTAAGTTCATATTCAACAAAAGCAAAAATATGTCAGATGCATTAAATGTATAGCAGAGCAGAACAGAGAGAAAGAGACAGAAGCATTGAACTCCATCAACGACTACAATTACTCTCTAACAGAAAAATTCATTACTATTTAAATATGGAGATAAATTTAAATGTTCACAACAGTCATTTATGACGATTAACCTATAAAAATCAAAGCATTCAAGATGGAGCATTAACGAAGCCAACGACAAACTTTCTGTATATTTATTGCTCTGTTATTCTCTGATATCCTCTTTGTTCTTCAGAGTTCTCAGTAACAATAAATATGATAATCCCAAAATGGTCACTTGAAATTATTTAACTTATGTAAAATATTTAAAGGTTCTTTTGGAATTAAGTTTTCTTGGTAAATTGACTTGATTGTCCTCACTGAAATCAGTTGCCACTACCGTAGTTGATGATGTTATTTAATAAGTTAAAGTTGTTACTTGTTAAACTATGTTGTTATTGATATTAAACAAGAAATTTTAATGAAATTAGTTGTCATTGTCTTAGTTATTGGTGTCCTTCAATAAATTAGTTATTACCTGTTTAAGGCCATTTAGGTAATTTTAAAAGAAAATGCATCCTAAGCCAGCCCCAATGGACTTCACAGTAACTGGACCATCTTAAAGTCCACAAGTGATTCACATATTTCACTGTAATTTTTCTATCATTCTTCCTATTTTCTAGCAAGCAAGATAGGCAACTACCTCAATCTCCTGTGTGTGGGGGACCTCAGCTTCATGCAATCCATTGAGAAAGCTTGGATGTGAAGGCAAAGGAAGATTGCCCTTCTTCCAAGCCAAAATCAAGACTCCCCATATAACCGTCAAAGGGCTTCCAAGAGCCTTCTTGTACCTATAATAGGGGTCCCACAAAGCAACACATGGCACAGCAATCACCATTGTTCCTGCTGAGATTCCATATCCCAACCTCTTCCCACATTGTCTTGCACATAAACAATAAACTATTACAGCAAACAAAGATTGTCTTGCACATAAACAAGAACTATCACAGAAAATAGTTCTCTCTTATATTCTCGTCTCTCTACCCATGTTGTAATTGCTTCTCAGAGATTTTAAATAATTAAAAATAATTAAATAAATGTGAATAATCAAAATAAATATAAAAATAGCTATAGGTATTAGATAATTGAAAGTGAAATTGAATAACCGAGATGGGAGGAATGAGTCCTGCGTCTTCAACTTGATGGGATAATGAATGAAAAATTATAATTTAAATAATAAATATAAATATCCAAAATAGGGTTAGATATTTTCTATTTTATTTAAATCATTAAAGCTCAAATGTTTTGAGCTTTGTTTACTAATTTGATCCCAAATTTTAAAATGTAATTAATTTTTGAATGAGTCTTATTTCATTAAAAACTTGATTCAAAGAGATTTATAATAATATGTTATTTAGTGAATTTGGATTTAAATTAACATATTTATGTTTAAATTTTAGAATGACAAGGAAAATAACAAGAAATTTAAATTCAAATTTGATATTTGTAGATCACATTCGGATTTATAGGAGCAAATTCGAATGTGATGGCTTGGCCAAAAAAAAAAAAAAAAAAAAAAAAAAAAAAAAAAAAAAAAAAAATCTAATTTGATGGCGAAGTTTATTTCGTGACAAAAAAATCCCGTTTTTCGAGCAGTAAAACAGGTGTTGCTGCCCTCCATGAACCCGTTGGCATTCTGTTGATGTTGAATAAGAATTAGGTTGTTCGAATTTGCAAGGTGGGAAGAGGAGACAACGCTTTTGGCAGATGCGTTGGCAAAATTTGGTTTTGATCTTGAAGAAGACTGGCATGTTTGGGACGCGAGATCCACCCAGAACTGAAAGCTACTATTCAAAAAGGACATAAATGAGATGTCGGTCGAAGAAACTGAAGTGGCTTTGTGTTCGGAGCTTGAGGAGATGAATCTCCTTGTGACTTGATTTTCTCGTCTATAAGTGGAAATAGCTACGCTCCACCTGTGGTGTTGATGATTGGGTTAAAGGAGTAAATCTTGAAGGCATTTGAGTGCCGTATATGTTTTGGAAGTATATAGTTTCAAAAACCGTGTGGCTGTGGGCATATATATATATATATATATATATATATATATTGGCCTATTCAATCAAAACAAACTGGTGGGTCTACCTATTTTGTGATTTCTGAGGTGGCCACATGCATCTTCTTCTTCTTCTTCTTCTTTCTTTTTATTTATTTTTATTTTTTATTTATTTAAAAAGACTAGGAATATCTCTATAGGCAGAAGTAGAAACCTGAGGCCTACCCTGTACATATATGCCCATGTCTTACCCCTTGTAATATCCTCAATTTTCTCTGAAAAATTTCATGTATGAAGTATGTGTAAGTGGAGAAATGAAATAGTGAAATTTTGAAAAAGGTCAAAATTTTACCTGAATTACCTGATTTCGCAAAAACCGAAAATTTTGAGATATATGTTGGCACCAATGGATATATGGAAATGATACTTATTTGTTCCATTTTGGAGCATTAAATTGGACTAAAAAGGAATGAGAAGAAGTTGCCTGAGTTTTATTGGAAATTATGAGAAAAATTGAAAGAATGTTAAAATTGTACCTTTTACAAGTTTGTGTCGTACGTCTCATAATAATTTAAAATTTATGGAGATTTGAGTATGGGTTATTAGCCAATAAAATGGGTCAATGTCATCCTAAGATAGGCCTAAAAATTTTGGTAAAAAAGGATTCAAAAGGAAAAGTTGAATTTCAATTGAAAGTTAACCGATGGCATTTTGGTAAATAAGTCATGGTTGAAAGGTAAAATGGTAAAATTGCCCTCTAAACAGACCTGACTTTTAATCAAATAGATATTATCTACTTCATTCTCCATTCTTATCATGATTTTCAGCTGAAAAGCCAAGGAGAAGTTGAACAAACAAGGAGGAAGAAGACAAAGTGAAATTCCGCGAAACTATGGTAATTTCTCACTTTACGGGCTTATAACCCCTAATCCTTCTCTTCTCATATTCTTTAATCATGGAATTCCTTATGTTTAGAGGTTATTAAGGTTCTGATCTGAATTTGAAGAAACCAAGAAACAAAGGAAACCTTGCGAAATTTATCGAACAATGATTATGGTAAGCGATTCTAAGCCTATTGATGGTATACTAGAATTTGTTGGTGGTTTCTCTTCTTTTCTTGAACTTTGGCTGATTGGAACCCTAGGACCAAGCTCTATTTGAAATGCCATAATGTGCTAACATGTACTTATGATTCAAATAACAAGATAAAATGTGGTTAGGAAGAAAGATTAGGGGGTTTGTGAAGTGAAATTGGCAAATTGATTGTTGGTCATAGGAGTGAGCAAGTGACCCGCAACCCGTCCAACCGCTTGCATCCTATACAATTTTCCTTAGATTAAACCCGCCCAAATTAGGCCCATCACGGGTATGGGCTTCTCGTTACCTGTTTGTATTATATGGGTAGGTCACGAGTTGAGGCACCGGTCACCCGTACTCGCCCGTTACCCGTTTATATATATATATATATATATATATTTTTTTTCCCCCTCAGACTTCAGACTCTGAGAGTCACGGGTGGAGTTGGAGTGGCCGAGTGCACTGGAGTCTTTCTTGGTCAGAGACTTAGCGTAGAGCAGGTGCAGATGTTATGTTAGTCCTGTACACTCAAAAGCAATTTCAATTTGAAACTTTCAAACCCTAGTAGTTGTAGCTCACAGGCTTGCAGCATGTTCACTAATCAGTAATCACTATCTCCATTCTCCATTCTTTGTCTCTTATCTCTCTCAGTTCCATCAACCCAACGACCAGCGTCGATCTCCATCTCGCTCACTATCACCTCCTTAGCCGCTCGCACTTGTTCCTCTTGATCGTTCACCACAATCTCCTTGTTGTCGCTTCCTGAAGCTGCTCGCCGTGGCCTCTTCTTCCGACTGCTCGCGTCGATGTCTCCCTCTCCCTCTCACCCTCAAAGTTCCCTCTCACGCTCGCTTGATAATGTTAGTATCACTATGAGTTTTCTTGAGTTACTTTTACATTTTTTCCCTATTCAATATGACTTGTTTGTATTCTTCTTGCTGTATGTATCTGTAAATTCCGAAATATAATTTATGAGTTGTCTTGAATCTTGTTGTTACTGTTGCTGTTTGTATTTGTATTGAAATTGATTGTCTGAGACCTCTTACTTTCGGCTCCACCATCTCTTGGGCCCACGTGTATGGGTTTGTGAATAGAAATTTATGTCAAATCATGAATTAACAATTTGTTAATCAAAACTCCTGATCCCTTTTGGCCATATATCTGTGACTGTACTGGATGATGAGAATATTCCCCCTTTTGATTTTGTATTCACAGTTTCCTCATTTGATTTTTTACTCCCAAGCTCATAATGTTAACTTTTTCTTTTTATTTTGGCCATTTATGTGCTGGATGATGACCCGTTTATTTGATTATGTGTTTTTATCTTGAAATTAGCATGACACATATTTCACTAGATAATGTACAAGGGCTAGCTCCAAGTGTTGTAGGGGAAGCTAGTAATGAAGATGTAGTCCCAACAGTACAACGTATTGCTGCCCATGTTGAGAATGAGATGACAAATGAGGGACAAGATAATGATTCCCAACCTAGAAAAAAAAGGAAATAGTCATATGATATATGGAATCATTTTACAAGGCTGGCACTAGCAGAAACTAAAGGAAAACATAGGTCAAAGTGCAACCATTATGTAGCAACTTATGCAAGTCATCCTTTGAATGATGGCACTAAACAATTATGGAGATATTTTGACAAGTGTCTAAACAATCCTAACAAAGCAAGCAAGGGTCAAAGCTTATTCGCGGGTACGAAAAATCAAACAGTGACTCATCACTTATTCAGTTAAGAGCGAGGTAGAAAGGCTGTTGCTAAGTATATCATAAAGGATGAGATGCCTTTCCGAGCTGTGGAAAAGGAGGGGTTGACAGAACTTTTGCAAGAGTTTCAACCTAAATTTCAAATGCCATTAAGATGGGCAGCTCTAGAGATTGCTATGGCATATATAAAGAATAAACAAATATCTTGACAAAATATTTCAAGACTTCTAAAGTTTGCATGTCCTTCACAACCAATTGTTGGACATCTATGCAAAATAACAACTCCATGTGTTTAACTGCACATTGGATTGATGAGGATTGGACTTTGGAGAAAAGCATTTTGAATTTTTGTGAGATTAAAGATCATAGAGGTGAGTCAATTGCCAAACAAATTGAGGATTGCTTATGTCAATGGGGCATTGACAAAGTGTTTATGATCACAGTTGACAACGCTTCTGCCAATGATTCTGCAATTGCAATTCTAAAAAAGCATTTGAAGAGTTGGGATGGATTGGTATGTGATGGAGAATTTTTGCAAATGCCGTGTGCTGCTCACATATTAAACTTGGTTGTTTCTGAAGGTCTAAAAGAAATGAACAAGTCTATTGAGCTCATCCGACATGCAGTAAAATATGTTAAATCTTCTCCATCTAGGAAGCGTAAGTTCATAATGTTGGCTGAAAGAGAATGAGTAGAATAAAAAAGCCTTCTTACCTTGGATTGTCCCATGAGGTAATTTGTTTTATAATTTGTTTGAATGAGCTTTATTATGATAATGTATTGATGTTTAATTGTTTTTCATTTCTATCATGTCATTAGGTAGAACTCGACATACCTTATGCTTGAGAGCACTGTTAAGTTTGTCAAAATCTTTACTCGGATGAAGGAGGTGGATGAAGAATACAAACAATACTTCAAGAAGAAAGTGAATGTAGATTCCAGTCGAGACACTGTTATCTTGATTGATGTTTGTGAAGGTGTTGATGATGTATCCAATGATACAACTACAAGAAGGATTGTTGAACCTACAATTTTGCCTCCTAGTGCATATGATTGGAGCATTGCAAATGAGTTTCTTGGCTTTTTAAAGTTGTTTTACAACATGACATTGAAGTTTTCTAGATCAAACTATGTTACAAGTAACACTTGTTTCTAGCACATAATTTCAATTTAGACAAGCCTTGAATCAAATGCAAGTAGTTCCTACTCTTTATTGAATTACTTGTCAAGAAGAATGCTATCAAAGTTTAACAAATACTGGGGAGCAGCTGAGAAAATGAATCCTTTATTGGTTGTGGCTATGATACTAGACCCCAGATATAAATTGACATATGTCAAGGTTGCTTTCGCTGACCTTTTTCATGAACCAACAAAGTGCGAAGCTATGATGTTGTACTAGTCTTATTGAGGTTACTAATGCCCTTTCTTAATGATTCAACACTAGGAACAGGTTTCAGGAAATAGACATGTGGTGTTTTTAAGTCCTCATGATCATGATCCCTATTATAGATCCTAGAGTGAACACTTGTTCTATTCTTAAGGCCTTTATCTTTAGACACATATTAACCTTAAAATATAGGCAAAACATAATATGATAAAGATAAAATGTGCTCAAATATATCAATTATGAAATACCAAATAGTACAAGGTGTTCATTTGATAAAACATATTGTTTCTAGGACACCTATATACTAACACCTTGAAATTTTGTAGTGAAGTTGTTGTCCTGATAACCCAACTCATCATGAACAACATCATTAATATGATCATCTTGATCTACTTGAATTCCTACTTGTGAACTTTGAGGAAGATGATCATCATATCTCATACAAGGTCTGTCACCATGAACTCCCCAGAATGTATATTCTTCTGGGAAAGGCTTCAGAAGCAAATTTTCCTTAGCAACTTCTCGTGTATGTCACTTCTTAAACTTGCATTGACAACACAGACACATGATCTTACCATTACAACTAACATGAGAGAACGTGAAATCTAAGAAAATGTTTGATCCGACCAAATATGTTGGAGAATTATGTGGCAACTTGATCCATGATTTATCCATATATAGTGAACAAAGTTAGGATAGAAGATGGGTAAAGAGAGAATGTTTAGTTCTCTTAATGATGTGTGTTGGGATGCTTAAATGCACCACTGAAAAATTTGTAGCGGTTAAAAATCGCTACCATAATCGCTACAAAGTTAATGACATTTTATAGTGGATAAAAAACTGTTACATTAATACCTACAAAATGAATCACTTTTTAGCAGTTATTGGGAAAAAAAGCACTACAAATTTCTAGGTTGTTACATTTGTAGAGGTTAAAAAAAAACCGCCACAATAACCACTACAAAATGAAGACCATTGGTAGGTTACCACATTCAGATTTCCAAATTTTACATTTTGTAGCTTTTTTGCTTTTTAAACTGCTACAAAATTGTGACCATTGCAAAGGGAAACTTAAAATTCAAAATTGCACAATTGGTAGCGGTTTTATTTTTGTAACTGCTAAAAAATTGACGGATTTCAATAAATTCAACTTTCAAAATTCCATATTTTGTAGCAGTTTTAAAAGTATAACCGCAACAAAATGTTAAAATTGTGTATTTTATATGTGTACTTTAAATATAAATTTAATATTTTATTTTATATGGTTCAAGTTGGGATTAATCAAAATCCAGAATGTAGTTGAAATTAAATTGATTGTCTCCTAAATAGATACCATTCATGAACTTGTTTTCTTTTTAATTAGTTTCTTCAAACTTGTGTTCACCTTATCAGTTTTTTGTTGTTGACCCTTTTGGCTTTGTGTAAAAGCTAATTTCTTTGTCGCACAGATTATTTGCATAATTTTTTCCTTTATATAATTTACAAGCATACGAAATAAATTATCAAATGTCTGGTATCATAAATAAAAGATAACTAGGAATTTAAAAGAAGTTGTCCTAAAACAGGAAATAAAATCTAATTAATTATCTGGAGCCTAATGATCAGGTCATCTCTTAGCAGGCAGGATTACCAAGCTGATGACCATAGGTAACAACACCATCGTCATCGGCAGGAGAAGGCGGAGGGGCCAATGACGAACTTAGGCACTGGTGATGGTGTGGAAGATCCTCATTAGGAAACATTCGATGGAACGCCCTCGACTTGAAATCCCAGCAGTAGTAGTTCTGAGCGTACCAAGTTTCAGCCTGGTCCTAAAATTGCTTGGTAACCTCCGGACGGATTTCCTGAGTCTTCTCCTCAACCATTGCTTGAACCATTTGCTTGGTTGGCCCTCTACCACCAATGGTTCTTACTGGAGAGTTGTCGCCGTCAGATGCAGCATTCCTACCGTAGGCCATGCTAGGCTTGGCGCCTATCCCCATACTCTTATAGTGTCCAAGGTGCTCAACTGGGCTCAAAGTAGCTTTCAAAGAGGTAGTGGGATCCACATACCCCTGTGACTTCGGGGTTGGGACTATCATAGCTTTGCCTGGGTTGCCTGAATTCGCTCCTAGCCAATGCATTTTATAAGACATTAATAAAACAATTTCATCTAATGTAAATAAATTATAATTATTTATGTATATATCTTACAGTGGCATCCTTTACTTACTGAGAGGTCACTGTCCCGTCCTGGTGTCTATAGGTGTATGTGAATAACTCCCCATAGTCCATCTAACGGTTCTTCTCCTAAGCCTTCCTCTCCTAAGAGAATTAAAAAAATATGAACTTTGTTCTAGTAAAAATAAAACAATTAATTTGATAATATAAATCTACAACTAATTTAACTATAAAAAAAATACTAGCTAACTGTAAGTGACAACAAATGTCTTGGATCTTGTTGTGTGATGGATTCTCTGCTGCACATGGCTCTTGGTGTTCCTTTGAGAAAGAGCCTGCAAAAGATATGAAACAAGTAAAATAATATAAAAAATATTTAATTATTAAGAAATCTAGAATTATTTAAAAATGCATTTCTCCCTCTTGACTCCTCCAGCACTAAACAAAATTGGCCTAGTCTAATGCCAGGAAGCCATTTGGCACGCTCTCGATCAGCTACTGCAGAGGAATCATCCCATCCTTATTCAGCATGTGGTAGAGACAACCCCTCCTGTTCTTCCAACCACCCCCATCTTGATTAGTGAGTACCTCTTCTTGTGGCTGCAGACAACAAACTTATTCTGTATCACAATTGAATAATTAATAAATTAATTAAAAAACTATAAATTATAACTATTTACATCTATAATATAATTAAATACAATTACTTATAATTGCACAACCTCTTCAAACGCTTAGTTCTTCAGGTCAATTAATAAGGGTATTTTGGGAAGAAATTGATAAAAATTAAAACTTTATCCTATAATTAGGACCAAGATCAACTCTCAAATAATAGATGGCAACATACTGATCTGAGTGGGAGGAATGAGCCATATCAACAATAAGAAAACCTCACCTGGTGTAATACCCTATCTTATATTATCTATTCTTAGTGAGAATTGTTAAAACTTTTCTTTTTTCATCAACGTGACACCACTCTCATTCAAACCAGACCTACGAGCTAGTTAAACTAAAGTTTTTCATTCAATCACATGCATTGAACATAATTATTATGAACCTACAACAATCATCACAAAACAAGGGAGCTCTGATCTAGGCCCCCAACCCAAAAATCACACACAGGAATATATAATACTTCCAGGTCCAAATTTCATAACTTAAATAAATAAATGGGAAGTTATAGTAATGCAACTCCATGAAAATTCTAGGCCTCAAGTCGTCCATTACTAAAATCCAGATATAACAATCAACTAGAATTCAACAAAATCTTAATTCCAAATGCATACTCTAACTGTGGCAATTAAAAGCAAAACAGGCAAATACAGAGCAGCTTCCCTTTTAGAGGTGAAACGTCAAAAGTCCCTACTTTTGGTGTCCCTTTTCTAAATTGAGATGCAAAAAGTATACTTTTGGCATCCCTTTATATAAAAGGGACACCAAATATGCCAAAATTCTCGCATATAATTATAAAAATGCAATCGTCTTTATTTTTTACTTTCCTTTTTAAAAAAACGATCGAACATTATTCAGGAATGTAAAATCTATATTTTGTAGTAGTATCTGTTTCTGTTTTCAAGGGAATTTCCAAAAGAAACTCAGGTGATGAAAATAAACAAAATAATCAGAATCTATAAAACAGGATGAAGCAAATAAAACGTGGATTCATTGAATAAAATATAACAACAAAATATAATAATGAAAATATGCCCCACATTCTATCTTATTCAACAAAGCAAAAAGTTAAAAAAAAAAAATCTAAGTTAAAGGAAAACAAAATCACTTGATTCGAAGCATCACAAAGGAAAAAAAAAAAAAAAAAACCATATCTGAGAAAAACTAAAAGCAAATTTCTCTAAAAAAAAATTTGCAATTGAAAATTTAAAGGGAAAGTTACTGTTGTATCTTGCAGTATTGAAAGTACAAATACACGTATACAGACATCACATGGCAAACTCAAACTTCTATTATTATGCTTAATCTTAAGTACAAAGTACACGTTAACGTAATAAGTTCATACAATAATAGGCTGGAAAAGTAACGACATGATGTTATTCTTAGTCTCAAGATCTTCAATGCTATGTGCATCTCCATATTGGTACATGCATAATGACATCCTTCCAATGTTTAAAGCAACGTCAATGAAACTCTTGAATTCTGGAGAAGTTGTAGCTTCTTTATTCATCTTCTTCCAAGTTTCACTTATCAACCAATATACATGCCTTCGAGTATCAGCTTCAGAAGCCCCAGTTTCATTCATATAACACTCAATTGATTTAGGTATATCACCTGTCTCCTTTTCACGCTATAAATAATAATAATAAAATGTGGTAAAAAAGTTAATATCATATTTCATCAAATTCTCAAATAGTTAAATAAATAATAAAAAGTATATTTTCATGATACCTCGGATGTTCCCAGGTCATTGACAAGGGGTAAAAGGATTGATGAAGAACGTGTAATGTCATAATATTCATCTAATGAGACTGAATCTATAAGGCTTGAATTGGAAAGTAGAGCATAAGCATTAACAAGTATGACAGGTGCACCAATTGAAATCCACCCATTTTCTAAGTACTCATGTAGGCTTGGTTTATAGCCATTACGGTAACATTTTGCTTCAACCAAATATGATTTACAAAGATCAGCCCACTGAAAAAGAAAATAGGAAAAATAAGTAACACTTGAAATAAGAGAATATAATTAATCACTACGATCTGCTAATTTTGATGATATATATGCCAAACTAATCGAATTAAAACATATCACTTTCCTAAGGTATGGAATGACGTTGTGTCCATTCTCTTTAAGGACATCAAAAGCCACTTCATTGACAAAATCATAAAGTGCAAGGAAGCATATTTTCATGTACTCTGAAAGGGAATCGATGGCATCTATATCCCATCTACAAAATGTTAATCAACGTGTTAAGAAGATTACAAAGAGAGGAATTAATTAAATTAAAGTATATACGATTAAAAAAATGTACTCAAAGCGCTAACCTATCAACGACTTGTGTGAAAACTTCCAATTCTTCTAATTCGCCATAGGTATCATAGATATCATCAATTGTAGTTATGATTGCATTAACCTTTGCTGCTAGTCTTCTATAATATCCGAATTGCGGTTCCACAGCAAATGCCACTGTCCAAACGAAGTTCTCCACCATTTTATCCCTTAAAAAGCTCAACTTTTCTCCAAGTCCGAGTCTTTTCCACCACCTTTACATTTAAAACCCATGAAATTCTTAATAAACTTTTAAATTTACAATGAAAATATAGCACAATGAGAAATTTGTTCGAGGTGCGACACTAATAACTTTTCAATTACAACCATATATATGCACAACGAGAGAGCCTGATCCAAGAAGGACTAGCATGTTGGGCGGGAGAGTCTCTTGAACTCATAAACTAAACTTCTTTTGTGAGACTCAAGACGTGAGACTCATAATAATTTACCCTCGTTTGAGAGCTGATGTCCAGCTGCTCCACGGATAGGCCTCTTTGTGAAAAGCAACAACTCAATTAAAACTCCAATGTTAATAACACAAGTCTTAAAAGAAAGCTCAATCCTAAAAGACTAGCTTGTTGGATGGAAGAGCCCCTTGAACTTATAGACTCAATTTTCTTGTGAGATTCCGTGTTGTGAGACTTATAACATGATATTACTTGAATTTTCCCTCTAATATATTGAAAACAAAAGAAAGAGTTGTAAGATAACAAAAAAAGGTGAAATGTTCCAAGTGGAAAGTAGATTGACTATTTTCATGCACACGTACAGAGATACACGTATATACCTAGTGCATGTTTCAAATCTTCTTGGTATTTGGCTTGTAAAATGTTGAAATCCAATTTAGCAAGCTTAAGCAAAGCAGGGCTCATATTCTGTCTTCTTTTATAAACGTCGATGAACCATCGGGCTTCCAATCTCGTTATCCTCCATTGTAGCGGAATCTCAAGGACATGATTAACTAAGAGTGATGTCTCGTTGTCTTCCTTGTTTTGATGGACGAATTCTTTTAGATAAGTTGAGCTAAAATTTCGAGCTTCATCAAGTATTATTTCACCTTCCATTGAAAGAAATGAGGCTTCATACAATGAAAGCATCCCCATGATATCAACCGAAAGGTCATAATGAAAGTTGCCCTTATTATCAAGAAATCCTTTAAATACATCTAGAAACAACCAAGCAAATTAATCCATGTTTAGTTGTATAAAGACAAGTATATTCTTAAAAAAAACTTAGCGAATTGCGGATCACATAAATACCTGAGGACACATCATACCCGTGTTGTCTTAAGAGTCTGAATTCAAGAACCGTGGCATAAAAATTATTGTCTGTCTTTAATGTGTCCTTACATTTTTTGTAAACACTTTCTATGATGTTGCCTATTTCAAGGCCAAAATAACGATCCACTCCAAGTCTTTGCAAGATATCAATGAGCTCAAGTTGATCCATAGGATTTTCCAATTTCAAGAGCATTACTCTTACTTCTTCTTTCAGCCGATCAATTTCTTCTGCATATGATTTTTCCTGTAAAAATTCCACTTTTCCTCATTGTTAACGTGTCATAAAATTCATATAAACTATACATATAATACCCATAAAAAAGAAAATAATATCATGCAGAGAAAAGTGAGAATGAATATTGTAAACTAAATCATACCCCAAAATCACTTGTTAATGACTGGATATAGTTGTGCTGCCAAATCAAGTGCATCCTGTATCATAAGATGTTTCATAAATAACAACTAAACCCTATAATATGAAATAACTGAGGGTATTTAAAATGTCTAATTTAACTACTTACAATCTTTGAGGCAACCTCAAGCAACATCTACATTTATGTATGTGTCGCCCCTCATCCTCGCATGACTTTCCATTTCTTGTGATGAGGAGGAGGTTCGGGGGACAGCCAGTAGAATGATTGGATTTGGCAGCTTCCTTCATTCTCTCTAACTGCTCTTCCATCATTCTCCATTCCAGCTTTCTATACCCACCACGAGACATACAATGCGAATACTTATTTGCCGCTTGCCTCTCTTTATTGGCTTGACTTATTTCCTGTGACACGAAAACAAATAAAACTGAGCCTAAGTTGTCAAATAAAAGAAATGATATGAAAGAAATTTTACAATAAATTGTGGATTTTGCCGCGACGCCAAAAAATCCCTCCAGTCCTCGGGAGAAATATAAGGATATTTCTGACATGGATCCTCGTTCCTCCTTTCCCCTCGAATAAACTTTTTAGTCAGCTTATTCTTGAAGTCTTTCCAACGTATACGGACTTGCCCCATCCAATGCTTTTCCATTGCCTTAGTGTTAGGGACACTACTACAAAAAAGGTCTATAACGTCCATTTATTTCCCCTTTTAACGTCTAAAAACGTGGGGACGTCTATCTGGGAGGCGCAAAACGTGGAGACTTACGGAGTCTAAATATTTCTTAGACTCCAAAAGTGAAGACTTACGGAGTCTAAATATTTCTTAGACTCCATAAGTATTTTTTTTAAAAAAAACAAAATAGATGGGGACGGTGACGACGTTAAACACAAATCTGAGAGGTTTGAGATCTGAAAACACATCCAGAACGAAAAAAAATCAAGAACGCAATAAACAGATCTGAGAAATTTTAGATCTCAAAAAAATCCACAACACGATAAATTTTAGATCTCTAAGAAATTTCTAAGAAATCTGGAAAAATCCGAACGCAATAAACAAAACATCACCGGACCTATCATCTAAAGCATATTGAAAGCTATAGGAACACAGATCCGAGTTCGTGTTTTTGAAAAATAACAAGAGCAACTCAAAATAAAAAAAAAAAAATCTATAGATCCGTGTTTTTGCTCACCTTCGCCATCGTCCTCCTTCATTAGCTCGATCCGAGTTTGATTTCGATAAAAAAAGAAGACAGAGAGGCTTGCATTGCTAGAAAAAGATGACAAAGAAGACGCACGATGGTTGACAGAAAAAGACGAGGAGGAAGACGAGCACGAACCACGTGAAGGGAGGACGGAGAAGGAGGGGCGATGACGGAGCAGGGCTGACGATGAAGGTCTCAGGCTGCATCTGAAATGAAGGTGCATAGTAGAGAAGGAAGACAAATTGAAATGAAATGAAGTGGGGGAAGAAGAAGAAAAAGTCGTGTTGTTTGTTTGGGAGACTTTTGAAGTCTAAGTTTAAAACTTAGACTCCAGAAGCATGATTTTTGGAGTCTAAGTTTAAAACTTAGACTCCAAAAGTGTCTCTCGCGGGCCCCACGCATAACCCGCCGCACCACGTGACCCCCTGCTCCACAACGTGACTTTCTTTTCTGCTGTACGACATCATTTTTGGAGTCTAAGTTTAAAACTTAGACTCCAAAGGTGTCTTTCGCGGGCCCCACACATAACCCCCCTACCGCACCACGTGACCCCTTGCTCCACAACGTGACCTTCTTTTCTGCTGTATGACATCATTTTTGGAGTCTAAGTTTAAAACTTAGACTTCAAAAGTCATGCTTTTGGAGTCTAAGTTTTAAACTTAGACTCCAAAAGTGAACTTTTAATTACAAGAATGCCACCGCCTTTATTTTTACTACCTTTTTTTTAAAGGACGTCTTTTTGGGGCACGAAAACCGTTTTTTGTAGTAGTGGGACGTCGTACGTTTGCTACAAGGTTAAATGAAAGATAATTAAATTTCAAGTAACAAGTCAAATGATACAAATGCAAATATATCGAAAGTGATGAACCAAAAGTTGTGCCCAAATCAACTGCTTCTTTTTCTCCGGAACGAACTTCCAAGCAGAGATCACAATGCGAACTTTGCTTCGAGCCAGATAGCCTACATAGCTAATGAAATTGTCTTCCTCTGGGCCAATTGGATTCAACTTGTCATCAAAGTCCACATGCAGCCTCTCTTTTTTACTGTCACGACGGGCCACTAGCGCACTCATCTGTGTGCAACCTCTACCCCTTCTCACAACGGGCTCGTCAAGTCTATCACCTCCTGACTCATCAGAGCTAGAGCTAGACATGTTCCTGTTCATCAAGGACAAATCAATGTTAGATAGGTTATTAGCTAGTAAACAGATTAATAAAATGAACTAAAATGTTAAACCACCACAAAAATAACATATTACTATTTTATAATTTAAGATCTTACTTTATATGGTTTCTCATATTCCTTCACAATGATGTTTTCTTGCAGCATCTTCTTCATCATCTACCAATTCCACTTCACGTGTTGTAAGGGGATTTGTTGTGAAAGGGGGTGTATCGTCAAGGTTGAAGGATTCTTCACCATACTTCTGTTTTTTTACTTTGAAGTACAATGGACATTTTTTCATTTGCAGGGTCTGTAACATAAAACACTTGTTTCGCCTGGCTTGCTAGAATGAATGGCTCATCTCTATGACCAACTCTTTGAAGATCAACTGAGACAACTCCAAATTGTGGATCTATTACAACAGCATTATTGCTAACCCACTTACATTTCAATAGAGCAACTTTGAACTTTGTGTAGCTCATCTCCCATATTTCTTCTATAACTCCATAATAAGCCATTGATGCTAATACCGGGTTTTTGTCTTTCGTACTTGCAAAGTGCATGGATTCAGCTTCAACCATCACCCCACTATTTTGCACAGAACTTCTGTCATCTTGGTCTTTTGTGTAGAAGGTATACCCGTTTATTTCATAACCGCTCCAAGTGATGACCTGGAAAGAAGGCCCCAAGGCCAACCACTCGATTGTATCCGACACTCCGGTCTCGTGCGATACCTTCTCCTCGAACCACTTTATGAACGTCTTCTTTTGCTCATGAGTTATTTGCATGTCATTCTTCCTTGGATTCTTATTCTTCAAACTCTTTCTGTGTTCATCAATGTATGGTTGAACTTCTTCCATATTATTCAAGATGTACAGGTGTGCTTGCAACACCTCTTCACGAGGCTTATTCTTCAGTTTGATTCCTCGAGTTCCCTCGGTTATCCCCTTGTCATGCTGAGATCGTATCGTCGTCCCTGATAGATAATATTTGCAAAAGTCCATAGCCTCTTCAACCACATATCTCTCAACTATTGACGCTTCCAGGCGATAAGGATTTTTAGAATACCCTTTTAAGATCTTCATGTATCGCTCGAAAGGGTACATCCACCTTAGGTAAACTGCACCGCAGAGCCTTACCTCCCTTACCAAGTGCACTATCAGATGCACCATTATATCAAAAAATGCAGGAGGAAAATACATCTCTAGTTGGGACAAAATAATATAACCCTCATTTTCTAATTCATCCAACATTTCAATGTCAATGACTTTGTTACAAATAGCATTAAAGAAAATACACAATTTCGTTATAGTGGTTCGCACTTCATCTTTCATAATGCCCCTAATAGCTACTGGAAATAGTTGTTGCATCAACACATGATAATCATGGGATTTCATTCCCACTAACTTCAAATCGTCGATTGAAACACATCTTCTCAAATTAGAAGAATATCCTTGTGGAACCTTAATGTCATATAAACACCCACACAAACTTTTTTCTCCGCTTTTGATAGTGTATGAGCTGCTGGCTCCATGTATGCCTTCTCACCATCTTCTTTTACTTGTGGATGTAACCGTTCTCTTATTCCCATATCAACCATGTCTAGTCTCGCACTAATTCCGTCCTTAGTCTTTCCTCGTATGTGCAAAAGAGTCGACAAGGCTATCACAAACGTTTTTCTCATGCATCACATGCATCACATCAAGACTACGCCAATATGGAAGATCAAAGAAAATTGATCTCTTCTTCCATATATTCTTCTCACCCACAATCTTTCGCTGCTTACCCAATATGACATTGATATGTTTCACCTGACTATAAACATCCTCTCCGGTTAATGACTTTGGAGCTGTTCTATGCTCCGGTAAGCCGTTAAAACGCTTTCTTAACTTACGATATGGGTGGAACCGATCAAGAAACCTCCTGTGACTGAGGTAGACTGTTTTTTTTCCGTGCTTTAGTTGATGGAAGTCTATGTCTACTTCACATATTGGACATGCTTTATGCCCCTTGACACTGTACCCTGACAAATTTCCGTATGTGGGAAAGTCATTTATCGTGGTAAAAATCATTGCACTCATCTTGAAGGACTCCTTCTTATATGCATCAAACACATCTACGCCTTCCTCCCACAATTTCTTCAAATCCTCAACCAAAGGCGCCAAGTACACATCAATATTGTTCCGGGCTGTTTTGGTCGAAATCATCATAGAGAGCATCACATACTTGCGTTTCATACATAGCTAGGGAGGTAAGTTGTATATTACAAGGAGAACCGGCCATGCACTATGGGTGCTGCTAAGAGTCCGATACATATTGAAGCCATCTGTACAAAGCCCCAGACGAAGGTTTCTTGGCTCACTGCCAAATTGAGGGAACATTTCGTCTATTTTCTTCCATTGCAGAGAGTCAGCCGAGTGGCGAAGATATTTTCCATCGGATATTTTCCCATCAGAATGCCATCTCAACTGCTTTGCCATCGCTTCACTAGTAAAGAGATGCTTAAACTGCGGTATTATTGGAAGATACCACAATGCCTTCACAGGTTGCCTTTTTGTTGTCTCATCATCTCCAGAACCACCACCTTTCTTCACTTTATATCATGAAGTTTTACACTTCGGATAATTACTCAGGCCTTCATACTCATTTCTGTACAATATGCAGTCATTAGGGCAACTGTGTATCTTTTTATACTCCATACCCATCGAAGATAAGATTTTCTTGGCCTCATACATATGATTTGGAAGTACATTATCATCTGGCAACATATCACACAACAATTGAAGCAGTGATGTGAAACTACTATCGGTCCACCCACAAGTTGCCTTTAAGTTGAACAAATGTAAGGTCCCAGTCAACCGTGTATACTTAGTATACCCAAGAAACAAAGGTGTCTCTGCATCACTCCGCACGCTATCATATTCATGCGGTTGTGCAAAAGATTCGACCTCAACATCATGAATCATTCTCTCCATTCCATCGTCATCTACCTCAACTTCATTTTCATGGGACACACTGGTAGTTACTTGCTCACCATGCCATATCCACGTTGTGTATCGAAGGTTTATTCCATCACAAATTAGGTGATCTCTTATAGTAGCAATATCCTGTCGAACCCCATTTAAGCAATTAACACATGGACAATAATACATCCCATTTTTTGTAGCCACATTCCTTCTAGCAAATTCAATAAACTCTTCCAACCCATTCTCATATTCTTCACTAGTTCTCAAAGCATTCATCCAACTATGCCCCATTTTAATACCACCTACGACATTTCCAACAAAACTCAAGTTTATAACAATTTAAAGAACGACATGTTTTTTTGTCAATCTTGAACTAAAATTTCGGCAGCATTTCCCCTTAAAAGTAACACATCCCAAAATTTCAACAACAAACAATTTCAACTTCATTCAACAAAACTTACTAACTAAGGCAATTCAGATCAATATCAACTATTAAATCCCATAGTTTCATCAATACAAAATATAAAAATATAGCTAAATTGTCTAAGTCATAAACTATTAAATTATGGACTTCTAATCATCTTTATTCATACAACAAAGTTTACCTAGTTCAATGCACATCAACAAAAAAACAACAGTAATAAACTATAATTACCTCAACTTTAAATTCTGATGGTTGAAATTTTATTTGCTCTATTCAACCTAAAGACAACAACAATAAAGACAACGTTAGAATTATTCAAACTAACATATGAGAGGGAATAATTGTATGATAAAAGGAACATGATTAAATATGCCTACCCTAGCATCCCTCAAGCTCTTGTGGGTTGTTGTCGTGTCCAAGTCACAATACTCAAAAAGGTTATTAGCTTCACGAAGTCAAAAAAGAAGTAATCGAGAACATAAAACTACAAATTTCTAGATAAGTAAAATTGATCAAATATACTTTCAATGCTTAGATTTAATAAAATAAGTGAAATGTTAAATTGATTGTTGTATCTCCAAAAGAAATGCACCAAGTATACCATTGAAAGGGTCCAAACCGCAATTACAAGGCAAGCTGTCCTTGAACATGTGATTAAGAATCTAATAATCATTGTAAAGCATTTTTAAGTGGGAATTTACAAAAAAAAAAAAAAAAAAAAAAAAAATAATCTCTAGATTCAGATTATAAACTAGGCGTAGACATCTCTACACAACATTAAGGCAAAAGCTAGTGACAAGTATTTTTCTTAAAATTCAAAACAAGAGTCAAACACTATCATATCAAGACTAACACAAGTGTTAAGAAAAATAAGAAATACATACTTGTGACAATTTTTTTCTTTGATGACTTAGCAATATACATGCAACCATCAAGAAAGAATTTATTCTTTATATCCAAGTCCCAAACTTAGGGCCATTGGCTTATTGTATGATTGAAATTTAATTTGAAGGTCATTAATGGCCAAAAAAATGTGAAGGTTATAATAACTAAAGGGATTGGGTCTAACAAAATGAGTTAGTTCATTACAACTACATGACATTGAAGTAGAAGAGTCATTGACCGATTGCCCTGTATCATCATTTTGTGGGTTTGGGTTCTCTCTTTTTTCCCCCTCTTTTTCTTTTTCTTCTCAGAAACTAATATACACTATTAAATTAAAGAAATATATGATTTAGATTTAATATTTTATGAAATTATTATTATAAATTTAAACTGTTAAAATTTAATCAACCCAATTCATAACTACAACACAAACAAAATTAAGAAAAAAAATTAATTTATAAAATACCATAATAATAAGGGAAAATTATAGAAAAAATATCATTTGAATTTTCAAACCCCGTAAAATGTGTACTAAATTAGCAAAATGTCAAATAGGTAATCTAGTAGGAATTTAAAATTTTGAAGTTTGAATGTTGACAATTTGAACATAGGAATTAACAACTTGGGTATAGAAATTGATAAATTGAACTCTCAAAGTTGTCATTGTGTATACCTAGAGCGGAGTGATTTGAGTGTGTCTTTTCGCATTACAAAAATTTTTTTTATCCAAGAATTGCAGTAAAGTGCAACACTCGGGTCGTTCACTTAAGGAGTATTTATTGAGCTACTTAAATTAACTAAATATCTACACTACAAGAAAACATGGGGTTGGTTTTAAAAATCATTTTTCAACTACAACTAATTGGATGCAATGATATTAAATTCTAAGCTATTATATTTTGTGTTTTCTTTATAAAATGAAATGGTTAATGAAATATGAATGAAGTGAATTCTCTAAAAATTTGGTTCAATAGCCATCCTTGTTCCATAAATGATATGGAAGTCCAAATTCATCAAGTCTAATTGAAAAACCCCAATAATGACATTGGGTGTAACACTCATAATCAATAACTACTACGATCGCATGCATAGCTATTGCTTAGAATTATTGTTAACGAACTACTTGATGTGTGAAATGTATTGATGAACTAATGCAAATGTATCTTTTAATATGAATGCACAATGGTAATACTCAAATCTCCCACACAAACTAGTAATTACATAGCAAGCATAGTCTCAATGAATTAATAGGAAATGCACAAATGAAAATCATCTAATCACAAAAATCCAAACTCAATCACAATACAATCAGTCTTTTTTTTCTTAATGAATAATCAAAATGATACTAGCAAAATAACCAACTCATACATTAGTTGACAATTGCTAAGAGACGAAAAAAGGTTCGCAGAGAGGGAGGGACAACATGAACGAGAAAAGAAGGCAAAGGACTCCAAAAAAGAGTTGATTTCATGATAAATGATATTGGCATTCAAATCTTAGTTTAACAATATGGAGTTTAAATAACTTACAACAAAATCCTACTAAAACTACCTTCGGTCTTGGTTAGAAATTACAATAACAACAAGAAATTCATAGAGGAACTAAGAAAAATTCTCCTAATTTGAGCTCTAGAACTCAAACCAAATCCCCAATCCCTAAAGCAGTGAGAAGCTAACCATGCATGAATTCAATGCAGACAATCACATTGCAAATTCAATGCTTAACAATCATATTGTTAACAAGGGATGCTAGCAATTACAAAGAAAACTTAGGTGAAAGCAACGCATAAATTTTGCAAAATCCCAAAAGTTTTAGTTGGAATTAAAAACAGTACCTGAAGTGAACATTGAAGTTAGGGCACAAAGCACGGGCTCGTCAGAGAAAGAAGAAGGCACCGGAAACAAAGATTGCAAGACGACGAACACTGCGAAGAGGGAAGACGGAGGAGACAGAGCCGTCATATGTGCACAATGTCAGGGCAAAATGAAAGCAGGGGAAGAGTGAGGGCACAAAGCACAGGCTCGTCAGAGAAAGGAGAAGGGGGAGGCGTCGGAAACAAAGATTGCAAGACAACGGACACCGCGAAGAGGGAAGACGAAGGAGACGGAGCCGTTGTATGTGCACAATGTGAGGGCAAAATGAAAACAGGGGAAGAGTGAAGGTGAGCGCCCGATCGATTGGGGCATTGGCTAGGGTTTTGTTTGCCCCGAATGAGAGAGCCGGGGAGGGATTGAGTGTGCGAGGAGACGAGTGAATAACCTGATTAGCGTGAGAGCCTATCGAGGAGACGAGTGAATAGATCGATGTGAGTAATTCTGAAAAAACAAAAAATTATACTTTTTGGCGTCCTGAACATTGCCTAAGGGCACCAAAAAATTCATTCAGCCATCCTATACATTGTATCAGGGTGCCAAAAATTTCATTAAGATGTCTTGTACATTAAATCAGGGCGCCAAAAAATTCATTAAGACGCCCTGTGCTCGTCTTAGGGCGCCAAAAAATTCATTAAGATGTCCTTGTACATATATAGGACGCCAAAAATAAAAAAATTATAATTTCCAACATAGTAGCTGGCGCCAAAACAATTCCCCAAATGGCACCATGGCGCCAAACAATTAAATTTTGGCGCTAAGAATACATTTTAGGCGTCCTGAAATTATTATAGGACGCCTTAATGAAATATAAGCGCCCTAATTTATAGTTTAGGATGACAAATACATAAAATTCAACAATATAATTACCAGAATGCCACTGCTTTCACTTTTAACTTCCTTTTAAAAAATAAGAACGTCTTTTAAGGTAGTAGTACCCCTTTTTGTAGTAGTGAAGGTTACTATCTGACAAACTTAAACTATCAATTTCTTTCTCCAAATTCTTTTAAAGGCTCCTGGCGACAACACTTCTTGTTCCAGACCTTAACTTTCCTTTGAAACTTCTCCTCCTTAAGGTCCCTTGTAGTTTCGGTCAAGACATGATTCTGGGATCGGTTTGGAGATCCGGCAGCACCTTCACCATGTAGACGGCATTAAACACCTCAGATCAAGATTCCAAACCCGTACAAATGTTGCTCTCATCGAGACAAACAACTTTAGACAAGCCTCAGGAGCTAGAAACACTAAATCATAGGTGAAATCAGCCTCAAATTCTTTCTTTCTCCTCTAGCTCCTTCTTTGTCTTTTCCTTCTTCCTTTATTTCATTTTCCCCTCTCTTTCTCTTCTCTTTTCCATACTTTGGCCAAGAATAGCCTAAAGACAAATGAGGGGAAAAGGGGTATATATAGAACACAGACGCGGTCCAGAACGCACCACGTGTATGTTCCAAAATGTGCCACTTGTCGCGCCATGTGTCCTCTTTACATTGGACCAACATAAAAGTAGCTTCATGCCTTCTCATGATGACGGGACACGTGTCATGATTTTGTGGCGATGACTCAAAAGCTATGTCATAATAAGGGGACACTTGTCACGTTTCCATTTGACCAACATAAAAGTAGCTTCATGCCTTGTCATGATGACGGGACACGTGTCATGATTTTGTGACGATGACTCAAAAGCTATGTTATAATGAGGGGACACCTGTCACGTTTCCATTTGACCAACAAAAGTAGCTTTTTACTTGTTATGATGGTAGACACATGTCATGGTTCTAATGGACTAACATAAAGTGTGTCATAATGAGACGACACGTGTCATGTTTCTATTGCACAAACACAAAAGTAGCTTTTTCACTTGTCATAATCAGTCAACACGTGTCACATTCTTATTACGCCAAACAAAAGTAGCTTTTCCTTTTGAAATCATGACGAGACACATGTCATGCTTTTATTAGACCAACACATAAGTAACTTTATGCTTTGTCATGATGAGAGACACTTGTTATGATCTTATGGTGACGACTCAAAAGCTATGTCATCATTAGTCATCGTGACCTTATTTTATTAAAGTCACTGTATCGGTCCCTACTCAGGATTGCACCACGCACACCAAGACCCAACAAACGATGCCACATATCGATGTTTTCTAAAAAACGTAGGGCATACCCAACTGCCCTGAAAATGCCGTATACTTACTTATATCGGCATATTTTCGCTCAACTAATTGTCCTATATCTCACAACATAGTTGGGCGGCATATTTCCCAACCGGATTTACACAGTATAGGTCTTCTGTGCCTCTTTTTCATTGGTACTTTAATTCCACGGCTTATACATATTAAGTCCACTAACCCGTCTAGCCGAGTTACTTAGTCCCCCGAGAGGCTTCCTATCCCTTGACATTTTTGGGACTTTGCTCGAATTGGGTTTAGTCACCTATTTTTTCTAGGCTTATTTCCAAGTCTTTAGGTACAAAATTTAGGATATTACACAGGCCACGTGCTAATTATGTTTTAATGGGTTGTGTTCTTTTTTACTTTTTACAGCACATTTATATTGCCACTCATTCTTTTCCTTTTTTTTTTTCCTTTATGAAATGTTAAAGTCAATTGCAATAGACAAGATTAGTTTCCATGTTTATTTTTGGGAAACAGTTAGTTTCCATGTTGATGCGTATGGTGAATATAATATTCCCTCATAATATCATTTTGTTTCCATATGTTTATTAATTATTATGCGTAGGTGCTGTGTTTGGATTGTCATCTTCACAGTTGCCACTTGAAATTACTTTTAAATTTAAATTAAATACTAAGTCTTATGGAATTGTTGAGTCCCATTTGACGTGTTCAACACTATTGCCCATCCGTTAATTTGGGGAAAATTACACTGCTTTTGAAAATGATGGGGCCAGGGTACCAAAAGTGGTGGAAAGGATTAGTACAGTCTTATAATGCGATGAACTAATGTTTGAATTTCAATTAGAGAGGTAATCATATTTGGTGTCCAATAGTGCCTTTACTTGAAGTATTTTTCCAATAGCACTTATTATCAAAAATTAATTATTGGTGCATTTGACATCTTAAAGTACTTTTCTTGTATCACCTAGTATCCAAAATTAATTGGTTTAATTTATGCTTAAAGTATTTTTTTTTTTTTTTTTTTTTTTTTTTTTTTTTTTTTTAGCAATGAGCACCATGTTAACCTTAGAATATACTTTTAGACATTGCATGCACAAACAATTTATTAGAATACTGGGTGCTACTGGTCATAAACTAATTTTTAGTGCATTTCGCACCCTAAAATATTTTTGTTTTTGCAAACAATGTCCTAAAGTAGTTTATGGTTTATATTTAACGCTACTGAAAATCCCTATATGAAAGTATTATCATAATTCAAAATTATATCTATAAATTAAGGGTTATCACAATTCAAAATTATAGTTTTGTTTTTCTTTTTCCAAAAAAATGATAAATACTAGGGGATTCATTTTGGATCCATTAATCAATAAAATATAATTTATTGATGATCATTTTATAATTTGTTTTTCTAAAAATATATTTATTCAAAATTGATTGATTAAGTAATCATAATTCAAAATGATTTGATTATTTCTTAAATTTTATTTATTATTGATGCAAATCATTGATTAAATTATTTGACTTAAAAATAGTGACATCATAATCCCACATTAGAGATGATTATCTCCTTATATCCTTTTTTACATTTCTTCATAATTGATTGATTAAGTTAAGTAATCATATTTGTGTTAGTTCAAGCCTTTCACGTTAGTTCGAGCCTTCACCCAAGAAGAGGGTGAATTGGGTAATATTAAAAATTTAAACTTTTAAACACAAACTTAATGAAGAGAGTAGAGTTAGAGAGATATCACCGCAGGAGGGCACAAGAGATTTATACTGGTTTGGTCCAATTCACTTGACCTATGTCCATTTTTCAAAAGTCTTTCAGGGAGATCTACTATCGTCCTAAGATTCATAGGACTCATGGTGCCTCAATACAATCAAATTCCTTCTTAGGACCTACTCACTCCCCCTTATACTTTACAATCAATACCTTCTCAAGGTCCCGCTACGTTGAGTAACTTAATTGTAATAAATGATTAAGTAAAGTCTCTCACAAAAGAAAGTAAATGATCATTGAAGTATAGAATTACACAAAGATGGAGCTTAAGACTTAGTAATGAATTTAAGATAAATGTGCACAATGTGGGTAGTTTCTTTGTCTTCAATGCTCTTCTATTTATAGTGTGAGAATGATTGATGACTGTTACTCTTGAATGTATCCATTGTGAGTGTGATCAGGTCATTACTTCTATCCGTTGAGTGTGTCAGGTTGTTGCTTTTGTATTTTGAGTTAGCAATTTGAGACAAAGAGGATTTGAAGTGTTTGAAGCTCAAAGCATTAAATGCTTTTGACAAAAAAATACTTTTTGCTACTCTTCTGTTAATCTTTGGTTAAGAACTTGTAATATATGTTCAAATACTGACATAACAATGTATTACAGTAGTTAGAAGCAAAGAGAATAAGTTTAGATATGATTTGGACAGGTATCCAAATTTTCAAAATGATGCTTTGTTTATGAAACTTTATCGCTTGAGGAGTGATCTTCACTTTGAGATTTTGAAAACTACACAATTCATTAGCTAGTTGGCTCACTGTGAAGATGTGGTAGTGATGAGTGTAACTAGGTCACTCAAATGATCATGATTCTTCTTGTTTCAAAGGAAAACATATCACCAGCTAGTATCACCATGGTGCAGTGAAAGTGATGCTCTTCTTTTACATCACTTGAGTGGTAATGAGCGGTAACTCTTCAGTGATCTCTGTTCAAAATATTTTCAAAGATACTGAGCACTTCTTCATGTCACTTAGGTGATCTTTACAAAACATAGTTTCAGAAATTTTGATCACTTGTACAGATCACTATGATGAGCAGGAAGTGATGTGAAAATTAGTACATCACTCAAGTGATCAACTTTAAAAAACTTTTTAGAAAATTGATCACTGGCAGCTGACTTCACCATGGTGAACTAAGAGTGATGAGTTTTAGAAAGCATCACTCGAGTTGTCACTCAAGTGATTTTCAATTAAATTACTTTATCACTTCTAGTGACTGTTGTTGTGGGAGATAGTTTGAAAAACATCATTCAAGTAGTCAATTTAGAAAGACTCACAACTAGCCGTACGTTTATAACCAGTGAAGTATAGTGGTGAACTTCAAGAATATTTATCAACCTTTTTCTCATCGTTTGAGTGCTTACTTGAATGATTTACCACTATATGCTCTAAAACGTTTTCTCAAGTTATAAATAAGTGTAACTCTTACTAAACCACTTTTTTTTAGAGATTTGTTTTCATTAAAACATGGGATCTAATATTTTGATAATAATTTGATTATTTCTTAAATTTCCTTTATTATTGATGCAAATTATGGATATTGATTTGATTTCGAACTAGTGACATCATCATCCCATGCACATTATAATTTATAGACAATTATTTTCTAATATTTTCTTATTTCCTTTATTTATATTTTTTCCTATTAGATTGATTAAGAAATTATATTAGTTCATGCTCCCCCCCCCGCCCCCAAAATATTGATAATGTACTTAATTATATAGAAAATTCATGCTCTCCTCTTTTTACTTTTTTTCCCCATGAAGTGCTAACTATAACATTTTGATTGTGATTAGCTTTCTCTTTACTCACATTTCTTTTTGTTGATTTTGATGATTCTTCTTTTTGTTTGAAGCATTTGATTTTTCATTTCTCAAGTCAAGAATAGTGCCTCACGCGCCCTCATATTTGACCCATGATAAATTTTCATTAAATATTCACATAATTTCATTTTAACTAACATATTGTATATATAGTTAGAATTATCAATCAATATAACTTCAAATAAAAAAAGAATTATTCATCATTATAATATAACAAACAATAATTAGACTGAATGAAAGCGACTTGATCACGGTACCTTTAAGTACGGGTATTGGTGATTATTAATTTCTTATTATTGACTTGATATTAGTGTAAAAAATGCATTAATTTTTATTTACTCACTATTTATTGAAATTATATATTTTTTAATTGAATTGAATTGAAAAGGAATTTTGAGATACTTTTATGGGAAAATCCTTGAAAATGAACTTTAAAAAAGCTAAAGGATAAAAAAGTGTTTTGAATACTTATAATACCAAAGAGGTGTGAGGGCTTGATTTGTCATTTTTAAAATTAAATAAAAATGACAGAAGTATCCCTCTGAGTTTGAAAAACATGCTCTCATTTTTATAAGGATTTAATAAGTTAGATAAACTTTTAACAAGTTCTGATAAGATTTTTACAAATTTCAATTTTAAAAATCACCGCTTGCTACAATGGCAATATATTGATTCCTACTTCTAACAAGGGTTTCATAAGTCCGGATGAGGTTTTGACAAGTTATGATAATATTTTCATAAATTCCAATTCAAAAATCATCACTTACTACAATGACAAGATGTTGATTCTGACTTTTGATGAAAGTTTTACAAGTTCATATAAGGTTTAACAATTTCTGATATGATTTTCATAAAACCTTATCTGAACTTGTGAAACCCTTATCAAAAATGGAAATCAATACCTTGCTGTTATGGCAAATTGTGAGTTTTAAAATTGAAATTTGTGAAAATCTTATCAGAACTTGTTAAACCCTTATCTAAGCTTTTTAGGCCGTTATAAAAAATGAGAGCACATTTTTTAATCTCAAAGGGACATTTATGTCATTTCAATTTGGGATTAATATTTCTACTTCAACGGTAGACAAATTTTTCTGCAGCAAGTAAAACGACAGAGTTTCAGTCGACTTCCGTTGTTCATTCTTGCATTAGCCGATACTGTTCCCGTTCTTCAAGCCTCCTCGCTTCACCTTTCTGTGCTTTTCCGATCTTCTTATTTTCTCCTTGGTGCTCCTCCGTTCTATATCCTCCGCTGTCTCTGTTCTCTGTTTCCTCTTCTCCAGTGAAGAAGAGTGTACTAGTGGGAGTAACCGCAGGTTTTGGTGGAATCTCCGGTACCAAACTCAGTGGTTTTGTTGATCTTTGATGGATAATCAAACTCGGTGAGATTCTTCTTCTTATTCTTTCCAGGTTGTTGTTGATGGGATTAATTGAAGAGTTTGATCCCTAGAGAAATCCAAATAACCATTCTTTCTGATTGGCTTCCGGACTCCTCCTTTTCTGTTTCGGGAGTCAAGGTTCTATAATTAAATTTGTTTCACATGGGCTAAGCCCTCCTACTCCACCCTTCGTCTTTTTCTATATATATATAAAAAAAAAAAAACGGGGTCGTTTTAATGAAACAGTAGGTAGAAATGATTTCCCCTTTATTTTATTGAAAAAGGACAAAACTCATTTTCTAGTATTATAAATTGTAAGTGGAGCTATATAGAAATGATTTCCCCTTTCAATTTAATATTGAAAAAGGACAAATTAGGCCCTCATACTTCTCCGGTATTCCACTACCACTCAAGATCACCCAATCTTGAGTAACTCACGAATAGAAGGATAAGATGTTTACAATAAATCTTCTCTCACTCGAAGTAGATGAATAAACACTGAAGCACAATTACAAATCATTTCACTCTCAATGATAAGCTATGTAAGCATTGAAAAAGAGAGTAAATGCTATGAAAAAGCAGTATTAGCATGTTGAAGATGTGAGCATGTGTGTTGCGTTTTTCTCTCTGTGTTCTCAGTAGGTGTATCAGCTTGAGAAGAAGTTAATGAACTCTATTTATAGGTAGAGAACATTAAATGACCGTTGAATGATGAATCCAACCGTTGTAGGTGATTAGCATTAAGTCTGGTCATCTTCTCTCTCTAAACTCCAACTAATCCAGTGCTAATATGGTCGATGTGGAACTCGAGGATTTGCCCGTTGGAGAAGAGTTTACTTGATGAAGAAAGCATTCTTGACCGTTGAGAATGCGTGCTCGGATGGATTATCCGAGGAAGAAGGTTGATTTGCGAAGTGCATTAAATGCCTTGTACACTTTTGCTTTATGGCTTTGACCTTCAATAATCTTCATCTCGTGCTAACTGAAATTCACTCAACAAACTTGTTAAACATAGTTGGGATCATAGGTGAATGATTCATGAAAGCAATTGGAACAAACAAGAATGATTTACAAATTCGTATAATTCAAAAATTGGTTTCCACCGTTGTAAACTGCAGTATGTTTATGTAAACTGCAGTTTTGCACTGTACATAAGTGACCATCGGTTTCCAATGGGAAACTCGAGTATGCACTTTTCGTGAGGCAAACCATCGTGTCTTATGTTCGAAAGACAAATCCTATACTCGAGTTTGCACTCCGTTCTTTGCGGTATTGGTTTAATTTAAAAAATCCTTTTGCTCTCTGGAAGTCCAATACTGCGGTATAGATCTTGCTTCTGGAGTATAGCATACTTTCACTTACATACTGCGTAAAGGTGGAAGTATTGACTTAGCTTGAAAAACTTGGTTGCTCTCTGGAAGTCCAATACTCGAGTTTGGCTACGCAAACTGCGTATTGACTTAGTTTGAAAAATTCTTTAGCTCTCGGGAAGTTCAATACTCGAGTTTGGCTAGGAAAACTGCAGTATTGACTTCATTTAAAAAACTTGGTTCGCACTGGATGTCCAAAACTGCGGTATGCAAACCTATCGCAGTTTGACCTTAAGTTCAACAAGTTTGATTGCTTTCTTGAAATTATCTGTCAAATTTCGAGGGCCATATCTCCCTGGTTTGAACTCCGTTTTGGTCTGTTCAACTCTTGATGGAAATCTATTTGAGTCTATTTTCATATGCCACTGATTTCAGCTCAATACGATTTGTAGATTGAGAGTTACACTCAAAATACCGAAGGTGGGTCTGGACTGTGACGTTGATTCTTATGGCAACTTGTAAAAATCATAGCTCCTTGATCTTGACACCTTTGGACTTGATTTATATATCAAAATGACGCTTTGGATGTCTAGTTTCAATAAATATTTAGAGCACCTTTTTGTCCTTTAGTAGTTTTAAAGTTCCTTTTTAGCGATTTTCCCTACATTTTTATTTTATTTTTTAAATTGTCAATATGATTTTTTTAATACTATTTCTCAATCAAATCACCAAAGCTAAATTACAATTCAAATTCAAAATTATAAATTTGACACATGGTCACAAGCTAATTGAGGGTGTGTCATTATTATTAGATGGAGAAGTGATATATTGCTTTATGTGTAGATTTCATTGGCGTGATGACATTCCTTTAATTTTTAACATATATGTATTGTTCCACCTTTACTAGTCTCGCCTTCATAGGTAGCAGGTAGAGTGACCTTTTTCTTATTATCAGTTATATTCATGTATCAGAGTGATTATGCAGCAGAGCATGTAAGCGATTTATTTGGACAATAAATATTGGTAAAATAAATAAAATAAATAAAGATTAAATCCATGAAGAGTTATTATACAAATATCTCAAAATAAATACTCAAAAGTCAAATAAATTATATACGGTCCCCTATGTAGAGATACCAAGTCTTCATTAGCATCCTTCTTGAAATCCATATGTTTGCTCCAATTTCTTACTTTTAACTTCTTAATCAGCTCTGGTAGTACTACCTGTATCCTTAGAATAACCTAGGATTTAGAATTAAATCCCAGAGTAATCATTAATCTCATATCCAGAGTATATACAGAGTACATAAGAAAACCATAAACAACAAACCATAAGCATTCAGTAGGTCGCACATAGGGGTGGAAACACCAGACCTGTTATGCAATGAAGTGGCCTGTTACAGGCTTATTTTTTGGCCTGAGCTTGGCCTATGACCTGTTGAAGAGGCCTGTATTTTTGACAATCTTGTACTTAGGCTAACGGGCCACATGCCAATGGTAAACAGGCCAAAAACAGGCTTACTGTAAACAGGCCTTACATAAATGAGTCCTAAAATACATCATAAAAAATGAAATCAAATACAACAACATAATAGCATTTGGCTGCAGAGTTTCAAGACCTAAAGGCTAAACTCTTGAAAAGAAAACCAGGTTAAAATAAAAGTGTGGGGGGTCTACCTCTTTGGTCTTTTGTGTATTTCCTCCAAAAGAAAAGACTAAAACCTATATATATATATATATATATATCTCACTACTCTGTAAAAATAAACCCTTACCCACTACTACGCACAATATATCATAGTGCAAAAATGAACCCCTACCCACTGCAAATAAGTAAATCATTAAAAGCATAAATGTAGTAATCAGAAAATTGAAATATTAGTTATTATTGTGATTTAGGGTTTAGGCACATCAGAGAGGCTAAGACTAAATAATAGTGATTTATATTAGATAGCTTGATAGGAATAATTAATTAGTTATTAAGTTTCCATACGCATTACCTGGTTAACGAAGAATAGACAGAGACAAATGCTGAGATTCTGAGAGGCTGAGAGTGAGATCCTTGCAGGCTCGCACTGTCGAGAACAAGCCGTCGAACCCTTGCTTGCTCACAGAAGCTTGAACGATTCACCCGCTGGACTCGCTCGCTGTGCAACTTGAAAGAAAGAAAGTAGAAGAAGGAAAATTGCGGCTCGCGGCTGAAGAAGAAGTGAGGCACTGAGGTGCAGTGTGTTGTGCCTGTGCTCACTGACAAGGACGACTTGATGAGCTGAGAGCCTGAGACGTGCGACGCTCAAGACGAGACTCTCGAATCTTGATCGTGAAGTTAGGGATTTAAGGTTACAGTTGACAGAGGCGGAAGCAAATGTGCCTGAGAGACTTGGGCTTATTTTTTTTAAATTGCCTTGGCTTATTTTGAGGGCAAAGATATTTTAATTAAAAAAATTAGACATTTACAATTTTACCCTCCTTTTAACAGGCCGGCCTAACAGGATTTACAGGCCTATTAAAAGGCCCAGGCTTGGCCTATTAAGACAAACAAGCCTTGAAATAGGCCTTGGCTTGGCCTTTTACCCTGACAGGCCAGGATTCAATCCCCTGACAGGCCCCTGGCCTATTTCTACCCCTAGACTCGCACATAGCGAGGTATAAAGCCTAAATCCAAAAAAGCAATATTTATAACACATAACATAGACTGCTTAGTAAGGCATATATCAATGCTAAGGGTTACACACAGCGAGTTCCGGTACCAAAGCGCTTGGAAAAGATAACACCGAATGCATACACAATCATGGTAAAACATACATACAAAGTCATACAAAGCATATGAGATTAAAGTTACTTACCTGCAAACAACTGATCAGTCGAATAACCAATCCCCAACAATTTAGTAGGAATTATAGAGTTAGAGTAATACAATATAAATGGTGTCATCATCTAGATAATTTCCCCATAAAAATATGTAACTATATAACTTGTATGGAGGTTTCTTTCACCATTTGAAACACATTAATTCTTTTTATTATTGGGTATCCCTTCATTGGTCATTAATCATTTATTTTCGCATAGGGTTCAGGAAATTCCAGAAATTTGACCCAACTTCAAGAATTCATAACTAATTGCAGAAAAATCCGATTGGGGTGTTCCAAAGATCTACATGACCCTTGACCTATCTATTTTTGACTAAAAATACTTGTTAAGGCCAGGGAAATGCAAATCATTCCCTGTTTATGAAAATACCCCTGCTGGTTTTTCAGCTTCTCAAGTTATGCTTCTTTATATCTTAACCTTAATACTTCCAAAATCATGCTCTATACTCTTCCTTATACAAAGTTCCATTTTAAACACTTTAAAACAATCAAAATTACCAAAATAAAATCATATCATCATGTTCCAAATTATTGACCAAAATCTCTTTCACAAACACAAGAGATTAGGAAGATGACTTACTTGTTCAAGGTCCTTACTTCTTCCTCCACCTCTTCTTGAATTCCTTGCACTTGTTTCTTGCTTTATCTCTCAAGCTCACTACTCTCTTCTTCTTTTCTATGTGTGTGTGTGGTGCCTTCATGTTGCCAAATGAGGGGTGAAGCTCTCTTTATATAGAGATCTTTGCCATGAAAATATCTCCTTAGAATTTTACCAATTTACCCCGTGTGATTATCCATGGAAATTCTAGGGTTTTCTTTCTTTTTCTGGGGAAATCTTGATTTCTCTTGCTTCGATCTCCTCCTTGATCACGCCATGTGTCATCCTAGGGCGCAAAAATATCTTCAATTATATGCCTCCTTTGTGGTTGAAATCCCTTGCTTAAGAAAGAAGATAATTAGGTGTCAATTACCCTTAATTATGGATGTCCAAGTGTCCTTATCATAATCCTCTTTAAATATTATGATAACACTTGGCATCTTAGGTGTCCTCCTCTTTAATCCTTATTATTCCATGTGTCTTTGTATTTTTCCTCTCTTGGTCAAAATACTCATGCAAAAAGGGAGTGCAAAATGTCTTAAACATGTCAAGAAGGCACTTAAAAATCTCCCAAATCAAATTACCAAAGTGCCCTTATAAAATATTCTCTTAACTTGGCTTATTTTTCAAGTTTCGTTGATTTTTTTTCCCTTATTTATATTTGGACGAATTTTTAACCCTTACTTTGGGCATCTAAATTGCCTTGGACATTTGGCAATTTCTCATGGCTTATGCTATCTCCTTATCTCTTAAGAAATATCAAGATATTTCCAAGAGCTTGTACCTAATTCTTCTAAATTTTTGTTGACTTATCTCTTTGGTTGGACAAGAATTTGAGTCATCAATATGCCACAAATGATCAAGCTTAGGTGTCTTTTATCAAGTCAAACATCTTTCCCAAAGTAACACATGACATTTTGGATGAGAACACATTGATTGTATGAAGGCTTAGGTGTCCCAATGACTCACCATCCTTCATTATTACATGAGCTTATGTGTCCATTGACTAGTCAACTTGTCACCATAGCAAGACAAATGGCACAGTAGGATAAACTTTGTTGACTCTTCCTTTTATCTTGTGCCAAAATATCTCAAGTTGGTCTTATCCTCTTCCTTTCTTTCAAAAACGCAAGGTACATATGTCTATCCAAGAAATGCCATATGTACACTTATATCGACATATTTTGCTTGACCAATCGTCCCATGCATTATAACATAACTAGGTGGCATCTCCCTACCAACCTAATGACACCGTCTAAGCGTTTTGTGCCCTTCTGCACTGCTACCTATATTCTACAACCTATGCATACTCGATCTTTTGCCCAGTATGGTTGTACATCATAGTTCCTAAGAGACTTTCTATTTCTCAACATTCTTAGGATCCTCCCAAACTGAGCTTAGTTGTTTGCCAAATTTAGCCTTATTCTTTAGTCTTAATGCCCAAAATTTAGGATATTACATGTATACATGTATATAATATGTATATATACATATATATAATATGTGTGTGTAGACACACACAAATACATATATGTGTATGTATATATGTGTATATACATAGATATATATGTATATACGTGAAAGGAAGATGAAAAATCACCAGATTGCACAACAGCCCATTTTTTTGTTTAGTGGGGGTATTTCAATACTTTCATACTGTAAAGATGAAAGTAGTTGGTTTTACCCTAGTTTTGATAGTTTATAGTTATTTTTGCTCCAAAAAATAGATGATAGTTACTGTTGTAATTTTGATAAAAGTTGAAGGTTATTTTAACACCTTAACCTTTTATCTGTATTTGATATAAAATAAAATAAAAACAAGGAAAATGCCACTAAAATACCATTTCAATTTTGAAATTCCACAAAGGTAATTCTAATATACAAAAAGACACCTTGGTCTAGACAATATCAATTTGGGATTTCTATATTTAAGCAAAATACGAAAGTACCCGAGTTATAAAAAAATTGGCTTGCCATAGAAATCTTTTGCTTCTTTTAACGAGTCGGTAAAATATTTTGTTCTCACCATGGAAATTTGATTCGAGAGAAGAGTCTTGCTTAGTGCTTTGTGTCTATAACTCTAAGGGTCTATTTGGTTTGAGGGGAGGGGAAGGGAATGGGAGAAAATGGAAGGATTTTGGCCCCCTCCCCTTGTTTGGTTGATCATATTATTTAAGAGGGGAGGGGAAATTTTTTGAAAATTTTCCCTCTCTCCTCTCAAAAGCCTCCCCAAATCGGACGGATTTGGAGGGATTATAAAAATTGGTGTGTCAGTCAACTAAGATGCCCTTGGTGTTCTTCTATTATTCCAAAAATACCTGGAGAAATTTTTTTTATACATACCCTAAGGCTCCTTTTAACATGCCGAGCTTTGACGATTTCACAAACAGTATGAGATAGCGTCATTCTAAAAGTGCATCCAGAAATTAAACACGTTTTGGCTTCTGACTTTGATCTTGCATCCCCAAAGATAATGCAAGACACCATTCCAAAGATTGTTGGGAAGAAGGCTTATGGATGAAAACGAACACTTTGCCCTATCGGGTTACTTAGAAGGGTACCGAAACTACTAGATTTGGCAGAGATGGGAATGGACGGCCAAGATTATAATGGACAGTAGGGATGTGATTTTAACAATTGTATCCTTTTGAACACTCAGATTAGATGAACGAACAAGATTGAGACGTTGAGGGATAGTGAGAAAAATAGCTTCCGAGAGATCTGGTCCATTTGGAGTTTCTTACCACTTAAAGATATATGAAAATTAATTTCTCTCCATGCTGATTTATTTCAAGATAAAGGAGAATTATTTGCTTACCATACTGGGTTGAATGAGGTTGCTTATTTATAAAAATAACAATCTTGAATTATTTATCTGTCATACTATTGATGGAGTTAAATGGTGTTGCATATTTGTGAATTAACCATCTTATTCGAACGTTACAAGTGTGGGCTTGTATGATAAACAAGTGGAGTTTTTAACTTTGGGACAAGTAACACGTGAAATTATTTGCAATTAGTTTAATCTGTAATAATTTTAACATGAATATAAATGCTTCTAATTTCTATTTAACCTGCAACTGTAAATTTTTATTTAACTTGCATCCTTCTCATCCTGAATATGAGGTGGTAGGGTCACCTCTTGTACATGTAGGGTTGCCTCCTATAGGGGTGTCTCCTTTGTGAACAACTATTAAGGCTCGCTCCCTCGCTCCGATGGCACGGGGACATTTCTACCCCCGTGCCCCCTCTACTACTAGCCCTTATGTCAAGGCGTTCTGGCATGTATCACCTCCTTTTCCTTCTATATATAAATCTTTCCCTGAAGCCATCACTTTATAAATACCTTACTTAAACGTTGCAAGACAACACATAAGAATGAAACTTGCGTGGTGAGAGTGAACTTTGAGTGGTTCACTATTTGATGGTGGAGAGAGTTTAAACACTTCAACATTTGTAGTGGTTTTACGATAAAACCGCTACAAAGTATAAACTTTTAGTGGTTAATTAAAAACCGCTACAAAACACAAAACCTTACCTCGTTCCCCGTGACACTTTGTAGTGGTCATATCAAACCATTACAAATGTGAAGATTCTTTGCATTCTATAGCGGTTTGTAGTACTAGCCGCTACAAATTTTTAAGACTCTTTGCATTCTAAAGCGATTTGTAGTACTAACCACTAAAATTTTTAAAGACTTTTTGCATTTAGTAGCAGTTTTCCTTATAATTGCTACAAACTTTTAGTTATTATAGAATGAAGAATCACTACTAGAAAAAACGTAAATAGCTATGGAATTTGCTACGGAAAATTTTCTGTCACAAAAATTTAAATTTTTCCGACCAAAATAAAATCCGTCGCAAAAAAAAAAAAAAAAAAAATTGCGATGGAAAAATAAAATCCGTCACAAATTTGAGTGAGGGAAAAACAATTTGATTTTGATTTTTTTTTTTTTTGTGACGGAAAAATTTTTTCCGTCCCAAAATCCGTGTATTTAGCGAAGAAAAATATATCCGTCGCAACCCCCAGCTAGGGTTGTGATGGACATTAATTCCGCCGCAACCCCCGCCTGAATTTAATTCCGTCGCCCCCCTTCCCCAATTTTTTTAAATTAAAAAAAGCCCCCCCCCCCGTCATTTCGCCCCCTTCTTCCAGGATTTCGACACCACCCCCCCCCTCCCATTTTCAAAAAAAAAAAAAAAACCCCCCACCCCAATTTACTCACCGGCGTTCCCCACCCCCTCCCCCTTTATTTCGTCTCCCCCAACCCCCCCCCCATTTTCTCCCTTCACCGACGTCCCCCCTTCCCTAGTTCTCCCATCTTTTCCGGGGTGCTACCTCTTCCTCCTCCTCTTGCTCCGGCACTCCTTCCCGTTCCTCATGACGTCCGGCCTCCAGTTCGTGCTTGTGATCTCCTCTGCTCCTCCTTGTCCTCACAACCTTTGATCCAGTACTCCGCACTTGTTGTCTCAACCTCCAGGTAAGCCTAACAACTTCCTATAGTATTCAATATTCGTTGCTTCAATCTAAATTTGGGTAGAAAAATTTCAAAACTTAAAACAACAATTGCATGTATGAATTTTGATGTCGGAAATTTCCTTGTTAAAATAATCATAATGTTGTTGTCTTTATTAATCATATGCCTCTTATTTATAGGCAATTTTTTTTATGGTTCTATTGTGGTAAGAATTAAGGTGTACATGTTCTGTTATTTTGTGTACATGCATGAAATAATTAAAGATTAATTATAATATTAAAATTATTTAGGAATATATACTACCAAGTTAGTTTTTTTGTTATATTAATAAGTCAACTTTAGTTGTAAACAAACATTATAGCTTCTTATTATGAGTTCTAGAGTTAATTATTCGAAATCTAATATGATAATAGTAAAAAAAATATTTTTTTCTTTTAGTGGGTGACCATCGGATTCTCTTTTAACATTTTGAAGTTACTATTATTATATTGCTTTGTATATGTATCTTAATCAAAACCAGTTATGTATCAAGTTTGAGGAAGATGTCAGTTTAGGAAATATCTTTTAATAATATCTAAGATATTAATAAATATTTCTATTCCATTTTTCAATTTATTGGAATATTTAATTAATATATTCTTTTTTTAATAAGAATAAGAATATAATATTATTTATTTATATATATTTTTTCTATTTCTATTTTTATGTTTCTATTAATTTATATATTAATATTAGAGTATTCTAATTTATAATTTTTTTTATTATAGAATTTCATATATATAATATAGAATTCTAAATATATAATTAGAATATGAATTTCATATTATAAATTTCTTTCTTTTTTTGTTTGTGAGAAATTCCTCAACAAGTTATACATATGGATGGATAATTTGAAAAATTAAATTATAAATATTGTTTTAATTAAAAGGTAATTAAAAATAAATAAGGTAAAATGGATTTTGAAAATTATAAATATTGTTTTAATTAGAAGGTAATTTTAAATAAACAAGGTAAAATGGATTTATTATACAAACTTGATTAAGTCTTATATAGTATTAATTAATGTGATTTCATCATTTTTGTTTTTGATTATTTATGGTAGGTTTCCTAAAATAATCACACGGATTTTTTTGTTGATTTTAAAAAAATTATAATTCATTAACCTTGAATTTTATTAAAACTATAAAATCACATTATTAGTTCAATGCATGTGTTTGTTTCTCACTTTCTTGATTAAGTGGCAATTGGTTGGCGCCACTTATATATATTTGTGGCATGTTGAGATGTTAATTCGGTTAGTAACTAAACTAGCTAGGAAGCATGGAAGGCAATCATGATAGAAGTTGGATGTACAATCGTTTAACTGATAAAACACAACTAACTCAAGCATTCTTGGCGGGTTTGGAAGAGTTCATCCAATTTGCTTTGGCACATTCAACTAATTCAAGTAGGGCGATTAGTTGTTTGTGTGTCAAATGTAGGTGTTTAAGATTTTAAGATCCGGGCACGGTCAAAATCCATTTGTGTAAAAAGGGATTCGTGAAGGATTATGAATGTTGGAATGTCATGGCGAAGTCCGACAGACACCAAGTGGTTATTACGGGGACAGTAGTCATCGAGACAACCTTCATCAATATGAGGAGTTAGTTATGGATGCCGCGGGACCGTCGATCGGCCAATATTTTGATCCCGTTACTCATGCTGAACATCATACATGGGAGAGGAGATCGATACACATACTCAACCATCATATATGGGAGAGGATCCTAATCCGGAAGCCGATAGGTTCTATAAAATGCTTCAAGAAGCGCAATGTTCATTATGGGAAGGTTGCAAACACTTTGAAAATAGTGAATATTTATCGTTATCGGCTACCCTAGCAAACTAAGCTTGAAGACTGATCACCATATGAGTGAGAAGAATTACAACGAAATGATGCAGATCATGAGTAAGGCTATTCCCAAAGACAATAATTTGCTGAAGGATTTTGACCAAGCAAAAAAAAGGTGAAAGAGCTGGGGCTTGGATGTGAAAAAATTCATTGCTACCCCATAGGATGTATGTTGTATTACAAGGATGATTCTGAGCTGACCAATTGTAAATTTTGTGGACATGACAGATATAAAGTTGTGAGGAATGGAAGGAAAACGACCCGTCAAGCATTAAGCAAGATGTGGTACTTTCCTCTTGTGCCCAGACTTCAGAGACTATATGCATCAGAACAAACACCTGCTCACATGAGATGGCACTGGGAGCATCACAGGGATGAAAACTTTGTGACGCATCCATCCGATGCTGAAGCTTGGCGTAAATTTGACGAGGCGAATCCTTTCTTTGCTATGGATCCCTGTAATGTCCGTCTTGGTCTATGTTTGGATGAGTTCGCTCCTTTTTCAACAATACGGGCAGGAATTATTCCGCTGGCCTATCATTGTGACTCCGTACAACCTCCCACCTTCTATGTGCATGAGAAGAGAGTTTTTGTTTCTTAACGCGTTAATCCTTGGGCCATCCAACCCAAAAAAGAAGATAGATGTGTACCTCAGGCCTTTGATAGATGAGCTGAAGATGTTGTGGAGTGAAGGGGTTCTTACATATGATATATCATTGAGCCATAATTTCACCATGCGGGCTGCCTTAATGTGGACGATAAATGATTTCCCTGCATATGGGATGTTGAGTGGCTGGCAAATGTCGGGGAAGCTTGCATGCTCGATATGTCTTGAACAAAACATGGGTTCTACTTTGGATTACAGTCGCAAGGTCTATTGGTTTGACAAGCACCGGCGATTCCTGCCCCCCGAGCATCCGTATAGGAAAAATAAAAAAGACTTCATGCGGAATGTGGTCAAACGTACAGATAAACCTCATTGCTTAAGTAGCCAAGAAATATGGGATAGGGTCAAGTACATTCAAAGTGTTGAAGAGGGGGCTGTTTCCAGCGAACCTGAGGGATACGACATTGATCATCATTGGAACAAACGCAGCATCTTTTGGTAACTACTATATGGGAAAGATCAATTGTTAAGACACAACCTCGATGTTATGCATATTAAGAGGAATGTGTTTTGCAATATTCTGTACACCGTGATGGACACCAAGGGCAAGATGAAGGACACAGTCAACGCAAGACTGGACATAGAAGCAATTTGCAGAAGGCCTGATTTGCATTTGGTGGAGAATGCCACAGGATGGACATCCAAACCTAGAGTGCCTTACATATTCAACAAAGAGCAGAATTTAGAATTATTGCAATGGGTTAAAGATCTAAAACTCCCGGACGGTTATGCGTCAAACTTGAAAAGATGTGTCAACATACACGAGGCGAAGTTATTCGGGATGAAGAGTCATGATTGTCATGTTTTTTGCCAAAGATTGTTGCTGTGGGCCTTCAGAGCACTTCTGAAGCATATATGGTCTATTCTAATAGAATTTTCCATGTTCTTTAGAGAAATTTGTGCTTCTGAGCTTTGTGTTGAAAAGTTATGGCACCTAGAGGCAAGCATGCCAATAATGTTATGCAAGTTAGAGATGGTGTTTCCTCCTAGCATGTTTGATTCAATGGAACATTTTGCCTGTTTACTTGGCCTACGAAGCGAAGGTAGGAGGTCCGCAGCAATTTAGGTGGATGTATCCGTTTTAGAGGTAATATATATATATATATATTTCTTTCGTGTAGTTATTAATTGGCGGACATGGTACTTTGGTTTATAAATACCCTCTCATTTTCCATTGTAGGTTTTTACGCACAGTTAAGTAGAAGATCAAAAATCCAAGGTACGTTGAAGGATCTATCGCTGAAGCGTATCTAGTCGAAGAGGCGACAAAATTTGCGTCATACTATTATCCCCTTGAAATGATATCAAGATGGAGAGGGGTACCTCACAACGATGATGGCAGTGATACGATCAAACAAAAATCATTATTTAATTTTCTAGCTCGAGTCGTGGGAAAACATTGGAGGTCAACTCTAGAAGGAAGCGATAAGAAAGTAGCGGAGTGGTACATTCTAAACAACTATGAAGAGGCCGCCCAGTATTTAAAATAATATTTATTTTCTTATTACTGTTACGGTAAGTATTAAAGTATTAACTTCATTTTTTTTTCTTATAGTTACTTCTCTAATTGGGTCCTATCAAAAAATCCTTCAATGTCGGAATCCCAAGTTGATCAATTCACGAACTTAGAGTTTCCAAAATGGTTTCAATCCTACTTTGTGGAAAATCCATCAGATCCCAATGAAGTTGCGTGGAGTTTATCTTATGGAGCTGCAATAGTTGTTACCCGGTGCAACAAATATTTAATCAATGGGTATCGGTTTTCAACTGTTGAAGCGAATGTAGGTGCACTATGTTGCAATTACAGTGTATATTGTTGAGGTGACCAAGTTGACGGGGTGGAGGGCAACTACTACAGGAAGTTAATTGACATAATTCAGCTGAGTTACCCGTGAGACAAGGTGGTAACCCTTTTTAAATGTGAGTGGTTTGATAATAGTCCGCGCGGGATAAAAGTGGACAAATATGGAAATGTTGAGAGCCACTGGACAAGGAGATATACGGTTGGTTATGACCCATTCATCCTTGCTCAATAGGTGGAACAAGTTTACTATACATTATACCCCACATCCCACCAAGGGTGGATGGGAGTTATCAAAACGAAAGCATGGAATATTATACCCAAGTCAAAAGAGTCAGAAACAAATTACGGTATGACGAAACCATTCCAAGATGATGTGGAACATGTACTGCCCATAAACATTGCCGACGACGATGTACCAAACAATCTGTTTGATTCTGCTACGGAGTTAGAGTTGATTCCTATCCAAATTGATGATGAGGAATCAGACGATGAGGCAGAAGAGATTTATTCTGATAGTGGATCTGAGTTCGATGACTATGAGACTCCGGAGGAAGGCATGGAAACAGAGGCTGAAGAACAGGAATCGTCTGATTGATTTGTGTTAGTTCTTTGTTTATGACGATATATTATTACTAGATACATCCTACTTCGCTAGTGTCATATTAATTAAATTTCTTAAATTTATATATATATTGACATAATGTTTATGAGTGTTCAGAGATGGAGCATACAGTAGGGTGTTCAGGTAGTGGACGTAGTGGTGGTCGATCCCGGTCCCGTCCTATCAGAGGGGTAGGGCGACGCCATCTGCCCCCTCTGTAGGCAGAGGGCTCGGCGCTTCCCCAGAGTTGTCGCCACTTGATCATATGTCATCTTCACCATCGATTTATTTGTCATCTTCACCGTCACTGTATATGTCAACTTCTTCATCTACCACCGACTCTTTTATGGGCGGTACACGTGTGCCAGGAAGTTCCACTGATCCACAGCAAGGGGTAGAGCAGGTTTACTTTACAATTTTTGATTGATTTACATATGTTAAGTTCTCTTTAACCATCTATGTACAAACATCCTCAATAGTTAACATTCCTTCCTTTAGCACACTGTGTTGCCTCATAGCCAAGTCGAGGGAGAAGGTAGTTCCTCCGATACACTAATCTGGGGAACGGTAGATCCTGCGACAGGGAAGCTTTAGATCCGTCCTGAAGGCACCACCGAGTAAGTCTGTAAAGTTACCAGTAATGTTACGATTTTCTACTTTTATTTGTATGCTAATATTTGCATCATGTACTCTGTCTTCAGATTTTACCCTTATAATCAGGTTTCAGATTGGATCTCCAACTAAATATTCCGTAATTTCAATCAGCCTTGGGGTTGTTGGACACAGATTCCTAAGCAGAATCGGGATCGTTGGTTCGAAGAGTTCTTAGTAAGTTATGTGTTTTATGATTAAGTACTTTTACAATTTAGAGCATTAATTGTTTGTTATTGATTTGCAGCGTGAGTATAGGACGTTGCCTGAAGATAGTGAAAATCTGAAAAAAGCTTATAACCACAAGGGAGGCCGATGGTTGTCTCAGAGGTGTTATAAATTGAGAAGGCATAGAGGCAAGCAAGATTGGATTCAACCCGACACTGCAGATGAATTAATTCAAAAATGGGCCCACGATGAGAAGTTTCATATCAAAAGTGAGAAAAATACGCAAAATAGAGCTAGAATGGAAGGACCGTCATGTGCTGGCGGTTCTATTCCAATTAGTGAGCATCGATGAAAAATTGTTAGTACACATTATTTTCTATTTAAGTATTCAATATTTTGTACTTTGAAGTAATTAATTAAGGTCATCATTTATGTTTGCAGGTAGAGTCTGGGGACGTTATTGCAGGATCGGTTGAGTGGGCCACCTTTGAGCGAACCCATTCCCAGCAGTCTGAAGGGAGTGAGAGGCTCTTGATTAACCCCAAGGCAAAGCAAATAGCGGTGAGACATTTATTGCATTTATTATTTGTTTCATGGACCACCATATTTATTTCATTTCACATGCATTATTTGTTATGTATTTTTGTGCTTGTAGGAAACCTTTCAGAAGCTATCGCAGGATAGAGACTCACAAAGTGGGACCGACCCCGTATCGTCTCAGTTCGATAACGAGAGTCTATTCTTTGAGGCTGCAGACGGATTTAACAAGAAAGGGAGAGTCTTTGGGTTCGGTGCCTCTGCGAGCCGACTGAAGCAAACGAAGCGCTCCTCATCCGAAACTGAAGGTGTTTCTGCAGGTAAACGTTATACATTTGCTATTGATTGTTACATTTTCATTCCCTGGTCTATTTAAATGATGTACAAAAAAATAAACGTACTTCCTAATATTTTTGCAGATGAGATAAAAAAGATGAAGGCATTGGTGCAGGAGCAAGCAGCGCAGATGAGTCAGCAAGCAGGTAAGCTGAGCCAAACAAAGCACCTCGGGAGGCAGACAGCAAATGAGCTTAGCGAGACACGAGAGTTGATGACTCAGGAACAGGAGATGATGAAGCAGTAGATGATTTAGGAACAGGAGATGATGAAGTAGAAGATGCTTCAGGAATAGGAGATGATGAGGCAGCAGATGACTCGACAATAGGAGATGATGAGGCAGATGCAGCTTCAACTCCTATCCCTAATGAAAGACAAGGGTAAGGAGCTAGCTCCTGATGGTGGTGATGATGATGATGATGTTTAGACTATTTTTTTGTAGATTTTCTTTTAAACAATATTATTTATATTTTGTTTTCCATGTGTAAACTCTTTCGATTGTTATTATATGTTTTTATGATATACAGGTTTATTATTATATTTTTAAATGTCATTTTTAATGTTTTTAATTACTTTTTCAAAAAAAAATCAAAATCAAAATTTGCGATAGGAATAAACAATTTAAACTAATTAATTTTTTTTATAAAAAATATTTTTTAAAAAAATTATATTTTTTAAAATATATATATATTTTTAAAAATTTGAATTTTGTGATGGAACTCAAGGATTTGCGATGGAATGGGAATCCGTCACAAATCCTTAAGGATAGGCGACGGAAATGGATTCCGTCGCAAATCCTGATTCCAATTCTGTCACAAATTTGTGACGGAATCTGAATTCCATCGCAAAATTTGAAATTTGCGACGGAATTTCCAGTTTCTGTCGTAATTGCGACGAGATTTTTTGCGACGGACTAAATCCGTCGCAAATTAGTTTTGCGACGGAAACCCTTGTCTTGCAACGGAAAAAGTCCGTCGCAAATCACGAATTTTTTTGTAGAGAATTTCCTCCATGAAGCTAAAAATTGGTTTGAAAGGGCCACCACATGAAAAAGTGCAAATGTGGTGCTAGGTAACATGATATCAAACACAACTCATTTGCAGATTTTCATAGGCATGCAGTTACTTTGAAACCAATGTTCGTCTTCATGTGCAAATTCTGCACAGAATAATTTGTGTGAAAAACAGTTTATATAGATGTGTATAGGTTTAATAAGAAACCGACAAATGTGCAAGACATTTTGTGCTTTGTAGTTGTTTTAAGAACTAACTGCTATCAATGCTCAAGACAGAAAACCGCTACAAAAGTTCAGACTCTGTATTTTGTAGCGGTTTTTACCTTGAAACCGTCACAACTTTCGCGCCATAACACGCCTAGCTGGTGCTACACTTTCTGGTGATTGCTTTAAGGAAACTACTACGAAATTGGCACAAGTTTGGCACCATAATGTGTAGCGGTTATTTATTAATAATTGCTACAAATTTTGTCCCCTAACTAGTGCGGGGATTGGCATGAGTGCTCCCACTACAAATTTGTAGCAGTTTGGACCTAGACCACTACAAAAATTGATATTTGTAGCGGTTTTTGTAACCATTACAAATCGAAATTTTTTTATAGTGTATTGAGTTCCTCTAGGTGCAGCTTTGACATAATTGATAATTAACATCAGTTCAAATGTACACAGGATCTGTTTCAACTAAATTTGTGTAACTTACCTCGCATATTTTAAAGCGATAGATCTTGTCCAATGGACATAAGTATCCCTTAATTGAATTAATTGTTTAAATCTTCTCATCAATATGAGAATATTTTTTTTTTTTTTTTACCACAGTTGTATACTGACTATCAGTTTGCTTATTTTAATGGAATTAAATGTTTAAATCTTCTCATCAATACTAGAACATTTCCTAGTTTATGTACATGAAACATTATGAAATGATTGAACAATTTACTGAACAAACAAGCGAGTTTATTTGCGGTTACTTTTTTTTTTTTTAATATTGAAATTTTAGGAAAGGGGTTGGGCTCACCCACAATCCAAGGGCAGAGCGCTTGGAGCCCAGTCCATAGGGGATACTGGCCAGAGAATACACATGCCTCCACCTCTACCAGCGTTACCACTGCTTCCTAAACCCCTAGGATACCTCCCCCAGCGCCTTGACCAACGTGGGGATCGAACCCCCTCCCTTAAGGTAAGGAAGACTGACCTCCACGCCAGTTGAACCCAAAGACGAGGGGTTTTACGGTTACTTTTGAAAAGACTGGTTTCAACAAATGAATCAAGCTCTTCCTAATCACTATAAGAAAAAAGGTAAATACCGACCGATTATTAGAGGCGGTTTTACGTACACCGCCTCTAAAAACACATTTAGAGGCGGTTTTCGGCGGAATTACAAACCGCCTCAATATTATTAAAAAACGAGGCGGTTATCTTAATCCGCCTCTAAATGGAACATATAGAGGCGGTTCCGAGGCGGATTAAGATAAACCGCCCGTTTTTTAATAATATTGAGGCGGTTTGTAATTCCGCGGTAAAACCGCCTCTAAATGAATCATTCCGATTTGTTATTATAAACCGCCTCTAATTTACATTTAGAGGCGGTTGGGGAGGCGCAGTGGCGGACGCACACTCACAAAAAGTTTAGAATATATATATTTAGAACGAATCTTGTTACAACTTGTTTCGATAGTGTCGTTGGTTACATTATCACCCAACACACCTAAAGGTGCCGGTTCGAACCTTCCCTTTTCCTTTTAGATCCCTTTTTCATTTTTCGAGGCGGTTCGGAAAACCGCCTTCGAAACCCCCGAATGATCTTCGGGCGGTTCGTAAAACCGCCCCCGAATTATATTTTGAGGCGGTTGTACCAGCGGTTCCTTCAAACCGCCTCGGTTTGGCTCCGACGGTGGTAACTTCGACGTTTTTTCAACCTTTCGCTTTTGCAATTAGAGGCGGTTTGAACCGCCTCTAAATGCTCCTAAAACCGCCTCCATTTACCAGTTTTCTTATAGTGAATGAAGATAGTTCAAAACGAATAAATTGAGATAGATTCACCGGTTCTTAATTTATAAGTATAGCTTTTTGACATTTTTATTGGACTATTTAGTATTGGGAAAACGGGGGAAAAGTCTCCTTTAAAATTTTTTTGGTGATAAGAATATATTAAATTTTTACACTTAGAAAGTGCTGGCCTTATGTAAATTTTGTACACATAGGTATTAACATTCCGATTTAGGTCCTCACCAATTTTTAGCAGGGACTTTTCCCTAATTTATTTCAAAAGTCTCCGTATTCTTCCCTCATCATTAAATTAAATTACGCTTAATTCATGGACTGATCCATAATTTGAAGGAATAGAATATCTCTAGCTTTATCACGTAATTAAAGTTATTAGTAAATATGTGCAAAAGTAGTAGTCCGACTCAGTTACCTAATTTAATTAGATTAAGGAAGTTAATTAAGTTAATTTATACGACATGTATTTCTTAAAATACCATAATAATCTTTCTTAATTATTTATTTCCCTCTCATATTTAATTATAGGTGAGGAAACATCAATATAGGTAAATTAGAAGAAAAAAAAGACCAATATTATAAATAAGTACTATATTTAGGACCAAAATTTAGTCTCCAACTTGAAATAGGTCTTATATTAAAGACATGAGGAGTACTTGTATAATATTCAAATCTGTGTGTGTATAAAATACCCCGGAAAAAACTTCATTTTAACCCACCATAAAAGAAACTCTGAATCAAGCAACAACCAACCCATCTGCTTGATTTAAATCTTAACCAATTTTTAACCAGTTCCCAATTCGTTCCTTTGGATACGCACACAACATCACCTCTTCTACCTACTACAAATAACTTAAAAATCATTTGCTATACACGATTTTACATTGCCCAGCAATTCATCTAATACGTTTTCACCAGAAAAATCACTGCAACAATATTGAAACCGTCACAACTTTTGTGCCATAACACGCCTAGTTGGCACTACATTTGTGAGAGTTGCTTTAAGGAAATTGCTACAAAATTGGCACAAGTTTGGCACCATAATGTGTAGCGGTTATTTATTAATAATTGCTACAAATTTCATCCCCTAACTAGTGCGCGGCTTGGCATGAGTGCTTCCGTTGTAAATTTGTAGCGGTTTGGGTCTAGACCACTACAAAACTGATATTTGTAGCGGTTTTTTTTGTAACCATTACAAATCAGAATTTTTTTTGTAGTGTATTGAGTTCCTTCTAGGTGCAGCTTTGACATAATTAACATCAATTGAAAAGTACAGGATCTCTTTCAACTAAATTTGTGTAATTTACCTCGCATATTTTAAAGCGATAGATCTTGTCCATTGGACATATATAGTATCCCTTAATGGAATTAAATGTTCAAATCTTCTCATCAATATGAGAATATTTTATTTATTTTTTATTTTTTACCATAGTTGTATACTCAATATCAGTTTGCTTATTTTAATGGAATTAAATCTTTAAATCTTCTCATCAATACTAGAATATTTCCTAGTTTATGTACATGAAACGTTATGAAATGATTGAACAATTTACTAAACAAACAAGCGAGTTTATTTGCGGTTTACTTTTGAAAAGCCGGGTTTCAACAAATGAATCAAGCTCTTCCTAATGACGATAGTTCAAAACGAATAAATTGAGATAGATTCACCAGTTCTTAATTTATAAGTATAGCTTTTTGACCTTTTTATTGGACTATTTTGTATTGGGAAAATGGGGGAAAAGTCTCATTTAATTTTAATTTTTTTGGTGATAAGAATATATTAAATTTTTACACTTATAAAGTGCTGGCCTTATGTAAATTTTGTACACATGTACATAGGTATTAGTATTCCGATTTAGGTCCTCACCAATTTTTAAGAGGTGCTTTTCCCTAATTTATTCCAAAAGTCTCCGTATTCTTCCCTCATCATTAAATTAAATAAAATTACCCTCAATTCATGGAGTGATTCATAATTTGAAGGAATAGAATATCTCTAGCTTTATCACTTAATTAAAGTTATTAGTAAATATGCGCAAAAGTAGTATTCCCTATAAGTTACCTAATTTAATTAGATTAAGGAAGTTAATTAAGTTGGTTTATATGACATGCATGTATTTCTTAAAATATCATAATCATCTTCCTTAATTCTTTATTTCACTCTTCTCTCTGATTATTATTGAGGAAAGATTAATATAGATAAATTAGAAAAAGATTGACCAATATTATAAAGGGTCTTATATTTAGGACCAAAATCTAGTCTCCAACTCCCAATAGGTCCTATATTAAGGACACGAGGAGAACTTGTATAATATTCAAATCTGTGTGTGTATTTACCCTGGAAAAAACTTTATTTTGAACCAACCATAAAAGAAACTCTGAATCAAGCAACAACCAATCTATCTGCTTGATTTAAATCTTAACCAATTGTTAACCAGTCCCGAATTCGTTCCTTCGGATACGCACACAACATCACCTCTTCTACCTTCTACAAATAACTTAAAAATCATCTGCAAACACGATTTTACACTTTACATTGCACAGCAGTTCATCTAATACTTTTTCACCAGAAAAATCACTGCAACAATATTTTTTTCTTACACATTACATATATATAAATAATAAACCTCCAAACCGTCAAATATAATATGTAACATAAAAATATAACCTAAGCCTCTTCCTTTCCATCAACACCAATTATCACTTCACTTGCACTCATAACTAGCTCTTTCTCTTTCTCTCCACCTTCATTATTATTAGGGTTTAGGTTCTGCTGCGCTTTATACTGATGCCTACTTGCTAAGATCAGAAACAGTATGAAGTTTAGCACTCCCAGAACGGCAAGCAACCAATAGAAATAATCTAACTTGCCCTTATTTAGATTGCTTTTAAGCCAAGTCTTCTTCGTTATCTTGCCTACGATCGAAACCAGTAAGCTACTCAGAAAGAAACCCATTGAAAGTGTGCTTAAGAACAACCCAGTGCTCATGGATTTCATCCTCTCTGGTGCTTCTCTGATGAAGAACTCGATTTGTCCGACGTATGCGAAGGCCTCTCCAGCGCCAACGAGGAAGAACTGAGGAATTAGCCAAAAAGCGCTGAGTTTGGAACTATGGTTTATTTTTAGGGCTTCATGCCTTCTTTGTTGCTCAACAATTGCAGAAACCACCATCGCAACAATGGAGAACACGAGGCCAATCCCGATTCGCTGGAGGCTGGTGAGTCCTTGGACGTTGTGAGTGAGTTTTCGAGCCAAGGGGACTGTGAATTTTTCATTGATGGAAGTGAAGAGGAGGACGGTGATGAAGAGGAAAGTTGACAATGATCCTGAAGGGATCTCTATGGATCCAACTTTTCTGTTCATGAAAGTTGCTTGCTCAACAGTGAAAGTAGTCATTTGAGAGTAGACTGTCCAAAAGAGAATACCTGTGGACCAAATGGGAATGAGCTTAAGGACCATTTTCACTTCTTCAACTTGTGTTACAGATGAAACCAGCCATGAAGAATTGTTCTTGTTTCCTTCTTTCTCATCATTTTCATCTGCAATCGCAGCCTTGTCAAGGAACCTAACAATCAAAGATGGATAACAATCGCCAATTAGCTTCATGAAAATGTCTTTTTATTATATGGCCCACAATTAAGAGTAGCTCTCCCAAAAGCATTATTATATTTATGCATTCACACGAACTTAAATTTGAAACCTCGTGCTTGAGCAACTTAAACTCTTTCACTAGGGCCAACATATTTTTTTTTTTTTTTTTTTTTTTTTTTGGTATAAAAAAGTTTTGAAGGGGTTCTACATCGGGTCCCACCAAGGCAAGCACGGCCCCCGGGCTCTATAAGCACTTTCGGGGACTTACGAGATCGCCTACCAAAGGAGTCCCCGACAAAGAGAGGGGATCGAACCCACGACTATTTAGGCCTAGTCTGGATCCCTTACCATCTATGCCAACTCTCATTGGCGGGCCAACATATGTTTGTAGCTTCATGAAAATGCTAACACACAATGTTTAGGTTACAAAAAAAAAAAAAAGGTCTATAACGGTCTACTTTTGATAGATAAGCCTGGCCCATTATAAGTGGCCGGTGACAAATGGAAATAAGAAAAACCATGGACAACTCTCATTGGAAGGGAATTTTTTCTTCGGACAAATTTCAGAAAAATGCCTTCAAAATATTAAAATCTCAAATCAGTTTTGTTGTCTACAATAAATTATGTATTGTCTACATTTTAGCAATTCACAACTTATTTCAGTAAATAGAAATAATTGATTTGGGATTTTCAAATCCCGAGAAGGTATATTTTTTAGAATTTTCGTATTATCTTATATACATATACTTACAAACTCTCTCTCCTTATATTGGTGAGATTGGATGAGTAACTTATGATGCAGCTTCGCGTGGGTAGTTTAGTTGCTCTAATTGACATATTCTGTGAATTTATAAATTTAATTTGTAAATAATGCAACTTGATTTGTAAATATAAAATTCCTTATACCTATTAAAATTTTTTATAACCAAAAAAAAAAAAAAAAAATTTGGGGAAAAGTTTAAATTTTTAACCCCCGAGTCATGAGCAACCTTTTTAGTGTTTAGGAAGGTTCCATCCTTTCGAACTATTCAATTCTCTCACTTATATGTATGTATATAATTTGAATTTAAATTATCCCCAAAATGTCAAGAGCTAGAAACCACTTAATTTTAAAACCACCGTTGAAGAATTAACAATAATAATTAGAGCTCATCACTCAAATCCCAAACATAAAAATGTCATATCTTCATAATTGGTGTCCAATAATTTAATTAAGATTATTAAGAGACTTCGCTAAAAAGAAATATATTATTAAGATACTTAATTACTTGCTACCTTGTGACTTTATCCATGCTTTTGTTTTGAATGGAAATTTGACTTTAATTAGCTCAACTTGACCGTATTATGACCAAACTATAATTACACCTAAGTTAACTTGATTACACGCAAACTTACAAGCATTTAATCATACTTGAGTACTACCCCATATGCTAAAATAGAATGAGTATTTTCATTTTGCAGGAATATATCTCATACCTTTATAAAACATAGGAATTAATGGGATCACACATGCCAGAATTTAGAACTTTGTGCATTGTTATGACTTATGAGGCAGAAAGATTTTGTCGGGGGTACCTAAATATGATAATCCCAAAATGGTCACTTGAAATTATTTAATTCATGTAAAATATTTAACAGTTCTTTTGGAATAAGTATTTTTTTTTTTTTTTTTTTTTTTTTTTGGGTAAACTGACATGATTGTCCTTAATTAGTGAAATCAGTTGCCACTGCCTTAATTAGTGTAAGTGATGTTGTCATTGATATTAAACAAGAAATTTTAATGAAATTAGTTGTCACTGCCTTAGTTATTGTGTTGTCCTTCAACAAATTAGTTATTACCTATTTAAGGCCATTTAGGTAATTTTGTAAGAAAATGGATCCTAAACCAGCCCGTATAGACTTCACAGTAATTGGACTATCTTAAAGTTCACAAGTGATTCACATATTTCACTGTGATTTTTCTATCATTCTTCCAATTTTCTAGAAAGATAGGCACATACCTCAATCTCTGTGTGTGTGGGACCTCAGCTTCATGGAATCCACTGAGAAAGCTTGGATGTGAAGGCAAAGGAAGATTCCTCTTCTTCCAAGCCAAAATCAAGACTCCCCATATAACAGTCAAAGGGCTTCCAAGAGCCTTCTTGTACCTATAAATAGGGGTCCCACAAAGCAACACGAGCACAGCAATCACCATTGTTCCTGCTGAGATTCCATATCCCCAACCTCTTCCCACATTGTCTTGCACATAAACAAGAACTATCACAGCAAACAAAGAGCCTGTGCTTATGAAGAAGTAGAACCTGTTGAAGAAGAAGATCATCTTCCTCTCTTCTTTTGGGTCAGTTGGGTCAAACTGGTCTGATCCAAAACCTGACACATTGGACTTTATTCCTCCTCCTCCTAATGCTATGGTGTAGAGTGCTGCATAGAGGAGGGCTAGTTGGTTGCCGGAGGCAGCGATGCACTCATGTTGCTGTCGTCGGACTTGGCTGCATCTTGGTGGCCTCATGGATGGGATGGATGTGGCTATAGTGAGCAGAAACACTCCCTGGTGCATAAGAAATGGCAGAAGAACTTAGCTAGAGATTGCTCCTTTAATAATTTGGGTTTCAGATATCTCATACTGTCCGGTATTAAGTATTAGATGTATGAGCTAGATAACTAATTTGTAGAGATTAATGAAATTGGTTAATTAAGGTATTTGTGATAAATATGTGTTGATTTCCTGAAAATAAGACATCTAATTATTTGCATTAAAAACTATATTTATCGATGAAAGCCCTCTGTACTTAGTGCAATTAGTAAGACTGTTTGGAAAAAAAGTTATACATTTGTAAGACTAAGTGGATTGAAGTTTTACATCTAGAACCAAACCAAACTCCCCAACCAGCTCATTTAGGATCGAAGGAAGGACATTCGGAGAAGTATATGCATAAAGTACATTACTTAGAAATGGTACATGAACTTACTTATAAATTGAGATAGCTTGTTCTATAATCTTGACCTATTAATTTCACCAAATATAAAAGTATATAATACATGCAAAGAGAGGTAGAGGAAAAAAAATGATAATTAAGTATTTAAAATGGGACAAGGACTTAATGGGACACTAATAGTTTCATGTAATAAAAATGATGGACATGACACAAGGTAATTGAATATACTCTCACTGCTTAAATATGTTTGTGATCCTGTTTTTAAAGTGTATGTTCCTCTAGGGACCGTTTGGTATAAGAGAATTGGAGGGGAAAGAAAATTTTAATAAGTTCACTTTAAAAGAAATAGACGGTTGGGTTTATAAAATTTTAATAAAGCGAAGATGTAAGATTAAAGAGTAAGAAAATTAATTCAGATTTTTAAACTCATTTCTTTATTTATTTTTATTTTTCAAGAAAGCAATCTCATTAAAAAAATTTGTCCTCTCCCCTCACATCAAACAGACCCTTAATTATGACTTTATGAAGGAGAAACTAAGAGCCTGTATGGTCTATAGAAAATTTGAGGAGATAAATGAATTTAAGAGAAGAAAAAGAAAGGAAGGGAAGGGAAGGGAAGATTTTAAGGAGTGAGGGAAGATGGGTTAAGAGAAGATGAATTGTTTAGTAGAAATAAAATAGAAGGGTGACAATGGGAAAAAAAAAAAAAGGAAATATATATTTTGACCGTAAAAATGAATTAATGATTATCTATTAATTAAATTTATATTTGAATTGATAAATTCAATGATTAGTAGTACAATAATGTAAACATAAAATAAAATGAATAATTTATCATTTAAAAAAATAAATATAAATATTTTAAAAGATAACTATAGATATTAAATGAATAAAAAAAATTAAATGAAAGAAAAAATAAATAATGTAAATAGTAACATGAAGAAATTAAGACACCGAATCAAAAATTTAACTGCTGCGAGTCTTGAGGCTACAATTACTCTAATTTATCCCAAAGATTTCTCTCTCATTTTCCCTTGTCTCTCTACCCATGTTGCAATTTTTTCTCAAATATTTTAAATAATTAGGAATAATTAAATAATTGTGAATAATCAATATAAATATAAGAATAACTATAGATATTAGAAAATTAAAAGTGAAATTGAATAATCAAGATTGGAGGAATGACTCATGCGTCTTCATTTTCATGGGCTAATGAACAAAAAATTATAATTTAAATAAATAAATATAAATATTCAAAATAGTGTTAGAAATTTACTATTTTATTTAAAGCATTAAAACTCAAATGTTTTCAGTTTTGTCTACTAATTTGCTCCCAACTTTTAAAATAGAAATATTTTATGAATGGGTCTTATTTCATTATAAACTTGATTCAAAGAGCTTTATAATAATATGTTATTTACTGAATCTGGATTTGAATTAACATATTTATATTTTAATTTTAATATGACAAGGAAAATAACAAGAAATTTAAATGCGGATTTGATACGATTTGCTACATCATATTCGAATTTATAGGAGCAAATTCAAATGTGATGGCAAAAAAAAAAAAAAAAAAAAAAAATCCCCTGTCAGGGGGTCATTCCTTTAGAGCTGAGAAAACGTCTTGAATCGTTTAAGTCTAGACCCTTCAAAGGCCGGGTTTATAAATTGAAGCTTTTAAATGAAATTGGTCCTGCTGCAGGGCTAAGAGTCGACCCGTTAAGCTCTTTAGTTTTTTAATTTTTTTTCGTTAACTTGACTAGACCATTCAATTTACTAATTTATATGGATTTTATATTTGTTATAGAGTTATTTATCCATTTAATTACAAATACATAATAACTATACTTTAATTTTATGATTTGATTTAAAAGTTTTTGCAAATAAAGATTATGGATGTATTCATGATGTGAGAGAAGATATTCTTAATATTTTTAGTCATAAAGCGAGTCTACTACTCAAAGTGAAACACAATTAGATGTCTTTGAAATTGATGATAGTGGTGAAAAAGATGAAAATGATAGTCATCGTACTCATGTTGATTAATGGTAAGCTTGTTATGTTTTGTGTGAGTTATTTGTAAACAATAGTTTACTCTTGATTATGAATTAGTGACTGCGTTTTTTATTGCATTAAGTGTGTTGTGTAGATATTAATGTTTGCAACATTTATTTAATAAATTAGAACTTTAATTGTTGTATTTTACTAATTATATTTCTTTGAAGAAAAAACACAGAAAAAATAATTTTAATTTATAAAAATATCTCCTGGCCTTGACCCGCATGCTTTCGGGTGAGCCTTAAAAGACAAACGTTTTTCTTACTCCAAGTCTAAAAGTGTAGGCCCTCACCCTTCAAAGATCTGCCCTGATTCTTAGTTCTACTGCCCAACATGAACCCATTGGCATTCTATTGATGTTGAAAAAGAATTGGGTTGTTCGAATTTGCAAGGTGGGAAGAGCAGACAACGCTTTTGGCAGATGCGTTGGCAAAATTGGGTTTTGATCTTCAAGAAGAGTGGCATGTTTGGGACGAGATCCACCCATAACTGAAGCTGATATTCAAAAAGGACATAAATGAGATGTTGGTCCAAGAAACTGAAGTGGCTTGTGTTTTGAGCTTGAGGAGATGAATCTCCTTGTGATTTGATTTTCGTCTTCCACAGAAAATAGCTTCCTATGATTCAACTCCAATCACCCCTTCTAATTTCTAGTGACAAGTCAATGATGAAGGGGAAATTTGTCTAAAACTTGAGAACCACCACATGAGAGGCCACTAATTTTGGTGGGATCTCATAGTCCCATATTTAAAGAAAGATTGGTGGGCCTAAGGAGATTGGCTAAAGATCTGGCACCAAACAAGGGAACTTGCCCATATTCCCTTTCCTTTCATTCCCACCTTTTTTGTGTGTCAAACGGCCCCCTAAGGATCTCTTTGGTTTGAGGGAAGGGAGTAGAAAGGAGGATATTGACCAAATTACCATTAATGAGAAAAAAAAATTCCTTTTTGTTGAGAGTATATTTTTTGAATATCGAAAAGTTTTCATGGGTTATTTAGTAAAGATGAGAGAAAAATTTCTCTCTCCTCCTCCTCCCTCCCCCTTCCTCTCCCTCAAATCAAACAAGCTCTAAAGCCCCATTTGGTACGGAAAAAATTTGAGAAGGGAAAGGAACTTAGAGAAAGGAAAGGAAGAGAATAGAAGGAAAGATTTTGAAAGATGAGGGAAGATGACTTGAGAGAAGACGAGTTGTTTGATAGGAAGAAAATAAAGGGGTAGTAGTTAGTAAAGAATCAAGAAATGTCTATTTTACCTTTAAAAGTAATTAATTCAAAATAAAAAAGAAAAATAATTTTTTTTTTTGGCTAAAATATATTTTTATAAAATATTCTCTTATCAAGTTCGAATTCGTGTAAAAATATTTCCGCCGGATTCGAACTTTTTCGCCAAGTTCAAACGTTCCCACAAAATTCAAATTTGAGGGGTATATTTCTCAAAAAATGTGAACATGTGGGAACTTGGATCCCACCAATTTTGGTGGATTTGATCTTTCTACATATAAGGGAAGATTGGTGGGTCTCGAGGTAGGCCTTGGAACTTGGGTTCTCAGAAAAATTTATCCAAAATACATACTAAATACTAAACAGAGGAATTTGCTAATATTTATTTCTCTTCCCACCAATCCGTATACCAAATGGGGCCTAAAAGTGGCCAATTCGCTCAAAGAATGGCTTTTTGGGAAATATTGAAGAAGATTGGGGAATATTGTGCGAAAGTGTAACTGTGCTCTAACTTGTCTTGGGTGTTCTGTTTTCTTTTTCTTATTTAATGAAAACAAAAGAAAATTTGACTTTGCTCTGTATGAGACTATGAGGGTGGTGCTAGTTGAATTAAAAAAGGAAAAAAAAAAAAAATCATATTCTTTGCCGTTACAAAATTTTCACTACTGATGGTTGTTTTGTATATCCATCAGCTAACTTGATATTTTTCATCAAAAGAAAATAATTTGTCGTTCATCAGAAAACATTTTGGAAATTAATGAAAACGAAGAATCATCAAATAAACTATAAATCTGGTTTGAAAAAACCAGTTTTACCCAACAGAACATTTTCTGTACTCTCCTTTTTTCTTTTAAACCGTTGGAATCACAGGACCAATTTAGAATCTGCAGAAGCAGAGCTTGAAACATACCAGAGCAGCTATGGAGCCAGAGATAGCAACAGTGAGATATCTACCAAGTTTTGCATCAGCCACAAACCCACCAAGCAACCCAAGAAGGTTCAAAGTTCCAAGAAAGTTGGTCACAATTGTTGCAGATTTTGATGATGTCAGATTCAAATCTCCCACCAAATATGTCACCAAGTTCATAGCTATTCCCATCAGACATATTCTCTCTGACAGTTCAGTTCCTGCCCAAAAATTAAAAAAATAAAAATAAAAACAGAACCATCCCGATGGTAAAATAGTTAACGCCCCATTAAGAAAGATATTAAATTTAAGCTTTGTAGATAGAAAAAATTGATGTTGGAAAAGCCTTTTTTACCATTTAGGGGCTAACTCACTCATACTCAAATTAGTAGGTAATATCAGATATCAGATATCGTTCTTTAAAGAAAGGCAAAAAAAAATTGGAACTGTGTGTTTCTAGATTTTTGAAGCTGTGAGCATCACCTAAGATAAGCCCGGCAGCGAACCAGCCGCCGGTGCGGGATTTGTCAGCCGGCTGACCTCGAAAATCAACTGCAACACTGTCTTCTGCATTTTTCTTACGTCCATGATTGCTGGAAACCAACACCTACAAGATTGAAAATTTGAAAACAGAGATAGACAAACAAAACAAAACTCACTATTAATACCAAAACTTGAAGAAGCTTGAAAAAATAAGAGTTCATGTGTGAGTATCCCTGAAGTGAAAAATGAGCTAGCTAGCTTACCATGCTTTCTGCTTTGGGTCTTTTGAAAGTGTTGGTTTAAGAAGCTAATAATGATAAAGCTCTTATACTATGGGAAAGAAGATCAGAAAGAGTTTGAAGATAAGTTGAGCGTGTAATAATGAGCTTTTTGGTGTATCTATAACTGTAAATAGTTAGGCTTCACCTGTGGATGATTGTGTTGAAGATTAAAGGAATAAATCTTGAAGGCATGTGAGTGCCGGATATGTCTTGGAAGTATACAGTTTCAAAAACTGAGTGGCCGTGGGCATATAATATTATATATTACATTGGCCTATTCAATCAAAACAACCTGGCGGGTCTACCTATTTTGTGATTTCTGAGGTGGGCACATGTACCTCATTTTTAAAAAAAGAAAAAAAAAACTAGGAATATCTCTATAGGCAGAAGCGGAAGCATTGCTCTTTTTTTTTTTTTTTAAATATATATATAGAGAGAGAGAGAGGATTGATTGGAATGCTTTGATTCCATTTCAAATGTGTGTGTTTTATTATTTAATATTTTCATTCGATCTCCTTTATTTATATCCACAGTATTTGATAATTGATATATTACAGAATTTACTTTATCCTTTTCAAAATATAAGGTTAAAAATTGTGAATAGGGTCTGATTTTTTATATAAGCTTTGTTGAATATGACAAGCAATCTGAAATAATGATGATACAAATTATATGAGTTGTGTCTGAGAACGCTGTGCTATAGAGTTATTCCACAACCACCGACAAAGAGCAAGTGGTACTCCCCAGGATTAAACAAACCCTTCTTTATTAAGTCAAGGTGACAAACTTGACGGAAGATAATAGTAATCACAGCAAGAAAATGTAAGCAGAGGAGGAGAGATTATTCATATCATACCGAGCACTTTGTCTAATTTCCTTTTACAGATACGGTCCATGAATAGCTAACAGACGCGAGACCATTCAGATGACAGGCCCCTTGAAACCTAATAGACGCCGCCAAAAAAGACGACCCTATGTGTTGACAACGGAAAGTCCGTTCAAGGAAGCGTCGATCACTAACAACTTTTGGTCATGAAGGGTTCTCAATTTTAAACCCAAAAATATAGAGTCTTTTCAGTAAGCCTCCAAAAATAAATTATTATTTTAGGAAACTAAAATAATATTTCCGGGGAGCAAAATATGTTCACAAAAACTGCTGGTATCATGTATTTACGCCGTTCGGGGGAAGCGCCGATCGCTAACAACTTTTGGTCATGAAGGGTTCTCAATTTTAAACCCCAAAATATGGAGTCTTTTCAGTAAGCCTCCAAAAATAATTATTATTTTAGAAAACGAAAATAATATTTCCGGGGAGCAAAATATTTTCACAAAAACTGCCGGTATCATGTATTTACTCGTGCGTAGAGGGAATCGTAGGATTTCCACTGCGTTTGCCTTTTAGTGGCCTATTGTTGTGTGCTCGAGCCCACCACTCCACCAGGCCTCTTTACAAGCCCAATATCATATGGTTATATATATAGGTTTATATTCTCTTATTCTCAAGCAATGTGAGACTAGTTTCTTTGACACAACCATACATATACTCTTATATTTACAACAATCACCCACATGTGTCAAAGAAACTCACTGTGTTACCCACAGGATTATAACCATTGTATCTGGTGGTCCTTAGAACTTTGAACTAGACCTAGACCAATAACACCTAATACAAAGAGATGTCAGTGAAGCATGCTTCTATGAACTAACAAATCTAGGAAGAGACGAATAATTTTTTTCGTACTTGTCAGATTGACGAACGACTTGTTCTTACCCATTGAACCTTCTTCATGGGATCACCAATCACAAAGGTTGGGTTGCCATCGCAGTCAATTATGAGTTGGCTTTAGTCCCATTACTCTTGACGTTTCAACAATCATTTTCTTCACAAGGGGTTTTGTTAACGGATTCCTCAAATTCATTTCTGACTTTACATAATCAATTGAGAAAGCGTCATCCTTTTGCAGCTGCCTTATAATATTATGTCTCAATCGTATGTGTCTATTTGACCATTGAAGGTTTTGTTCTTTGATGTGGCTATTGTTGCTTTATCATCATAATGCAATGACGCTAATGGTGTTGGTTTATCATCCAGTGGGATATTCGTTAAGAAGTTTTTCAACCACTCAGCCTCAGTACCAACCAACTCCATAGCAACAAACTTAGAGTCCCTTGAGGACAATGCTGTTTTGTTTTGCTTGGCTGATTTCCATGTAATTGTGCCGCCACCAAGAATAAAGACATAGCTACTAGTGAATTTTGTTTCGTTTGAATTTGAAATCTAGTTAGCATTGTTGTACCCTTCTAATACAACGTGAAACCCACTATATTGTATACCATAATTCATGGTACCTCTCAAGTATTGTAATTATCTTATGAGAGCCTCCCAATATTTACGGCCTGGGCAGTGAGTATACCTGCTCAATCTACACATAGTATATACTATGTGTGGTCTCGCATAATTCATCAAATGCAACAAACTCATAATGATTTGTGCATATTTAGATTAAACTATTGGATCTTCTTTATGTTTTGTGAGATGTACAATACCATCATAAGGAGTACTTAAAGGATTTTCATTAAATTGTTCAAACTTTCTCAAAATATTATCAATATAATGTTCTTGAGAAATTTGAATACCATGTTCATTCGTTATGGTTTTTACAACTAATATATATTACATTTGCTTCTTCAAGGTCTTTCATATCAAAGTTTGAAGCAAGGAAACTTTTTGTCTCAACCACAATATTTAAACTAGTACCAAAGATAAGCATATCATCTGCATATAAGCAAATAATCACACAATCATTATTTACAACTTTTACATAAACATATCTTTCTACTTCAATAGTAGAGAAGCCACCACTTATCAAAACTTGATCTAATTTCTCATGCCACTATTTAGATGCTTGTTTCAAACCATATAATGACTTAACTAACTTGCAAACTTTGTTTTCTTGCCTAAGAATAATACATCCTTCAAGTTGAACCATATAAATTTCCTTTTTTTAAGTTACCATTTAGAAACGCCGTTTTGACGTCCATTTGATGTATAACAAGATTATAAATTGAGGCTAATGCAATTAGGACTATAATAGAGGAAATCCTAGTTACAGGCGAGAATGTATCAAAGTAATCGATATTTTCCTTTTGGTACTAATTTAGCTTTATATTTGTCTATCGATCCATTAAGAAAGTATTTTTTTTCCTAAAAACCCATTTAGACCCAATAGGTTTTGCTCCTAAGGGCAAGTTTACTAAAACCAAGTTTTGTTTTGATTTAAAGAGTCTATCTCAGTTTTAATAACTTCTTTCCAAAACTTTGCATCTGGAGAAGAAACTGTTAGTTCTCTATGTGTTTTGATGATAATCGACAATTGTAAATACAAATTGTAGTTTGTCTTTAGTAAGTTGAAAAACTTATTGTCAAAGGCAAACTCGAGTTTTGGTTTCAAAACTCGAGTTTTGACTTTGACAGAGAGTGGCTCAATTTCAATGAACAAATCAAAACTGAAGTTTTCATAGGAAAACTCGAGTTTTGGGCTTACAGAGAGCACTCAGTTTTTCACCTTGAGACAAACTCGAGTTTTGACTGAGAAAATCGAGTTTTGCATTATACAGAGACTTCTCATTGTTTTCTAATGAAGACAAAACTCGAGTCTTGATTTGGAAACTCGAGTTTTGGCCAGACAGAGAGTCTCCAACATTTTGAACATATGCAAACTCAGTTTGGACTTAAAACTCCAGGATTTCACTTTACCATGAGTTTTCTAAGTTTTCTCAAAGTTATGAGAAAACTCGAGTTTTGGTTTGGAAACTCAAGTTTTCACTTGGCAGAGAGTTTTCAAGTTCTACTCAGTTTTTGAAAACTCAAGTTTTGACTTGGCACAAATTTCTCCAAGTTTTCATACTTAAATGAAAACTCGAGTTTTGCTATGGAAACTCGAGTTTTGGCCAAGCTGAGAGCATTGCACTTTTACAATGTTTTGTAAACTCAAGTTTTGATGTTTTAGACTAAAACTCATACTTTTCATTAAAGGTCCAAAACTCGAGTTTAGTTTTGGAAACTCGAGTTTTTAGTTTAATTCAAAAATGTGTTCCAAAGCTCAAACCGCGACTTTCCTCTTTGGAAGGAGGAAACTCGAGTTTTGTAATAAAAACTCAAGTTTTGCTTAAGTGCACAGTTGAAAACTCGAGTATAGAAGAACAAACTTGAGTTTGCATCACTGAGTCTGAAATTCAAATCTAACGAATTTGTAAAATCTTCTTGTTTGATCTTAATACTTCCTATCATCATTCTTTAATATTCCTAGCTATGTTTAACCACTTTGTTAGTGAGTTACAGATCATTTAGAGGATATTAAATGAAGGTTTGAGCAAAAGCAAAAAGTGATGTCAGCACATTAAATGCAAAGTTCAGAAAACTTGCATCCTTTTGGACAATCATTCTACACACACTGCAAAGGGATTAATGTTTCCTTTCCACATCCAGTAGCTGCTCTTCCAATGGATTAAAAGTCAAGAAGTCAAGCACAAACATCTGTGCAACTGGATTAAGCAAAGTGTAGAGAGAGAAGAAGACCAAAGCTTAACCTAATCCTTATCTAATGAAGGCAACGGTTATATTGAAGATTACAACGGTCATTTAATGCTTTCTTGGCATAAATAGAGCTGCATTCAATTCTTCTCCAACAACCAATCTGCTGAAAACGAATTGCATTCAAGTCTCACATTTATTCTTTCAGTTTTCACTTGTAAAGTATCTTTTGATACATAGTGCTTCAGTGTTTATTCTTATCCATTCTTAGAGAGAGTTTCTTGATGGTAAATCATTTATTGGAAAGAATCACAAGTCAGGGGACTTTGTGATTGGGTTCATTGATTGCAACTTGTAAGGGGGAGTAAGTTCTAGTGAGAGAATTACTCTTGAGTACAAAGTGTGTAATCAATTGTGATAGTGAAAAACCCAGAGAGTCTGGGGACTGGGCGTAGGTCAAGAGGTTGGACTGAACCAGTATAAATCCTTGTGTTTTGCTCTTCTTCTCTACTCTCTGTTCACCTCTGTTTTTATTGTTCAAAACAGGGCATTTCAAAAAAGTTTTATAATCCTCAATTCACCCCCCATCTTGTGATTAAGCTCCACTTTTAGAAACAGCTTCATAATAATTCATAGGTATGCTTTCTACTAAATATGTATAAAAAGCATCTCCAAAAGATGTTTCTTTTCTTTGTCTTTTACTTCTCCTTAAGTTTTCAACCATATCTTCATTTGAGTTTTGTTCAAAAAATTGTTCAATTCTCTTAGGAATATGCTCAACTTTTAAAGGAAGAATACTTTCAAAAAAATTTGCATCTTGAGTTTCAATAATCGTATTGTGTTTAAAAATTTCACTTTTCAAAACTAGAAAATGATATGCAGGACTTTGTTGAGCATAACCAATGAACATACAATCAGCAGTTTTAGAACCTATCTTTTCCCTTTTAGGATCAGGTAATAATACTTTTGCTAGGCACCCCCCACACTTTCAAATATTTCAAGTTTGGTGTAAACCCTTTCCACAACTTATATGGTGTCTTCTTTTTTTTCCCTATAGGGTATTCTGTTTTGTAGGAAACATGCAAACAATATGGCTTCTCCCCACAAGTTATTAGGTGTAAAAGAGCCAACAAGTAAATCATTCATAATTTCTTTTAGGGTTCTATTTTTTCTTTTAGCAACATCATTAGATTCTTGTGAATATAGGGGAGTTACTTCATGGATTATTCCTTCATTTTCACAAAAATCATTAGGCAATAAGTATTCCCCTCCTCTATCTGACCTAACTCTTTTGATCCTTTATCTGATTGATTTTCTACTTCTGTCTTGTATAAAAGGAATTTTTCAAAGGCCTCATCTTTATTTCTAAGTAAATATACTCTAGTATATCTTGAGAAATCATCAATAAAAGTAATGTAATATCTCTTTCCATATCTTGTCTCAGTGTGTTTTAAATCTCCTAAGTAAGTGTGTATGAAAGACAACAATTCAGTTTCTCTTTGAGTAACAAGATGTGTTTTTCTAGTTTGTTTTGTTTCTCCACATACTTCACATTTATCAACATCATTAATACCAATCCTGGAAATTATCCCAAGCTTTAATAATCTCTATTTATAAGATCTAGGTATATGTCCTAGTCTAGCATGCCATAAATCAAAGGAATCAATCAAGTAAGCAGAAGAAGATGTATTATCATTATTTTCATCAACACTTAGTACAAAAAGACCCTAATTACAATAACTCCTTCCTATCAAATTATTGTTCTTTGTCATAACAATCTTATCTTATTTGAATGACACCTTAACCCCAAATTTTCCTAATAGAGCCATAGATATCAAATTTGCTCTAAGTTCAGACACACACAAAACATTGTTTATTGCTAATGTCTTTCTTGATGTGAGTTTCAGCACCACTTTTCATTTTCCTTGAACTTTTGCAGTTTGTGAATACGCCAAACAAATGTGGTCTTCTGCTTCTTGGAAGGAGGCAAACATCTCCTTATTTACACATATGTGCTTGATAGCTCCAGAGTGTACTACCTATTCTTTCACATAAGAGACCAATAAGGCTTGAGAGACCACTGCGACAATAACTTCATCATCACTATTTTCATCTCTTACAACCAAATTTACATTTGGCTTTGGAGGATTTTCTTCTCTTTTACGTTTTTCAATTCTAGCCTTTTTCCTACACTTAGTAGCAAAATGTCTTAGCTTGCCAAAGAAAAACAACTACTTCTCTTCTTGAATTTGGGGTTAGAATAACAAGATTTGTAATCAAATTTATTTTTGTGTTAGTGTTTAGAATCATACCTCTTCTTATGTGGCTACTTCCACTAAATTGGCTTTTACAGTCATTTGTTTTCCCCTTTCAGCTTGGATCACCTTTCAGTTGGTGTCTTCAATAATAATGTGTGTAATTAGATTTGACAGTGACAATTGTTTCTGCTTATGCTTCAGTTGCTGCTCGTAATGTTTCCATGTTTATGGCATTTTTTCAATCAAGATTCTTGCCACGAATTCATCTGGCAGATTGATATTTTTAGCTCAGAGTTCCTCTAATAGTTTATGATACTCGTTGATTTGCAACTTGATATCTTTGTCTTTGATCATTTCCCATCTATAGAAATTCCTTACAACGAACTTTTGTTTTTCGGCGTCCTCAGCAATGTATTTCAAGATAAGTGACTCCTAGATCTTTTGTGCCTAAACACACAATATACATCAAACAAATCATTGGACAGAGTACTTATGAGGGTGTGCCTACAAACCTTATTGGCATATGCCCATGCATCCTTCATAGCTTGGTTAGACTCTAAGGAAGGTTTTGGTTGATTGAGAGTAGTAGCCGCACCATGCATATCAAGGACAAATTAAACTTGTTCTTGCCACCACTTGAAATTCTTTCCATAAAAAACGTCAATCTTGGATAGGTCAGGAAAGGGCCTCAGAAGTGGCATTGCAAAAGGCACCGCTGTGGAACCGGAATTGGCAACATCATGATTCTTAGGAACGTTGTTAGCTTCATCGTTCTCTATATTCGTTAAGATTAACTCTATAGATCGTTGAATATTATGATCAATCTGGAATAATGATGACATGAATGATCTAAGTAGCATCTGAGAATGTTGTCCTATAGAGTTATTCTGTAACCATCGACAAACAGGAAGCGGTACTCCCAAGATTAAGCAGGCCCTTCTTGATCAAGTCAAGGCGACAGAACCGGTGGAAGATAATAATAATCACAGGAAGAAAATGTAAGTAGAGGAGGAAGATTATTTAGATCGTACCGAGCACTTCATCTTATTCCCTTTTATAGACACGATCCACAAATAGCTAATAGCTGCGAGACCATTCAGATGGCACACCCCTTGAAACCTAATAGACACCGCTGAAAAAGAGGAGTTTGTACGTTGACAATGAAAAGTTCATTTAGGGAAGCGCCCGATCGCTAACAACTTTTGGTCACGAAGGGTTCTAAACTTTAAACCCCAAAATATGGAGTCTTTCAGTAAACCTCCAAAAATAAATTATTATTTTAGAAAACTAAAATAATATTTCCGAGAAGCAAAATATTTTCACGAAAAGTGTCAGTACCACATATTTACTCACGCGTAGGGGGAATCATACTTTTGGTGGCCCATTGTTGTGCGCGAGAGCCCACTTCTCCTCTAGGCATCTTTACAAGCCCAATATCATATGATTATACATATAGGCTTATACTCTCTTATTCCCAAGCAATGTGGGACTAGTTTCTTTGATTGACCCACATATATACTCAAATATTTACATTAATCCCCACATGCGTCAAAGAAATTTACTGTGTTACTCACAGGACTATAACCATTGTATGTGGTGGTCCTTAGAACTGTGAACCAGACCTAAACCAATAACACTTAATACACGAAGATCTCAGTGAATCATGCTTCTATGAACTAACAAATCTTGGTGTGAACTAACAAATCTTGGCGTGTACTAGAGGCATTAAGGGTCAAATTATATCCTAACATTTCCGCTATTAACAATTCTTTTGTGAGTTATAACAGCCTTGTATGTGCTTGGTGCATAACGAATGCTCTAGAGATTTCACCATGATCTCATAAGAGTGGCCACACTCCACATTCATGGAGGTGATTTCATGTAAGTGTACCTGCATTGAGCACATCGTCTTGTAAGACTATGAAATCATTAAGAGCTTTGCTCAACCTAAAAAACATGCATTTTAGCACTCTCCTATTGTCATAGGAAGGGACGAATGATATTTTTCGTGCTAGTCAAAATTGATGAACGACTTGTTATTACCCATTGGAACTTCTTCATGGGATCACCAATCACAAAGGTTGGGTTGCCATGGCTGTCAATTATGAGTTGGCTTTAGCCCTATTCCTCTCGACGTTTCAACAATCATTTTCTTCCTAAGAGGTTTTGTTAACGGATCCACTAAGTTTATTTTTGACTTTACATAATCAATTGACATAACATCATCCTTCAACAACTACGTTATAATATTATAATATTATATAATTACGCACATTATTGATAAAGATACTAATAGAATGGCGATCCAAGCTGAAAGGGAAAACAAATGACTGTAAAAACCAATTTAATGGAAGTAAAGCCACATAACAAGAGGTACAATTCTAAACACCAACACAAAAAGAAATTTGATTACAAACTCAGTGATTCTAACCCAAAATTCAAGAAGAAAGGTGGTTGTTATTTCTTAGCAAGCCAGGACATTTCGCTGCTTAGTGTAGGAAAAAGGCCAAAATTGACAAATGTAAAAAAGACAAAAATCCTCTAAAGCCAAATGTAAATTTGGTTGTAAAAGATGAAAATAGTGGTGATGAAGTTATTGTTGTAGTGGTCTCTCAAGACTTATTGGTCTTTGATGTGAAAAAAGTGGATGGTAAACTTTGGAGCTACCAAACATATATGTGCAAATAAGGAGATGTTTGCCTCCTTCCAAGAAGCAGAAGACCACATTTATTTGGCTGATTCACGAATTGCAAAAGTTCAAGGAAAAGTGGTGTCTTCGATAAAACCTCTTACCATTTCGATCTGGGCAAGGGTGGGCTGGTCAGGGAGGGCTTTCAAGCCTAAGTGGTAACGCACTGCGCTGTCCACATGTAAAGAAAAATAATAATTCCATTTAAATTTCATAAACATTATTGTAGTTAGCATATGTCTTAACTTCGCCCTAAGTAATATAAACTTCAAATGCATTCAATGGCTCCACATCTTTTGGGATATTTCAAAATAAGTCTACAACTTGAGTCTTGAAATTTTAAAAGTACCATATGTCTTAACAAATATACATACTTCAAGAATTAAACAACATCCATAATCCATTATAAATAAGGCAATAATATGATTGTAATTAAATATGTGAAGTCCAAATGGTTTGCATCAAGTCCCCATAGTTGATCAAATGATGAAGCATATGGGAAAAAATATAAAAAGCAACAATAAAATATAATAATATATATAATTAATGAGCAAGGCCAAATGGGCAAGGCGGCATACCCCTGCCCAATTCCCGCCTTGCCTACGCTACTATCTTTTAGGCTAGACAGGGCGATTTTTCTCTAGGCTCAAGCGGGCATACCGAACTCTTAGCTTCATGACCACCCCTAGCGAACACTCAATCAAATAGGAAAGTGCGATCAATATAACAAATCCCACTTAAGTGAGAAAAGAGTTTATTCTTGTTGTAATATTATTATTGTTATATTTCCTTCTATATATATATGGGGAAATCATATGTCCTGTCATTGGACATAACATTGTGTCCAGTGAGCTCTTAACGACATCGTTTCAGTGGCTGGCTTGAGATTACGAAATTGCAATAACGGTGTGCGCTCATTATTGCTTTGTTTCCTTTTCGCAGCTCTGCATAAATGAAAAAGGGGAGGCTTACTTTTAACAAAAAGGTTGTGGCCCAACAAGTTAAATCTGAAGCCAAAGCAATTATAAGCTGTTAAAAGTAAGCCTCCCCTTTTTCATTTATGCAGAGCTGCGAAGAGGAAACAAAGCAATAATGAGCGCACACCATTATTTCAATTTTATAATCTCAAGCCAGCCACCAAAACGATGTCGTTAAGAGCTCTCTGGACACAATGTTATGTCCAGTGACAGGACATATGATTTCCCCTATATATATATATATATATTTAATTATTTATCTATTTTTTTATTTCTTTTTTCACTTTTCGTTTTTTTGGGGGAAAAAATTTGTTGTTGCTCAAATATAATACGTTTCCTTGATCACATAGATGCAGAGTATCCCCGTTTGGTCACGGGACAATAAAAGAATTGAAAGACAAATGAAAGGGATATGATAGAGAGAGAGCTTATTCCCAACCTGGGTCCTCATAACCATGCGTCTTGAAGTCATTTTCATAATGAATTAATTATTGCTCAACGGAAAGCTTCTACAAATATGCTTTGTACTCTTTCTTTTGAATTCTGTTTGTTCTTGATTCGTCATGATAACCAAATTGAATCACCATAATGAGCTATCATTAAATGAAACATTTACAATAGATTTTTTTTTTTTTTTTTAAAGGGAAAAAATGGGTGGGTATCACTGAGGATATTAAACTTACAAATTTAAGCAAACCCAATAGAAAAGTAAACTCGAGCCGTAAACTTATAGTGATGATTACATTCTTTTATTAAGATCTCATAGTGATTCTCTCTAAACATTTTAACAACTAACAATAACAAAATAAAAAATATTCATATTGTTGAAAGAAGGGTATTTTGATCATTTACCTTTAAAACACAATTTCAGTTTACTACAACGTAATTTCATATTTTGTTGACCTTTATTTGAAATAAAGTCACATAGGTGGTGGTTAACTTAAATTCTCTTACGTCTCTTTTCCCAATCATATGATATATACCTTTTTTCCCCATTTCATCAAGGGTAACCCTAAGCTGTTTGATCGAGGTTTTCCATTCTTCTAACAATTGCGCTTCATAGAATTTGAATTTGTATTCTCTTCCTAGGAAATGCTTACCATATTAACTAATAATTTGTTAATATATATTTATGAGTTTATCATTTGTCATGTTACTTGACATAAGGTTTTGTCGAGTCACCCCAAAATGAAGTAGTTTTAGGAGTTAGGGGAATTAATGGAGGGTGATTCATATAAAACAAAAATACCAAAACACCCTTCATTAATTCCCCTAACTCCCAAAACGACGTAGCTTTGGGGTTAAGAGAATTAATTAAGGGCTTGGTAAAAACTAGAAGTCTCACAACTTCTTTTAATTTACAAAAGTAAACTATGAGACCTAGTACAGTTGGCACTTAACTAGGTTCCTTAAGCTTTTGTCAGGGGTTTCGATCTCTGACAGTATGTGGTCTTGTGGCTAGCACTAAAGCCCCTTTAATAAATTTTCAATATGAAGAGGTTAGTCACTACTATCAGCGGTAAATATCCTAAGCCTATCAATTTTTGTTTTTACAAAAGTGCCTTTACGTCTTATTGATGATATGACAAGATCCATTTATTCTTTACAAACTTCACCATTCATTTTTCGTTTGGATCTAAACCCTAGGAGCTATATAATGGAATCGCCGGTTACTTCTCTTTATCTATGTCCTCAATTGGCATAAGAAAAAGTGAACAACTCTATTTTTCTTCACTTGATCTCTTATTGGAGGAGATCTTAATTCCAATTTTTAACATATTATCAAACATAAACCATTTAAATTTAAGGATTAAGGTGCAGATTGGCCAACGAAGTGTAACGCTACGAGCATCTGGCATAAAAATGTTTTAAAGGTATTAAAAATACCAATGAGTAGTTGAAAGGAAGCAAAAATACCAATAAAGAAATAAATTATGATGAAAGTAGTACAATTCCCATTTTGGTCTATTCGCGGAAGTTTTAAATTCTTCATTGGTATTTTTACTCCCTTTTAATTGTCCATTTGTATTTTTTATACCTTCAAAACATTTTTGTGCCAAATTCTCCTAGCGTAATACTTCGTTGACCAATCTAGACCGTAACCCTAACTTTAATATGGTTATTCAATTTTTAAATTTAATTTTGTTTGAAAGTAATGGAAGATGAATGAAAATTGCACCCCTAATAGCAATAAATTCATTTTTGAAAAGATCATATTTATAACAGAAAGAAAATTGTGAAACTCAAAACTTGAACCCTCAATTTAAATTTCAGAACTCTTATATTTAGCTGCATTATATTAAATAAAATTGGAAAGAAACAATCAAAATAAGTCGTTATGTCATTGGTTATCACTTGAACATTGATTATTATACATGTTCAATGTATGTATATATCATTTAGTGGAGTGAACAATCTAATGCTTTAAATCTTGATAAGGTAGCTTTTAATTAAAGATGCATTATTTAATAGATGTGCTAATTCCACTATCTTCTGAAATCTTTTGATAAAAATATATTCCATAATGTGCTTTCTTGGCGAAGTTCTTAATATATTACTTCCAACTATAAGTTGTAACTTGTACCCGTAGGCAAATATAGATTTTTTTTGGGGCAAATATTTAATAGTAATACTTTTAACTGAGGGGGAAAAACAAATTAAATAGAATATAACAACAGATGGTATAGTTGTCACTTTCCAAACAGAATTACCAGGATAGGTTGGGTTCAATTCTTTGGCATTCTTCCACTACTTGTACCTAAATTAATTTAGTTTGTCTTCTTTTTCTTTTTACCATTCAATTTAGTTGGTCTTCTTATTATTATATTTGATCAAAATCTTCTATGCTCAATAGATTATTATCAGGTGGCATTGGATATTGTAAGAAATTAAAGAAAATTAAGTGGAACACGAAAGTTAGGTATTCCAAAAGTTCATTTCATTAGTGATAAGTCTAAAAGAATTGGCTAAAAAATGAGTTGTAAATATAGTCATATAGATATTTCAGTTGTACAAACAATTTTTTAGACCTAACTATCATTAAATTGATATTTTAGAATCTAATTTTTATTCCTGGTGAAAATAAATTACATAGTTAATAAGTACAAGTTCTAGCTGGAGTCAATAATTTATGATAAAATTTATATTTAATATTGATACTACTTGGTGATAAAATATAGATGTTGATTTTTGTTTGCCACCGGAGGAGCAATGATATATTGATGATTCATATTTAATTATTGATACTACTTGATGATAATATGGATATACATTTATTATATTTTTGATTTTATTGGAGAATAATAAAGTGGCAGGTGTTACAATTTTTTTCTTTTTCTTTTTTCTTTTTTTAAAAAATATGCTAGAAGACGTTTATATTGGTGTTTCCAAAGGGTATTTAGATTACTCAGATCTCTTACTTAGTTTTATGGATACCACTATTTATTCCCATTCAATAATTTATAACTCAGATTATGTGGCAAATTTTTGTTGATCCGAAAAAGTGATATCTTTACGTTTTCTTTTCATCCATATTTTAATGTACAAATAATTCAAATATTATTAAATTTATTCATTTAAACAGAAATTGCTCTTCTGTTTTAATTTTTAATTTTCATGATTTAAATTCGAAATCTGATTTTAAAAGTACATTCAAACTAATCACATTTTCTTTACAAAAAAGGAAGGGGGGGGGGAGAGAGAGAAGAACTTAGATACATTTAATTTTGGAGAGAAAAGAAAGAAGAAGAAGAAGAAGAAGGCCATCGGATGCTGATTCGCTTAAAGAAAGTCATTGGATGTGTTAATAATGAAGGTTTATTAGATAGTATAGAGTCCTCTAAAAATGACTGAAGAGAATACTCAATGAAGTTAATGAGCAAGGTCTCTTGATTAGCAATTTATCTAAAGACTTGGTTGTTCATAAAGCACTATAGCATCATATTTTCTTTTTAGCTGACCACCTTAGTAGTATAAGCCTTTATTGTTGATGATGTTATAATATAAAATAATTTTTTCATTTCACATAAATAATAAATAATTTGAAAAAAAATTAAATTTCTATAATTTCACTATTTTTCTTTCTGTAAAGGGAGTAATTTTGTTTTGGGTTTTTCCTTATATGGTAAGCAATCTCAGCCTACCCTTTTTTACTACATCACACTAAAACCTAAAAGTGGATATTTTCCAAGTTTATTTGTGATGATGAAGATATGTAGTTAAGAAATTATAATATTGAGTGAATGGTGAACGGAGAGTGGAAGGAGAGAGAAAGTAGCGCCAGAGATGGAAGAGGGAGAGGGGATGGGGACGGTGGTGGACGGAGTCAGGGGAGGGAGATGCATCTTGGGGAGGAGACGTTTGTTTTTGGAAGTACTGAGGGGGCAGAACAAGAAAGCATATCGGGAGATAGAGAAAGTGCGAGTTGCTCAGAGGCCAATCTCTGTCATATAAAGAGAAGCTTCTATCTCCGAGACACTACCAAAAAAAAAACATTGTTTCATAGTAGTTAATTTATAGTGGTTAAATAAACCTCTTCAAATGTCATATTTTGTAGCCCTTTTGGTCGAAACCACTATATATTTACAATGGGACCATTTGCAACCGGACCACTCACGCCAAGACACACACTGATTAAGAAACGAAATTTGTAGTGGTTATAATAAATTAACCACTACAAAATTTGCTGGCCCCAAATTTGTAGCAGTTAATTTGTTGTAGTTTCCTGAAATAAAACTACCACAAAAGTGGCGCAAGCTTGGTGCCATGTGGCACAAAGATTGTGGTTGTTTAAAGGAAGAAACCACTACAAAATGCAAAAAGTTTGAATATTTGTGGTGGTAAAGCCTAATAACCGCTAAAAATTACAAATAGTTTGCAACTTTGTAGCGAGTTCTTATAAAACCACTAAACATTTGAAGCCTATATAAACAAGTCTCCACGCAAATAATTCTGTGAAGAATTTGTAGGATGAGTCCAAAAATGTGTTTCAAAATAGCTACTTGCCCATGAAAATTTGCAAATAGGTTGTTCTTGGTATCATGTTATGTAGCACCACATTTGCACTTCTTCATGTGGTGAACACTACTTTCAAACCAATATTTAGTCTCATGCTATAAATCGGTGACCATAAAAACAAAACGTGTACCGGTTATTGTAAAAATTTCTGTAAAACTCAAATAGCTCTTCAAGTTTGTAGTGGTTATCTCTAGAAATCGCTACAGAATGCAAAGAGTCTTGCATATTCATAGTTGTTTATACCAATAAGCGCTAATGGTAATACTTGGTAAACTTGTGGCGGTTTCCTACAAAAAACACTACACATTTGAAGCCTATATAAGAACCCTTAACACAAATTATATTCCATGAAGAATTAACAGTAAGAAACAAACATTGGTTTAAAAGCAGCTGGCCCCTCGAAAATTTTCAAATGGGTTGTATTTAGTATCATATTAAACGTATTATGTTACCTAGCACCACATTTACATTTTATGAAGGGTGTCAACTGCTTTGAACCAAGGTTCCTTGCTGCTGTACTTCAAACTTACAATAAACTTTGTATCGATTTATGTGACTGCTACAAAATGTCATAGGGAACGAGGAATATTGTAGTAGTTAGTGTAGTGGTTTTTACTTAAGACCGCTACAAAGTTCAAGTGTTTAAATGCAATAGTGACCCTCGTACATTTCACTCTCACTACACACATTTCATTCTCACGCGCTATCATACAACGTTTAACTTTAGTCTTTAATGAGTGATGGTTTCAAGGAGAGGTAAGGGAAAGGACATGATATCTTACAACATTCTCACACGATATCTTACCCACGTGCATTTCACTCTCACTATGCACATTTCTTGTCTATAATCTGCCTTGTATGATGGTGTTTCATGGTGGCTCTGGTGGTTCACTCAACAAAAATTACTTCTAGATCTATTGCATTGAACAAGGAACCACAGAGGTTCACGGTGGTGACTAGTAAGCAATAACAGTTATCACAACAAAGACAAGTTTCTTTTATTTGTATTAATGGGTGCTCGCTTTTCAGCTTCTACATTATTTTTTCTTTGATAGAATTTTATATGCTAAAAGATATATATTGTTGTGTTGGTACACATATATCCATCTCTGTTTTTCACTTTCTTTCTCCTTTCCTTCCTCTCAGCGTTCTCACATTGTCCCCTTTCCTCCCTATTTATGTGCTATAACTCTCCAAATGTTTAATCTCTAATGGGTATCATTTAAAATCCGAACTTGCTGTCATTTCCTCAAATGGGTATGCTTCAAAATTGGAGCTTGAGACTTTTCCTCTGAGTGGAAGAGAAGAAGATCAAACAGGGGATTAAAAGGATTATGACGGAAAAGAGAAAGTGGAAGCATTGAAGAAAAGATTAGGAAGGAAAAAAGAAAGTTTTGATGGTTGTGTTTTGCGGATAATTGAATCAACAAGGATTAATCCAAGGGTTGGAAGGGCGAGGATTTTGTTGGCGTGAAGGGCACTTTGGTATTTTTATTATATTGTATTTAACGTCATTTAAGGCGGTTCAATGGTATTGGTATTCTTGCTATCAATTTAAAAGTTAATTGGTACTTTTGTACCTCCCAAAAACATATGGTGGTAGATACATTTTTGGTAAAAGCTTATGAGGATTTTTGCACCTCAACCCTATATTATAAAAACCCTCTTCAACTTTTGATATTCAACTTTTATCTTAACATCTATTAATTGATTGTTAAATCACAACATTAACTTTTGGACAAAATATTATTTAAAAAGTTGTTGTTAATTGTATCAAAATTAGTAGGTTTTTGTGAATTAAACATGATAAGGATGACTAATAAGTGTTCATTTGGGATAACGGTAGCAGAAATAATTTTTTTTCTATATTGACTTTTGTAAGCGAAAGATAGAATAAAAGTGAGATTGTAGATATGATTTGTATTTGAGATAATGGTGGCAAAAGTGATTTTTTTATAAATATACTCTTCTTTGGAATAGTATTTGAAAAATTATTTGAGATGGAAAATGACTGAAAATTACATAAATCTTATTGAATACTATATATATATATATATATATATTAGTTTTATCTATTATAATAATTGAAGATAAAAATTTAAATTTAAATTTGATAAAAAAATTATTAAAAAAACTCTTAAGTACCTAATTAAATATATTCTAATTGATAAATTAGAATGTATACAAATGTATATTTAATAGTACATTACTTATTGAATCACCTATCCCAACATTTTTCTTTTGAAGCTAAAAAAAAGTGACTTCTAAAAGAAAAAACTTTTTTCCAATAAGTTTGTCAACTCTTGAAAGTATCCCAAATGGTCCAAATTAGTTTGTTTTTGTTTTTTTTCTCCCCTTTCTAGCGGCTTATTTCACTATTTGATGGGCTTTTTTCTTACTTCCCAAACAAGTTCTAAATAGTTCATCTCTATCATTACCCCACGGAGGCGCAGAATGAAAATGACGGAGAGATAGTGAAAACAATGTTAAGAGTTTTGAATTTTTGGATTTCCTGAATTCTTTTTCTTGAATTACCTACGGAACTTTCGAGCAAAAAAAAAAAAAAAAAGGAAGAAACCTACGGAACTCCAAAAAAGTCATACATGAAAATATTAGAGATTAACCAATGGTTGGTAGTTATCAGCTATAAGTAGGAGGAACTATTGAAAAATCAAACTTTAAACCAGAAGTAATTAACAATATATCTAAAGATTTAGTAGTTAATAACGCATAATGGCGTTGTACGGTTTATATAGGCAACCCCACCTAGAAATAAGGTTTTATTGTTGTTGTTATAATTTAAGGGTTAGCGGTTTCACTGGTTGAACTGAGGTCAACTCAATTATAATTAAAATAATATTATTTAATAAAGTAATATAATTAGAAAAAATTAATTTGCAAGTTGCAATATTTTTATTTGATTTTTAATTAAGCCATTGTAGTTATAGGTGATTAAAAAAAAATTACATGGATGTGCTTGAAAATCAAATGAAACTATATATAAAGAACCGGTAAAAAAATTTATCGAGACATGATTAAGAGTAAAGCTAAATTATAAGGATTTGATAAAAAGAGGGAAAAACTATTGAAACATGATTAAAATCAGATGCAATTATAAGGACTTTTTTTAACCAGAAAAACTAAAAGAACTTGCATATTAGTTTTGGGATTAAATATTATTTTTTGCCATAGAAGTTTAGTCTAAAGAGCACTGTTCACTCAAAAAAAAAATTTGGTCTCATTTTTGCTGGACGTTAACAAAACGAAGCAAATATACCCCAGGAGTTTTTTTTTAAGAGCAATTTTGTCCTAGAAGTTTACAAAGAAGAGCAACAATTCAACAAATCAAGATCAACAGAGAAAAGCAAGATTGCTATGTTCTTAAACTTTTGGGGCAAAAGTAAGACAAAAAAAATTTCAGGTGATCAATGCTCCTTAGGCTAAACTTGTATGATTTTAAAATAGTATTTAACCCTAATTTTTGCTGATATTAAAATAAAAAGCATCAATCTATAAGTAAATAGAAGATTAATTCATAAATCATATTCAATCTAACAAAACAGAGTTACCAAATCATGAATATGGAAAAATTGCTATTTTTCTAAAGTCAAAACAAAACGTCACTCCAAGCTGGCAAGGGCAGGAAAAAATACAAAATTATGATTTGGTAATTAACCACCCAAGTTGTGACCGGACTAGTTAGGATGTTGATTCACTCATTTGATAGTCTAATCAATCCACCCAAGTTGAATTTTAATACGACAATTAACCTTTAAGAAAAGACAAATATTAAAAAACAAATGACCGTGGACTTGAACTGTGTGAATGCAAAATTATGTTCTTCATTTACTCTTGACAAATATGACCATTTTATAATATATTAATTAGATAGTTTATGAAAAAATGGTTAGAGATTAATATCTAACTATGTGAATTTTAAGCAATGCTCAAAGTTTTAAAATAAACCACAATATTTATAATTAACTTATAAATATTACTTTTTATTTCTAAGTTATAAATTATATTTTCAGAAATATTAGGTTTTATGTATTTCAGTATTTGGTCTTTTAACAGATTCTAATATCGCTTTCCATAATTGCCAAGAATCTTAACATATTATTAATTATTGTATATTTCTCAATCTATATGTTAAAACTTAAATGACGACAAACAAGAAGAAATGGGGAGGAGCAGAAGCTTATAAACTTTTAAGTCTTCTTCAAATCAACTAATTTCATTCTATATAACTTTATTGAGTATCCTCCTTAATTTGATATGAATTATTTAAATTAATTGAATTTCATTCTGTATAACTTTATTGAGTATCCTCCTTAATTTGATATGAATTATTTAAATTTTTAAAACAATATAAAATTTAAAAAGTATTGTTGACCAAAAATTACAAAGAAAAAAATAAGGAAATAAAAATATGAACTGTATTAGTTAAATTTAAATAATTTCCTTTAAAATATATTCCATATGTTTACGACTATGATGAATCATTAGAGATAATTACAACATAAAGGTAGAGACAAAATCAGAACAAAAGTGAAAAGCACTTGGACCCCATCAGCCCAAACTTTAGTCAGGTCAAAAAACAAGAAGAAAAAAACAAAAACAAAAAGCATCCCTAACTTTAAGATAAATTCAAATTTCAAAAAAGGCGCAACACTGAGACTTTTTTATTAAAATAAAAAAATTTCGTGGGAATCAAAGGATCATGTCATGTCACCGTTGCGGACAGATATTTTCTCCCAATTTTTTATATATATAATTTTATTTTTATTCTCTCATTAATTTATGTTGCTTTCCATGTTTACTTTTTTAGTAGCTACCTGCTGTAATGTACAATAACACAAGATACTAGCAGGGGGAAAAAATCCAAAAAAAAGAAAGTTGTTTCCGTTGATGTCAAGTTTACAATATAAGAATGAACAATCCTGGATTCTTTATTTTAATTACAAGAACAACAATGGGAATGAGAGAGAAGTGGAAATGAAAGAGTTGTATGTTCACAATTTGTTTAGTTCACACCGTGCTCTAATTCTTAGACTATTGATACTCCTAATAATCATTGGAATGATATATGAAGATTCAAGACACTGCAAAGATGCAAGCTAGACTTTCACATGCGCTAATGATGCATGGAAGATTTATCACTAATGCTATAAAGTATCGGATGAATCTTCATCCTACTGATTTGTGCGAGCGTTGCAACTCCTTCATAGAAGATGATCTTCATATCATTTGATATTGTGGAGCTATTAGGAATCTTTGGGTGTCGATCATTCATCCAAAGCACCATAGTAACGCTAGAAAAACCTTTTTGTTGTTATTTTCTAGCTACTTTGGCAAGACTGAAATGAATGGGTGCACTTGAGGATTAACATTGGTGTTGACCAAGTTTATGCAAGAGCGTCGGCAATTTTAGGAAACACAACTAACGCTCTCCAAAAACTTTGTAGCGTTAATTTGAGTGTGAACCAAGGACCAATTACTAACTGGCTTACTAGAGACTAGGATCTTAGAGTCGAAGATTGAGGTTGAAGTAGATGGTGCCTTTTCTCACTTACATTGAAAGGTGCTTGTGGAGGGATTGTTAAGGATGCACAAGGAGTCATTATAGAGGGCTTTTGTTTTCATCTAGAAAATGGTAACTCTTTAACCACAGAATTATGGGGCTGTCTAATGGGTTTGAAATAGGCTTGAGATATATGATGGTCATTGGAACGTCAAACTAAGCAATAGTTCTTAAGAGGCTTTAAGCCTCATTCACAAGGACATTCCTAACTTTCATGATGACATATCGATTATTATGGAATTCCAAAGTATGCTAAGTCATCATGGCTGGAAGGTGAACTTTCAGTATATAGTAAGAGAGAGCAACACAATCGTGGACCTCTTAGCTAAAATGGCTCTAATGATTACCTAGGATTAACATTACTTGGGCCAGATATGCTAACTAATTTGCTTGATATGAGCGCATAAGGGAGAGTTTTTAATTTTTCTTTGTATTAAAAAAAAAAAAAAATCTTCTATGATTTCAAAACGTACATTTTAGTTCAATTTTTAACTTGTTAAACAATTTAAAATTAGTATTTTTCCCTAGCAGTTTAATTGTTTACTCTTCTCTCTCTAATTTAAATAATTAATTATATAATATTTAAATAAAAAAATTATAAAGATATAGTATTGAAATTAATAAACATTAAAGAAAAATAAAAATAAATTATATTGGATTATTTATTAATTTACCCTTATAATATTAAATTCCTATCTATTAAGTTCTGCTACATACGTATTTAAAATATTATTTTAGCCAACTTAAGTAATTAAATTTTTTTTGAAAATTACATAGTAAATAAATTTACATAACTACAAAGATTTAAAATATGATTAATAAATTTTGAAATATATGCACTAAATTTTGTAGGTAACCTAAATGATTTTCCAATGACATTTATAATCAAATAGGGGTAAACCAATGGTTGGATAAATGAAAATAAAATCTTAAAAATATATGGGAGGTTTGTGTTATGTAACTAATTTATTTTAGGGCAGGTTTGTAAAGGATTTAAAATTAAAAGGATATATTAATCTATAAAATAGATAAGAGGTGAATGCATACTCTCATTCAAATAAGAGTTAGATTGAATTATAACTTAGTCAAATTTAGGGGAATCAAAAGTTAATTTTCCCTAAAATTGAATGGTTAAAATTTTATATAAATAGTTCACATATGTATATTTTTATTAAATATTTTACATTTTTTAAATTAAATCTCAACCGCTCAAACTTAATCTATTGGTGAATATAAAATAGGGGTGAGAGAATAGAAAAAGTAAAATGGAGATGTTCTCTTCTTAAGTCATTAAATGATCCCCTATATGAGTGATAGTGGGAAAATAACAAATAAATATTATTTGAACTTGTAAAATTCCAAAAAGTCTATTGAAAAAGGGGAAATGATAGAGGTGATCAAGTAGAAATCTGGGTTTTAAATGTTTGGAGCAAAAGGCAAAATTGCCCTTTATCTTATTCCTTTTTATCTTTCCTCCCTTCATCTCTTCTCTCTCCACCACCGTGCTTGAGCTCCATTCTCTATTCTTCACCATCTTCCTCGTCCAGATCCGTTCACATGCCACTTCGTGAGAAGCCAAATTCTGACCACCGTGTGTTCCCTCTACTCCCATTTGATTCATCTCCTTCTTGCTATAATAGAGACGACCATGGAGGTATATATATGCTGAGGCTCGCTCTTCTTTCTCCCTTTTTCAGTGGACTTTTTGGGTTTAAAAAGTTTAAATGATTTTTATTTATCTTTTTTTCCTATTTTTTTGGTACAATATACGTGTGGGTATTTAACTAATTTCAAGTTATCCTTAGTTTCTTATGCCAAACGTATTAAATTGAGCCTTCTTCCTAACCCAATCTCATATGTCAAACATGGTCTGAATGTCTACATCCACTAATGTACTTCCCCTCTGCGTCTGGTCATTTAATATAATCAAACATGAGCCGTTCAAAGTTTTCATCTAATCTCAACTGTTTAATGCCCTTTGACCCAAAATCCCTCATTTATTTCAACCCATTTGACTACATTTCTTAAAGAAAAATATATAAGGACCATGGGAGGATGAGAATTTTAAAATGACATATTCTCGAAATACCGTAATTCATATAAAGTCTTTATTGACTATTCTGAAATTAAGTTCATTGTAAAATGACATAATTACCCTCGTTTAAAAGAAATTCCCTCCACCGCGACCCCCTCCATAGCTTCTGTTGCCGGTACCAAAGCTCCAGCACATACGACCATAGAAATTTTAGACAAAGGGTGACCAAGGTGGGATTTGATCCTTCCATTCCTCAAACATTTTATTAATGAGCATTAGGTCACTAATACTTTTTTAAAAAAATAACATAAAAATACTACTTGAACTTTAAAATCGTATTGATAACAACATTAATAAAATTAACACGAATAATAAAGCAATAAACAACTCGTTTTATTGAAAAATCATCTATTTAAAATTTTAAAATTTAAGTGATATTTTCTTAAGACTTTTTCTACTTTTAAGAAAAGGCGTGCGTAGAGGGTGGCAACAGTGTCAATTGTGCACCGGGTGAGACAGCGACACATGGATCCAGACCTGGCTTGAAATTTTCGTCTATGTAGAACATAATGGAAATTTTTATTGAAGGAACAAAGCTATCTGTTTCTTTTTTAATATGCATATTTATATACATGTCCCTAATAAGTAACAAGGCCATGTCATACAAGCCATCTTTCTCGATTAGTTTTAAATATTAAATTATTGGTTTGTGTTGAAATCATTTTTTGCACTAACACGGAATCTATCTGTTTTTTTTTTTTTTTCTTTCTTCATAGGCTTTCCAATATTCTCATGCTTCTTCTAAACTTTCAAACTTGAGTCCTTATGAACACCTTTTTTACATTTATGAATTTAATATCTTATACTTAAGTAGTTATAACTCTATCAGGACCGGACCAACACCTGTTAATGGTAAATAAATAAATAAATTTTTTTAAGTATATATAAAATTTAAAATAAAAATAAGTTGTTAGCAATCACTCTTGTCTAAAAAAATTAAAGTATTACTCTTCAGACACTTATTTATCTAATTTGAGAAAATTAATGAAGTTAAATAAGTAACTTAATTATGAATTTATAACATATGTCATATGATTTTTAAAAAATACTTCTGTATAACATTAGATTATATATCAGTTTATAAGTTAGACAAATTAGTTTAAAAAATTAATAAATATAAGAGATAAAATGAAAAAAGTCTTTTATTCAAAATCATAATTCTCCTTCAAACTAGGTCTCATATTTAATATCGAGTAATAACAAGGTGTGTTTGATAGGGGTGGAAACAGTCGAGGGCCCTGGCCTGTGTGAGGTCTGTGTAGGCCGGCTGTCATGCTAAAAGGCCAGGCAAGACCTATTTCAAGGCCTGTTTGTCTTAACAGGCTAAGTCTAGGCCTCCCAATAAACCTTTTAGGCCTGTCAGGCTGGCCTATTAAGAGGATAAAATTGTAAATTTATAATTAATATGTCTCTTACTATTATGAATTGCCGGTTTATTTTGGAGATATAAAAACATTTATTATTAAAGCTCTTGAAACATTAATTGGTTATTATCTTCCTTTTTTAATTATTGTACATAATGATCCAGTGTAGTTTTGTTGAAGTTTTGTATTTTACATTAATGATTTTTGAGCAATAATTAATTGTTGTGTTCACACCTGAACTGACAAGCATTTAGTTATTTTTTTGGCACATCTCTTTCACAATACCCTATAATCAGGTGGTAAGGTGAGTCCGTGAGTGAATGATAATGATATATCTGACCTCTAAATCAAAGAGCAATTATTTTAATTTTAAAGAGAAGAAAATGGACAAAAAAGAGTAATGCCCTGCTTTAAATGGAAGATCACCCATTAGATTTAAAACAGATGAACTAGATGGTTTTCTTTGGTTATTATTACTCTATAGATTTTATTTATAAGTCACTTTTAACATGTTTTATTGAAATAAAATAAAATAGAAAAAATTTAAACATTATGACTTTTATATCTCCAAAATAAACTATACAAATAGGCCTTTTTAACAGGCCACAGACTAAGTCAGGCTCAGGCCAAAAAAATATCTTGTAACAAGTCACAATCCAGGTTCAAGTCTCTTTGTTGTAAAATAGGTCTGATCTATTAAAGGTGAAGCCTAATGTGACTTGGCCTGTTTTCACCCTAATGTATTAGCTATCCAAATCTAATTTTGACCGCTCAAATCTCATTATAATGACAAGTGCCAAGTAAGACTCATTCATCCTCGAAGATTGATATCGTACGTACTCATTACGTTTGTGAGTTGTGACCTAAAGGAATACGGAATAAATAGCAACTTGAAATTGGTACGAAAGACAAAGTGATAATAACAAAGTGATAATAAAATTTTCTTCGTTATTGTGTGTGTTCTGTTCTAATAACACAAGTGTCTAATTTTAGTGAGACTAGGATATTGATTAGGATCAAATAGTTTTCTTCCAATGATCCATAGATGAGATACCGCAAAGAATATAAGATTATTGTGCACAACTATGAAGGTTTTTGGACAGTGTAAAAGATGTGTACCTTAGGATTTACCATCTATTTATAGAAGGTCCTTAGGGTTAGGGTTTGGTTGCCTCTTATTAGGCCACACCTTAGATGGGCATCATATTTGAGTCCATAACAGTGTGGTTGAAAATAGGGGAAATCCATATGGGGGCCCAAATAACAAAGAAAAAAAATCAAAAAAGGCCCGAAAACTCTGAAAATCCCAGAAAAGGCCCCAGAGCCTTTTTTAGAATAAATTTATTAAAACATGAGTTGTTAATGTGGCTGATATAGTTGTTAGCGGGTAGGTCATTAACAACTAAATCAGCCCCATTAATAACAATTTTTTAACAACTAAATCAGCTTCATTAACAACTATATCAGTACCCCAGTAATAACTATATCAACCCCAATAACAACTCACGTTTTAATGAATTTATACCGCTTTTTTTAGGATTTTCAGAATTTTGGGGTCTTTTTTGAGGGGTTTTTTTTTTTTTTTTTTTTTTTTGGTTATTTGGGCCCCCATATGGATTTTCCCTTAAAAATAAATGCCCTTTCACTTATTTTTTTTCCCCCAATGACAAGATCTTTATATTTAGTGTATAATATATGTATTAGCGACGGATCCATCCCCCTTATTTTTATCGGAGAGCGTGATGTCTGGAGCCATATATTAGCATAAAGGAACTAAAAGAATCTGAAATCATTTTGCAAGACCAAAGAGATCACCAAAGTGACAAGATATTTTGTTGGTCAATTATCGAGATCTCCTCATTTATTTTCAGGTCCAATATATTTGATGTAAAAGTTTTCACTTATACGCACTGTATATCTAAGAGTTATTTAGGTTTAATATTGTCCCCGACGTTTATAAATCATAATAATGTTGCCTCGAGCTTAACATTGACTACCAAATTTGCGTAGACGTATCGACGTGTTTTTCTTTTTACATTCAAAACGGACATCATTGATAAAAACTTTCTTTAATATGTGTGTTCAATGTTCAATGCAGTAGTTTGAGAAAAGAATTATAAATTTATGAAAAAAAAAGTAAACTACAGTTTTATAATAAGTTATAACCAAAGCAAACCCTTCAATTAACTATAAAAAAAGAGTACTAGATTTTGTTCTCAATGAACACCGGGTAAATTATACACCAAAATAAAAGGGGGCAAAAGATCAACGAGTAGAGGCTTTCCAATTCTTTTTTTTTTTTTTTTTTGTTCTTGTCTCCTCGAATGGGCTTGCATAATTAAAATTTATTATCAAATTGACACATTCTCACTCCAAACAGACCTTTTTGCCAATGGGGTCCTTTGAAACTACCTATTTTCTTATTGTTTTGTTGGTGGTCTTCATAGTCATTTACAACTTTTGGGTGGTTTAAATCATATATGGATAAAGAATCTTCAATACGCTTCAAACCTTTCACCATTAAATCGCATATCATGCTTAATTAAATAAACAAAGATTAAGGTGCATCCAGTACCCTAAATTATTTTCTTTATTGCATCTAACACATTAAAATATTTAATGATGTATCCAATACCCTAAAATATTTTTTTTTAGGTGTATCTAACACCTTAAAGTATTCTTTACCCTTGGTGCTTGATGCACAAAGAAAAAATTATTTTACAATGTTGGACACACTATAGGTTGTTAGAATCACAAAAAATTGCTTTAAAATGTTAGCCGCACATAAAAAAATATTTTAAGATATTGAATGTACCACAAAATACTTTATAATATTGGATGCACTTAGAAAAATACTTCTTGGTGTTGAATGCAATTTAACCTACCAAACAATTGAGCCATTGAGTATAACAAATACATGTAGAGTGAAAGGAACTGAATAAAGACGAAGCCGCAGTTTACTTTAATCGACCTCATGGTAAAGCATTTGAATCCCAAGAATTTTGGGAGTATGATATAAATATACCATTAGCTAATATCAAAATGAGCATAAAGGCTAAAACTTTTAACAAAATCAAGAGCTGGAATCAGCAAATTCAATTTGTAAGAACTGAAAATGTCGCGTCCTGAAATTGGCACTAGGACCTAAGTCATGAGCTATTTCTACACGGACAAACTTGACGTCAAAATAACTACTCTACACTGCATTACATTCTCTTGATCAATGAAAAGATAGCATTTCTCATATAAACCTTCCTTTGGTGTTAGATTCACTAAGCATGATTTAGAAGCAGATACCTTGTAATCACTAACACTAAATCCTTCCAAGTCTCTGGCCATCAATACGAGCCGGTGTCGCTGACCTAGAAGCTCAGAGACATATCTCATGTCTCCTACTGCCGAACACGAGTAGATAAAACCTGTCCTCTCTCTTTAAGTTGCCTGTACTAAAAGTTGCAGAGTATTGATTCTTGTCCATAACAGACTTTATTATGGAAGCTTCCATGCCATATTCATCACACAACTTTACCAACTCTGATGCATCCCCAGCAGCTTTATACCCAAATCGGTAGTTCTCACCTGCCACAAAGTAGATATCTATTATAACACTGCAAAGAATGCACCTTACCACAAAGCTTTAGCTTCATTTAAATCTGAATTGTGCAATCAATAATAGGATAGAGTATGTCAATGTTACTTGAACAGACTCCAGATTTAACTAGTACTCTCTTGTAAGTCCTAATCTGAATTCCTCATTACTTCTCTCAATAGAGAAATCTTAAACTCCCTGCAAGTGAAATCTTCTGTGGACAATGGTACTCAATAGAATGTATCCTACTCTACAGATCGGAACCACACTATCAGAAAATGTAATTACCACTTAATGAAGTAGTGGATTTTTCTCTATTCTACAAGAAACAATATGCATGAAACCATATCAAATGCAGAAGAGAAGGGTGTTGGATTAATTATAACCTAGTCAAATTTAGGGGAATCAAAAGTTAATTTTCCCTAAAATTGAATGGTTAAAATTTTATATAAATAGTTCACATATGTATATTTTTATTAAATATTTTACATTTTTTAAATTAAATCTCAACCGCTTAAACTTAACCTATTGGTGAATATAAAATAGGGGTGAGGAAATAGAAAAAGTAAAATGGAGATGGTCATTAAATGATCCCCTATATGAGTGATACTGGGAAAATAACAAATAAATATTATTTGAACTTGAAAAAGGGGAAATGATAGAGGTGATCAAGTAGAAATCTGGGTTTTAAATGTTTGGAGTGAAAGGCAAAATTGCCCTTTATCTTATTCCTTTTTATCTTTCTTCCCTTCATCTCTTCTCTCTCCACCACCGTGCTTTGAGCTCCATTCTCTATTCTTCACCATCTTCCTCGTCCAGATCCGTTCACATGCCACTTCGTGAGAAGCCAAATTCTGACCACCGTGTGTTCCCTCTACTCCCATTTGATTCATCTCCTTCTTGCTATAATAGAGACGACCATGGAGGTATATATATGCTGAGGCTCGCTCTTCTTTCTCCCTTTTTCAGTGGACTTTTTGGGTTTAAAAAGTTTAAATGATTTTTATTTATCTTTTTTCCTATTTTTTTGGTACAATATACGTGTGGGTATTTAACTAATTTCAAGTTATCCTTAGTTTCTTATGCCAAACGTATTAAATTGGGCATTTTTCCTAACCCAATCTCATATGTCAAACATTGTCTGAATGTCTACATCCACTATTGTACTTACCCTCTGCATCTGGTCATTTAATATAATCAAACATGAGCCGTTCAAAGTTTTCATCTAATCTCAACCGTTTAATGCCCTTTGACCCAAAATCCCTCATTTATTTCAACCCATTTGACTACATTTCTTAAAGAAAAATATATAAGGACCATGGGAGGATGAGAATTTTAAAATGACATATTCTCGAAATACCGTAATTCCTATAAAGTCTTTATTGACTATTCTGAAATTAAGTTCATTGTAAAATGACATAATTACCCTCGTTTAAAAGAAATCCCCTCCACCGCGACCCCCTCCATAGCTTCTGTTGCCGGTACCAAAGCTCCAGCACATACGACCATAGAAATTTTAGACAAAGGGTGACCAAGGTGGGATTTGATCCTTCCATTCCTCAAACATTTTATTAATGAGCATTAGGTCACTAGTACTTTTTTAGAAAAATAACATAAAAATACTACTTGAACTTTAAAATCGTACAACAACATTAATAAAATTAACAAGAATAATAAAACAATAAACAACCCCTTTTATTGAAAAATCATCTATTTAAAATTTTAAAATTCAAGTGATATTTTCTTAAGACTTTTTCTAGTTCTTTTAAGAAAAGGCGTGCGATAGCGGGTGGCAACAGTGTCAATTGTGCACCGGGTGAGACAGCGTCACATGGATCCAGACCTGGCTTGAAATTTTCGTCTATGTAGAACATAATGGAAATTTTTATTCTTGTTGAAGGAACAAAGCTATCTGTTTCTTTTTTAATATGCATATTTATATACATGTCGCTAATAAGTAACAAGGCCATGTCATACAAACCATCTTTCTCGATTAGTTTTAAATATTAAATTATTGGTTTGTGTTGAAATCATTTTTTGCACTAACACGGAATCTATCTGTTTTTTTTTCTTCACAGGCTTTCCAATATTCTCATGCTTCTTCTAAACTTTCAAACTTGAGTCCTTATGAACACCTTTTTTACATTTATGAATTTAATATCTTATACTTAAGTAGTTATAACTCTATCAGGACCGGACCAACACCTGTTAATGGTAAAAAAATAAATAATTTTTTTAAGTATATATAAAATTTAAAATAAAAATAAGTTGTTAGCAATCACTCTTGTCTAAAAAAAATTAAAGTATTACTCTTCAGACACTTATTTATCTAATTTGAGAAAATTAATGAAGTTAAATAAGTAACTTAATTATGAATTTATAACATATGTCATATGATTTTTAAAAAATACTTACGTATAACATTAGATTATATATCGGTTTATAAGTTAGACAAATTAGTTTAAAAAATTAAAAAATATAAGAGATAAAATGAAAAAAAGTCTTTTATTCAAAATCATAAATTCTCCTTCAAACTAGGTCTCATATTTAATATCGAGTAATAACAAGGTGTGTCGATAGGGGTGGAAACAAGTCAGGGCTCTGGCCCGTGTGAGGTCTGGCAGGCTTGGCCTGTCATGCTAAAATGCCAGACAAGGCCTATTTCAAGGCCTGTTTGTCTTAACAGGCCAAGTCTAGGCCTCCCAATGAACCTTTTAGGCTGGCCTATTAAGAGGGTAAAATTGTAAATTTATAATTAATATGTCTCTTACTATTATGAATTGCCGGTTTATTTTGGAGATATAAAAACATTTATTATTAAAGCTCTTGAAACATTAATTGGTTATTATCTTCCTTTTTTAATTATTGTACATAATGATCCAGTGTAGTTTTGTTGAAGTTTTGTATTTTACATTAATGATTTTTGAGCAATAATTAATTGTTGTGTTCACACCTGAACTGACAAGCATTTAGTTATTTTTTTGGCACATCTCTTTCACAATACCCTATAATCAGGTGGTAAGGTGAGTCCGTGAGTGAATGATAATGATATATCTGACCTCTAAATCAAAGAGCAATTATTTTAATTTTAAAGAGAAGAAAAGGGACAAAAAAGAGTAATGCCCTGCTTTAAAGGGAAGATCACCCATTAGATTTAAAACAGATGAACTAGATGGTTTTCTTTGGTTATTATTACTCTATAGATTTTATTTATAAGTCACTTTTAACATGTTTTATTGAAATAAAATAAAATAAAAAAACTTTAAACATTATGACTTTTATATCTCCAAAATAAACTATACAAACAGGCCTTTTTAACCGGCCACAGACTAAGTCAGGCTCAAGCTGAAAAAATAGCTTATAACAAGTCACAATCCAGGTTCAAGTCTCTTTGTTGTAAAATAGGCCTAGTCTATTAAAGGTGAAGCCTAATGTGACTTGGCATGTTTTCACCCTAATGTATTAGCTATCCAAATCTAATTTTGACCGCTCAAATCTCATTATAATGACAAGTGCCAAGTAAGACTCATTCATCCTCGAAGATTGATATCGTACGTACTCATTACGTTTGTAAGTTGTGACCTAAAGGAATACGGAATAAATAGCAACTTGAAATTGGTACGAAAGACAAAGTGATAATAAAATTTTCTTCGTTATTGTGTGTGTTCTATTCTAACAACACAAGTGTCTAATCTTAGTGAGACTAGTATATTGATTAGGATCAAATATTTTTCTTCCAATGATCCATAGATGAGATACCGCAAAGAATATAAGATTATTGTTCACAACTATGAAGGCTTTTGCTAGGGGACGAGTGTAGAAAGATGTGTACCTTAGAATTTACCATCTATTTATAGAAGGTACCTTAGGGTTAGGGTTTGGTTGTCTCTTATTAGGCCACACCTTAGATGGGCTTCATATTTGAGTCCATAACAAGTGTGGTTGAAAATAGGGAAATCCATATGGGGGCCCAAATAACAAAAAAAAAAAAAAAATCAAAAAGGCCCGAAAACTCGAAAATCGAGAAAAAGACCCCGAGCCTTTTCTAAAATAAATTTATTAAAACATGAGTTGTTAATGGGGCTAATATAGTTGTTAGCGGGTAGGTCATTAACAACTAAATCAGCCCCATTAATAACAATTTTTTAATAACTAAATCAGCCTCATTAACAACTATATCAGTACCCCAGTAACAACTATATCAACCCCGATAACAACTCACGTTTTAATGAATTTATACCGCTTTTTCTAGGATTTTCAGAATTTTGGGGTCTTTTTTGGGGTTTTTGTTGTTGTTGTTGTTATTTGGGCCCCCATATGGATTTTCCCTTAAAAATAAATGCCCTTTCACTTATTTTTTTCCCCAATGACAAGATCTTTATATTTAGTGTATAATATATGTATTAGCGACGGATCCATCCCCCTTATTTTTATCGGAGAGCGTGATGTCTGGAGCCATATATTAGCATAAAGGAACTAAAAGAATCTGAAATAATTTTGCAAGACCAAAGAGATCACCAAAGTGACAAGATATTTTGTTGGTCAATTATCGAGATCTCCTCATTTATTTTCAGGTCCAATATATTTGATGTAAAAGTTTTCACTTATACGCACTGTATATCTAAGAGTTATTTAGGTTTAATATTGTCCCCGACGTTTATAAATCATAATAATGTTGCCTCGAGCTTAACATTGACTACCAAATTTGCGTAGACGTATCGACGTGTTTTTCTTTTTACATTCAAAACGGACATCATTGATAAAAACTTTCTTTAATATGTGTGTTCAATGTTCAATGCAGTAGTTTGAGAAAAGAATTATAAATTTATGAAAAAAAAAGTAAACTACAGTTTTATAATAAGTTATAACCAAAGCAAACCCTTCAATTAACTATAAAAAAAGAGTACTAGATTTTGTTCTCAATGAACACCGGGTAAATTATACACCAAAATAAAAGGGGGCAAAAGATCAACGAGTAGAGGCTTTCCAATTCTTCTTTTTTGTTCTTGTCTCCTCCAATGAGCTTGCATAATTAAAATTTATTATCAAATTGACACATTCTCACTCCAAACAGACCTTTTTGCCAATGGGGTCCTTTAAAACTACCTATTTTCTTATTGTTTTGTTGGTGGTCTTCATAGTCATTTACAACTTTTGGGTGGTTTAAATCATATATGGATAAAGAATCTTCAATACGCTTCAAACCTTTCACCATTAAATCGCATATCATGTTTAATTAAATAAACAAAGATTAAGGTGCATCCAGTACCCTAAACTATATTCTTTATTGCATCTAACACATTAAAATATTTAATGATGTATCCAATACCCAAAAACATTTTTTTAGGTGTATCGTACACCTTAAAGTATTTTTACCCTTGGTGCTTGATGCACAAAGAAAAAATTATTTTACAATGTTGGACACACTATAGAAAAAATCACTATAGGTTGTTAGACTCACAAAAAATTGCTTTAAAATGTTAGCCGCACATAAAAAAATATTTTAAGATATTGAACGTACCACAGAATACTTTATAATACTGGATGCACTTAGAAAAATACTTTTTAGTGCTGAATGCAACTTAACCTAGCAAACAATTGAGCCATTTGAGCATAACAAATAAATGTAGAGTGAAGGGAACTGAATAAACACGAAGCCACAGCTTACTTTAATCGACCTCATGGTAAAGCATTTGAATCCCAAGAATTTTGGGAGTATGATATAAATATACCATTAGCTAAGATCAGAATGAGCATAAAGGCTAAAACTTTTAACAGAATCAAGAGCTGGAACCAGCAAATTCAATTTGCAACAACTGAAAATGTTGCCTACTGAAATTGTCACTAAGACCTAAGTCATGAGCTATTTCTACGTGGACAAACTTGGTGTCAATAACTACTCTACACTGCATTACATTCTCTTGATCAATGAAAAGATAGCATTTCTCATATTAACCTTCCTTTGGTGTTAGATTCACTAAGCATGATTTAGAAGCAGATACCTTGTAATCACTAACACTAAATCCTTCCAAGTCTCTGGCCATGAATACGAACCGGTGTCGCTGACCTAGAACCTCAGAGACATATCTCATGTCTCCTACTGCCGAACACGAGTAGATAAAACCTGTCCTCTCTCTTTAAGTTGCCTGTACTAAAAGTTGCAGAGTATTGATTCTGGTCCATAACAGACTTTATTATGGAAGTTTCCATGCCATATTCATCACACAACTTTACCAACTCTGATGCGTCCCCAGCAGCTTTATACCTAAATCGGTAGTTCTCACCTGCCACAAAGTAGATATCTATTATAACACTGCAAAAAATGCACCTTATCACAAAGCTTTAGCTTCATTTAAATCTGAATTGTGCAATCAATAATAGGATAGAGTATGTCAATGTTACTTGAGCAGACTCCAGATTTAACTAGTACTCTCTTCTAAGTCCTAATCTGAATTCCACATTACTTCTCTCAATAGAGAAATCTTAAACTCCCTGCAAGTGAAATCTTCTGTGGACAATGGTACTCAATAGAATGTATCCTACTCAACAGATCAGTACTGGAACCACACTATCAGAAAATGTAATTACCACTTAATGAAGTAGTGGATTTTTCTCTATTCTACAAGAAACAATATGCATGAAACCATATCAAATGCAGAAGAGAAGGGTGTTGGATTAATTTGAGGGAAAATCCTCTTAAAAGATAGTTGAATTGCATGAATTATAATCTGGGTTGCTAAACTTAACATATCATTAATTAGGTTATATGATACAATAATTGGGTCAAATTAGCTAATAGAAGTATGTATGTTCAGATATTGTGTATGAATGGAATGAGCAGTACAGTACTAGTACTGTTTTGAATGTGTTTCTTATCCTAATCTCCTAATTCTCTACGACCTTCACAACACTCCATTTCGATTGATGTGATAATGGAAGTTCCATGACAAATACTTCTATAGAAAACTACATTTTCCCACCCTATATGTGCCTATTCTAAGAATTGTAACTTTGAATTATTGACCAAGATGAGATTAAGGAAGATTTAACATTAGAACCAACTCATTGTTGCCTCCTTAGCCAATTTTCTGACTTTGCTGACGTCTGGTACTGTTAGGCTTCAGCGTAGCACACAAATGGTTGTCCTTAATTTTACTTTTTTAATAACTAAGGGGTATGGAGGTAATTTGACTCAATTATTGTGTCACATAACTTAATTAATGATTTGTTAGGTTCAGCAACCCAAATTAGAATTTGGGTATCTCAACCATCTTTTAATAGGATTTTCGTTTAATTTAATAAAAGTGAAAATTTCGTTTACCCGCAACGACTCCATGCACTCTAAGCTCTTCTGATAACTTCTCAACAAATTCACGAGGACTGAGACGTCTCACTATTGAAAACTCATCCTGGAACTCTTTTGGAACTGTGTTACGACAATAAGTAGCCCAAGAAGAAAGCACTCGCTTCCGGTCGCATTTGGCAACTACAGGAGCCCTGTTTGAGAAAAAAATAAAAAAGATGGTAAGATACTGTATCTCATTTTAATCACAGCACATTTATTTATTACTATAAAATCTGAAGTACAACATAGCCAACTAGAATAAAGGAAACTGCTCCTTAGAAAGGAAGACTCTAGATTACTAAAAGTATAAGCCCAAATGATATTCAATCTGAAACATATGATTAGCCAAATTATATATCTTTCATATATAATCACCTGCAAACATAAAACATATTGAGGAAGTTCTTAGATAATTATACACTTATTCTTGTAAGTTTCTCCAAATGAATTTGAAAAATAGCATTGCAATTGCGTGGTTACTCAGGGCCATGTGAAAGTTATTGCCAAGGTAGCCCTAGATTGGGGTTTATGATGCTAAATAGAGGAAGTACATATTTTGCACTTTGCCCCATAACCAATTTGATAAAATCATCCAAGTATCTATCAATTTAATCTCCAATGCTGAAAGGTAACTTCATTCCAAGAAATAAAACAAAGTTCCTTTATCTTTTATTCAAAATGAAAGGATCAGGAACCACACTTGTTCAACTAGGACCCAGTTGTGGACAACAATTATAAAGAACTCCCATAAACTTTGAGTCATCTACACAGAACCCCTATCATCTTTAAAGCCTGAGAATAATCTCCCTTAAATTTTCATTTGTGAGAATATAAAAACCCTTGATGTTAAAAACTCTATTCAATCATAAATGGAAAAGGGTTATATCTGACGTAATAAAATTATGCATTATCTAACATGGAAATATGGACATTTTTTAAATATTTACTCAAGCTGCAAAAGAGTCCATGAAGCCAAAAAAATAAAAAAGGCCCTGGGCACTACATTAGCACTGGAATACCTTCAACAAAAGAAAGGTGACTCTTCTGTTCTCCATTTTGGACATTTGATCCATCTGGAGCTTCAGCCTCCATTCAATAATTTTGTCTCTTCCTTCTCCAATCCATCACTTTCATGCTCCCAATTTACAAAATCTTCTTAATTTTCATCTCTAATGCATTGGTTTGATTATAGATCACCCATGGAGTTTGGCTGAGTACCAATTTCCGCATTAGAGGGGGGGGGGTGGGGGGTGGGGGGTAAGGAAACACAGAAAGAGGAAGTGAGGTTAAGGTTCTGTAGGTAAAAACCACATATGCCTCTATGGGTATACAAAAGCCTGTAAAATGTATTAAGATAGGAACTAAAGGGTTCGCATCTATTATTACAGCAGCAGTTCTGTAATTGGAAGCAATATCAGCAATAATTTTTATATAAAAATCAGTTTGGTAGCACACTTCTGTATCTGCCTGAAATTACTTTAATAGAAGGAAAAAAAAAAAAGAGAATAAATCATAAATTAGGAGCATGAAAGTAATGGATTGGAGAAGATGCTGAGTTGTTGCGTACATGGTGAAGGTCCAGATGAATCAAAGGGGCAAAAATGTATAATGGAAGAGTCATCTCTGCTACGATGATGATGACATTTTGATGCTGATGAAGATCGTTTTAGTGGGACCCGTTCTTTATTTTTTGTATTTTATTGGGGATCTTATGCAACTTGAATGAGTAATATAAAAATGTTAATATTCCTGTGCCAAATGCCATATGGCTTTATGATGCCTGAATTGGCACTTTCCTAATGATTCAAATGATTTATTAACAGAATGGTCGTGATATGAGCATTCAAATGAAAGTTAAAGGGGTTTCATTTTCAAGATTTCAAGATGAATATAAGCAGTTGACTCCAAGTTGAGGGTAGTTTTTCATATTTTAGCCCCGAGTTTATATTATTTCCCTACCACTAATCATTCAAAGCACAGAAGTATTAGTTAAGAACATGCTCATGAAAATATATTTTTGTAGGTCCACATATGAGAGCAGATTTTGGAATGCTAGTACTAGTCAGGTAACATGAAAACATTTGTCCATTTCCTAAGAGAAAGAGAGCAATGGCTAACTAGATACTTAATCAAGTCCATGTAGAAAATTTTTCCTGTTCTCAATTGCAAAGTTATTGCTACCAAATGAAAGTGTAAGATTGTGGAACTGGATAAACCATCATATTTTTCAAGTTATACAAGCTGATAAAAGAAACCTTTTAAACTGAATTGATAGACTGTAGTACAGGATCATACCTTTGTTCCCAGCCAAGTACTTTGGCCATTCCAGAAAATGATAACAGAAATGGAGGCCCAGCTCTTGACGCTTGAAATGGCAAGCTCTCGATGACCAATGTGCATGGTATCAAACTTTCCCAATGCTACAACTCCTCCTGGAAATGATCATGATAGGTTCATAGATATCTTATTGAGATAGAGCATTATATATAACATGTAGTCAATAGTCAGGGAGCGGAGGAGGGAATTGACATTTGCATATAACTGTAACGTCAGGTTCCAGCGATTTTCAAAAGAGTATTGTAGCCACCCTAAATCTGGTACAACCAAAAGTACTCACCTAATTGACAACTACAATGGGTTAGAGGACTTTATTTTGAGGGGGGGGGGGGAGTTACAAGCATGATAAGTTTTATGGAACTAACTCATATAATTTTTAGTTCTAGAAAGAAATAAAAGGAAACAAGCTTTAGGCTAAGGAGCCAACTACAAGGGCCATTTTAGTGGATCCTAGGCCTTTTACCAACATTAAAAGTACGGAGAATGTTCAGGCAAATCAATAAGCACAAACCATTGCAACCAAATCCACCCTCACATCTCTTCCCTTTTGAATAAAAATCCAGCAAGTGAAATAAAAATGAAAAAAAAAAAAAAAAAAACCAAAAAAAAAAAAAACCAAGTCTAGGTCAATTTTGTTTTAGCTAACAAATGAATAGGCTCATCATAACAAGTATATTTAAGTAGCGGATCTCACATAGTGTAAAAAGACTTGTTATAACAAAATAGGCACCACAATAAAAAAAAACTAGAGTTTAACAGAAGCAACTATTACGGCTAAGACATAATTACAGAATCTAACCAACAAAATCGGTATAAATTATTTACTCTTTCTTATATATTTTATTTCATTAAAGGTTATAAAAAAAAATCCTTAATATGGAGGAGATCATGATAATTATCATGATATAAATCATTATACTGAGAAAAAAAGCAGTGATGGCATAAAAATTTCCCCCATAGTACAACGTTTAATGGTGAGTTGGTAGAAGGAATAGCTACTAATTATTGGCAATATGAAGAAAAAGCAACTGCACTAAAGGCCAGCATCTGAAGATTTTGTGCCATACTGTTTTCTTCTTTTAAGGACATAGTGAACATTGTAAACTTTTCTTGCTTTAAAGGGAGATTAACCTACTATGCCCAACTAAAGAAGCATGCGCAAAATTGCAATCTTAGGTCATCCTATATTGAGTATTCTCCACGAAAATTTCAGGGTTCATGTCTCAAAGAAGCTAGAAAGTGCTTGGGAAGTTTCCATAAGTTTCTTTTTTTGGCTCACAACATTATGAGTTATTGTTTCATCAAATTGATAATCCTAACCACATTAACCAAAAATAAAAAAAAATAAAAAATAAAATAAAAAAAAGGAAGAAGAAGAAGAAGAAGAAGAAGAAGTTTCCTTATAAGAGAAAGACAATCAAACGCTAAGAAAATTGCGCATACATGCAAGGTTTCAAGCATGCAACTACGGATCCCACATGCCTTTCTTTGCACCCCTACATCACTTATGTAGCCAGTGCGGCCAGTAATTGAAAATCCTAAAGACCTGAAAGATGCAAAAAAACAGACACTAAACTAAAAGATACAAAAGCCTAAAGGAATGTTTCACTTTAAGAAAAGATTACTGCAACCCCAAGCCCAAAACAACCAATTAAGTTCATCTTCAAACATAATTTTCCAGGAACAGCATGTTCTTCCAAATATGCGGGCAAATTCAAAAAACAAATTAGTTAATTATAAGGATGTACATGTGGGGGAGAAATGGCAAAATAGGAATACAGTTAAAGTGACTAAAAACCTGTTATTGGTGATAATCCATCAGAGATAATTTCTTGATCATCCTCTTGTTGGCTTTGCAAATAAAAAAAAAAAAAAAAAAAGGAGGAAGAAGAAGAAGAAAAGGAAGGGAATCAGGCTCTTGATCAAAAAGGGAAAAAGAAAGAAAGGACGACATGCATTACAAATTAAAAGGGCAAAAAATAAGTGACCGCGTAAATTGACTACTTGATCACTAATCAGATAGCTTATGCCCAACAATTTAAACATCAAATATGACCAGCCACATATGCAAAAGCTTAATACAAATAACCTCTCTCAAATGCAAACAAGCAACACGAGGGCTCTAAACTACTGGGATACAAAGAACAGTCTCCCTTGAAGATAAATAGCAGATGAATAATTGGAGTTTATGACTGTATTGGACATAATTGGGGCTCGAGAGTATTTCTCCCTGATTATTTGAAACAATTTAACTTTCCTTCATCAGAAAAGGGTCACTGATCATCCAGCGAATTTGAAACAAGAAAATACTGTTAGTACCAAGAAAAGTTTAAAAACAGGGTATGGAGGTATCAGACAACCATGCTAGTAGCTTTCTTTTCGGAGGGCTTAGCACAATTTGTCTTTTTTTTTTTTTTAAAAAAAAAAAATTTGTTGAAGTCCTGTGAGGATGCTTAATCTGAGAGCAATAAGTAATGACATGTATATCAGGGGGAGTAGAAGAAACCGCCATTAATTCCATGTGTAAGAACTCTCCTTCATATTCCCAAAAAAAAACTCATTCCTCCATGTGTTTTTCTTTGAGATCGAAGCCTCTGCTGCCTATGCATTCTGAAATTCTGATGTACAAATTGTAATTCATACAGGACTGGTAGTTATATTTGGTAGTATATGCGTAAAGAAGTTAGGAATTAGACGGTAGTTACAATAAATGCCCTACTAGCCATTAGAGGTTAGCATAACCTTAGTTAGAAAGCACCACCCACACAAGGAATTGATAGGGCTGTTATGAAACACCCATCTCAGGAGGGAAATGAACAAAAAGATAAGGAAGGGCTAATGTTAATGGTGTCCTGAAACTACACACTACACAATTGACCATGGGGAAACAGTCTTTGTTGTGGTTAGGAGCATTAGGTTGGAAAGGAATGCTAAAAACAGTAATATAGCTTAGGCAAATCTAGATGCCTTATTCTATAGTAAAGCGCTGACCTTGCATCTGTTTTCACTTGAGTGATTTGTTCGAATCTCTGTGTGAATGATAGGAGTGAGGATTAAAGTGCTTCGTTATTTTCTAAAGTTTATGCTTTTAAAACCCACCCACCTTATAAATTAATAAACAATAGTTTTTTTTTTTATCTAAAACCCACCCATCCACTCGATAAATTAATAAATAATCTATTCATTATTCATCCACCTACCCGATAAATTAATAAAAAATTAGCCCAGACCCACGCGTTGCGCAGGTGAGAATCCGGGTATTTATTAATGTGTTGTTATGTAAAAAAGCACTTTGTTTTTTTTTTTTTTTTTAAAAAAACTAGTAGTCTGGAATACACTATCACCCATATAGATCTAGCTCACGCAACGAGATCTAGCTCCATCTATGAACCTGCAATATGTGGTGGATCTCATACTACATTCTTGTTTTAATTGGTCTCTACCGAAGTGGAATAGTACTATGACCTAGGGCTTATATTCCCCTCAAACTGTTGACAAAATAACTTGAATACCAATATCTTTTCTCTCTATACAAGACTCCTTAATTTGGAAAGGTAATTCTTTGGGCAATTATACCTCTAAAGATGAATTCAATAAGTGTCTAGCATGATACCATTCATCACCTTTAGCTATTGATCCTTTTTGGAAATTCTTGTCATCAACCTCATTTCTTTATAAATTATTATTATTCATTTAGGAACTTCTATATTGAGTTTTGCCTTCCTCTGACATTTTAAAGGCTCGTCATCTCAATACATATTAATTGTTATCTCTTTGGGTGTGATTGAGAGGAAACACTTGAACATCTATTCATCTCGCCCTTTTTCTAGATCAATATAGTTTGGTTGCCTCTATTAAATTTAATGATTCTAATATGGCCTCTTCGCAAGCTTGGTTAAAGAGGGCTTTGCAGTAGCTAGATGAAGATGACAATTTATTATGCTTATATGGTATAATCATCCTTATTAATACTTTATGGTATAAGAGGAATCTAATTCTTCATCAAGGTGTTTCTTCATCTTCTGAATCAATGGTCCGAAAAATAAATGTTTGTCATTCTCATCACCGGCCCATATAGATAAATTAACAAATAATATACTCATCACCCACCCACCAAATAAATTAATAAACAATATATTCATTATCTAAAAACTACCACCCACATCCACCCAACAAATTAATAAACAACATATTAATTACCCACCCACCAACTTGATAAATTAATAAACAACATATTCATTACCCACCCACCCCACATGATTAATAAACAATATATTCATTACCCATCCACCTACCCGATAAATTAATAAACAACTAGCCTAGACTCGCGCATCACGTGGGTGAGAAGCCGTGTATTTATTAATATGTTGTTATGTGAAAAATCACTTTGATTTTTTTAAAAAAAAAAATTTGTACCACTCTGGTCCTATTTATAAGTCCCTTTTTGACCAAATCACACATACCAAGGAGAGGTAGGTAGCTCAATGATTATAGGGTAAAATTTCAACTTTACCCTCATTTATGATTAGGTACTTTTTAACTTGTTCTTCTCTCTCTATTTTCATTAGTGCAATAATATGGGCAAAATTGTCACAATCTCATTTATTTGGTCAAAAGGGACTTATAAATAGGACCAATTTTTTTTGGTCAAACAGGACTTATAAATAGGACTAGAGTGGTATGGTAGTGTGGAATACACTATCACCCATAGCTCCATCTGTGAACCTGCAATATGTGGTTGACTTTTAAATTTAATGATTCTAATATGGCTTCTTCACGAGCTTGGTTAAAGAGGGCTTTGCAGTAGTTAGATGAAGATGATAATTTATTTTGTTTCTATGGTATAATTAGATTCTTCATCAAGGTGTTCCTTTGTCTTCTGAATCAGCAGTCCGAGAAATAAATAGTTGGCATTCTCTTAAAAAAAAAAAAAAAAAAAACATACCAGAGCTTTGGGAAGGAAAAAGTTTCTCACTTTCATCATTCTATATCTATGAAAAACCGGACTCCGATTTTACATAGAAGAAAAGAAAGAAGATCTATATGACAGATTCTCATTTACTGGTTTGGTTCCCCTTTATGGCATTTCTGTTGTGAAATAAAGGATCCCCTAGTGCAACTTCTTCCCCTCCTATGTCTTCAAGAAATTTTTTTATTGGATTCATCAGCACAACGATTTCTTTATTTTGGAACAGAAGCCACTAAAACATCATTGCACAAACAAGATGAGCATAAGCATCCAAAGCTTGCTTTTGACCAGCACAATGTTTTCTATAATGATATCAATATTATGCTTAGATCTTTTTCTGATGTTCCTTTCTTTCTCAGCTCCCCCTCCCTCTTTTTTGATTCATTTAGATTTGCTCTTTGTCCAACTTCTTATATTACTCTTTAATTGCTTCCGTTATTATCATTTTGCATTTTCCTTAAAAAATGAGTTGAGGGCAAGAATTAATGACTTCGACTCAAATAACATTCACATATGGCTTATTAACAAGTTTTTCACATGGAAATAGAACCTGAACTGGGAGCTAAATATTTACCTATTATTTTAACCTTTTTTTAAAAATAGTGCATTCAATCAATATATCTTATAAGTAACTAATGTGGGCTGAGTTTAGCAAAGGGAGCTAATCTCTTACAATATGGTAAATCAATGTTTGAATCTCTACTAGGAGATATGCCCACCTTTAGTACCCAATAGTATGTCGAACATAACTGTCCTCAAAGGCATGATACATGTACCTAAAAAAAAAAAAATTTATATCTTCAAAATAAAAAATAACGGTCAGCCGAGTCATCATCTCCATCTCCATTTAAATGCCTTTTCTCTAGTTTTATTGTTCATAGTAACGAACTGGTCTAACAGCATTATCATCTTAGTGGTAAACTTGAATTTCAAATTTTAAAATTGTCTACACTTTCATCATCACTTCTCCCTTTTTCATTTCATTTATGCATTTTTCCTTTTGTTCTTTGAGTACACCATCGCTAACGGAAACCCCTTTTGTTGATAAGCCCTAGAACATCACTACTCTAAGTTTAAAGGTGAGATTTCTCCATGCTCCCCCCCCCCACCCCCCAAAAATGCTTTTTTTCTTCCCCTTTCTTTCATTATTCATATTCTATTCTCCATCACCTCATCTATTTATTCCTTAGAGCTATTTAGAGAGCCAATTCTGCACGTTTATGCTAGAACCCTAAGCTTCTCAAACTTGACCGCCATCGTCTTGAAATGAAGAGATTGAAATAGTCCAAATTATATTTGGACAGCCCTGATCTAAAGTTTTTTGTTTATATTTTTCAAAAAATAATAAATTCACTTTTGAAAAAAAATGGTGGTTAAAAACTTTTTTTATTTGAGATTTGACCTGGTAGTATTTAAATAAAAATTATCAACAATATAATATAATTAACATTGAATCTAAACCATCCCATTTTTGTCCAATCAATCCATTTGGTACTCATCACCCAAAACTTGGGTGAGGCTGAATTATAGAACAAAATGTGAAAAATGACTTTATTAGACACCGATTCTCAAAAGTGCAACATTACGGTAAATAATTTCCGAAGCAGTGTTATGTTGCCCATGTCATTTTAGGATCAAAGGGCCAACAGAGATGCTGTAAGCTAATGAGGCGTGATTGGATTAACAGAGGAGAGAGAGGGAGGTGAGAAACTGTTTCAGAATTGGTGAAGGAAAGGAGACAACATGTATAGAGAGGGGAGCAACTAATCCATAATATTCTCATTCATTCAAGTGTGTTGAGCACTCCTATTTATAGGGTAGCAAGGAAACAACCTTGCAACCCAAAAGTAAACATTTGCAAGACTAGGCAACTTGCTCCTAACAACTAGCAATCCATTTGCTTCTAGCTAACGGACAACTTGCTCCACTTGCTCTCAATTAAATATTCCTACTTGCACAACCAAAATAAAATAAATAAAATATTAATTCTTAATTCTTCCTTCTATAGGTCGCCATATTTCCTATCACCCCCCGGGGGGGGGGTGTTCAAAGTAAGCATTAGGGCCTAATTTTATATGCGAAAAGGTCTATAGGCTCGAGCATGCAATTTTTTAAAAGTGTGTTTAGGATAACACTCTGGATGTATACGTGCCATCACATGATCCCCTACATTAAAATTTTGAAAACGGTGATGTGTATTAGAAGATAATTTATACTGTTTGTTATGGACTCATATATGAGGCCCATTCAACGTATGGACCAACAAGGTGCAATCCATGTGACATAGACATGGCGGTATAGCACTTGGGCTTGGAGGCACAAAGGCCCATAATTCCAAACCCTAACCCTATAGGTAAACTCTATAAACAAGAGGTAAACCCTAAAGGTATCATTCATTCTCTCAATTAATATTTCGTCGTCACTATGAACACACACCACCCCCTTTGGCTAGCGCCCATTCATGTATAGTGATATACCATACTCATAGGTCTCTGATCCATAGATACTAATAAAGATTTATCTGATCTGAAAGTGGAGCTAAATCACTAAGAGGGAGGGGGTGAATTGGGGATTTTAAAAACTTTTGTGATTACTCTGTTTTCGCACACTTAAACAGGGGTGAATAGAGAGCAAAGAAGAAGAGTAACTCACAGATTTATACTGGTTCGGTCCAATCTCTTGACCTACGTCCAGTCCCCAGACACTCTGGGATTTCCACTATCTCAATTGATTACACACTCTGTACTCAAGAGTAATTCTCTCACTAGAACTTACTCCCCCTTACAAGTTGCAATCAATGAACCCAATCACCAAGTCCCCAGACTTGTGATTCTAATAAATGATTTACAGATAAAAACTCTCTCTAAGAGTAGATAAAGATAAACACTGAAGCTTTGTGTATCAAAAAGTACAACACAAGTGAAAACTGAAAGAATAAATGTGAGACTTGAATGCAATTCGTTTTAAATGAGATGTGTTGGTTGAGAAGACTTGAATGCTACTCTATTTATACTAAGAGAGCATTAAATGACCGTTGTAATCTTCAATATAACCGTTGCCTTCATTATACAAGGTTTAGGTTAAGCTTTGGTCTTCTTCTCTCTCTAATCTCCACTTAATCCAGCTTGCAAAATTTCAAAGTTGACTTCCTGCAAATTAATCCGTTGGAGTAGCAGGTGCTGGATGTGGAAATCATTCTTTAATTCTTTGTAAGCGTGTGCAGACGGATTACCCAAAAGTATGCAACTTTCTGGGTTTTGCATTTAATGTGCTGACATCACTTTTTGCTTTAGCTTTAAACCTTCAATAAACATTCTCTAATTCATCTGAAACTCACTAACAAACTGGTTAAATATATGTAGGAACATTAGAGAATAATCATAAAAATTATTAAGATCAAACAAGAAGGATTTACAAATTCGTAGAATTTGAAATTCAATCGCCGATGAAACCTCGAGGTTTGTTCTTCAAACCTCGAGTTTTGGATTGTAGCATGTAAAGTCAATTTGAGTCCAAAACATCAAACCTGGAGGTTTTCATCCAAAACCGGAGGTTTTCAAAACATTAAAAACTTGAGCTCTCGGGTTGGCCAAACCTCGAGTTTTCTTTCAAATGTGAAAGCTTTGAGAAATTGCGCCAAGCCAAAACCACGGAGGTTTTCTTGGAAACCTGGAGGTTTTCAAATTAGAGAAAGACGTGTGCTCTTTGGTTGCCAAAAGCTCGAGGTTTCTCACCAAACCTCGAAGTTTTTACTCAAATGTGAAAACTTTGAGTTTTTGCGCCAAAACAAAAACCCGGAGGTTTTAAAGTAAAACCGGAGGTTTTGGAATGCGGGAAAGCACAAATGCTCTGCTGGACAAACCTCGAGGTTTGTCCGAAACCTTGAATTTTCTCTTAATTGTGGGAACTTTGAGAAAAGCGCATTGGACTCAAACCTGGATGTTTCTCACAAAACCGGAGGTTTTGAAAACCGGCTAAAACATGAGTTTTCTCGGCAAGGCAAAACCTCGAGGTTTCTTACCAAACCTCGAGGTTTCAAAACTAGTGAAACCCGGAATTTTCATGTTAAAACAAATTGGAGGTTTTAGACAAAAACTGGAGGTTTTCAAATGTTCAAAACTTAGGGGACTCTCTTGTAGGCCAAACCTCGAGGTTTTACTGGAAACCTCGAGTTTTGCATTTCCTAGAAATTGTTGAGAAGTCTCTGTGTGATGAAACCTCGAGTTTTCTCTGAAAACCTCGAGTTTTGCTCGTTCAGAAACCTTGAGTTCTTCTAAGGCCAAACCTCGAGGTTTCGTGCAAACCTCGAGTTTTGCTCTGACAGTGAGTTTTTCAACTTTTGAAAGGAAAACTTCACATCTTGTTTACAATTGTTAGTAATCATCAAAATCCATAGAGAACTAACATGATCCAATATTAATGTACTAATCCAACGGATTTGGACATCATCTGTCAATCTAGACGGAACATTGGCGCGACCATGGGGACTCGATAAATTTTGATTCTTGCGACCAAAGTTGGTTAATACCGTAAGCGGTAGTCAAATGCCCTTGCACGGGAAATTTCTTGAAAATCCACCACAGCGAGAATCAAGAACAACATCCTAAGTGCGCAAAGAACTTGAGGATACGATTGTTCCAGTTATAACGTAGTGCAAGTTGAAGACGTATCAAACATGGGTTCCTCCCTAGAATTCACGACAACCCTCTCGAATGCAATTTTTCAACAAGTCAAATAGCAAGGCCTTCCTCCACAAGTCCCAATCGTAGATCCAGACGCTTGCCTCATACAAGCCGCTTTAAATTCTATATTGAGGCGAGTTGAGGAGTTAGAGTAGTGCAACAATCTCCAGAGGCAAAAGGATATCAGAATAATGTAGGAGGATATGGATCTTCGCAATGCATCGATCTTTGCAGCAAGAAGAGATTCAAAGAATGCAGTTGATGGAGGAGCGTTTCAGACAAATTGAGAACTCGATTTGTAATGAGAATCGAAATGAGAGTAACCCTAATCGAGTTAATGCCTTGGGTTCTCTTTAAGTTAATGCTAGAGGTCTTGTTCAAATTGATGCTAGAGGTCCTTAAGTCAATATTGCTGAAAATAACTTGGTCAATCAAAACTGGCTTCGAATTCCTAAAGTTCAGGGTTCAGATCCTATACTCACGAAGAGCCAACGTGTTGAGGATAACCGGGATGGAGGAAATCAAAACCAAGATGTGGTACCTCGAATGCAAAAGGCTCTTGGAACATATAGGAGGAAGTACAATAGGGGCAATATAACAACAATCCCTTCACTGACGAGATTGTGAATGCTACCTACTCAGAAGACTTTGATTCGACCTTTTTGTCAAAGTAGGATGGAAGTCAGGATCCACAAGTCCATGTCGATACTTTCAATATGGACATGTATGTGAGGGGAATTGATGAGCCCATCATTTCCTAGATATTTGCTACAACATTGACAGGAGCTACACAAACTTGGTTTTACATGTTGCCCAATAATTCAATTCAGAATTTTAAAGATTTGGGAGATAAGTTTTTGCTGAATTTTGCAACAAGCAAAAAACAACCAAAGTCTGAGTTTACTCTTAGCAAGATTAAGTAGCAACCAGGGGAAATGCTTGAAAAGTACTTGGATCATTCTAAAGATGCCGCTTTACAAGTGCATGGATTGCAAGAAAATGTGTATATGTACTTAATCGTAGTCGGCTTGGATGGCAAAATCAATTTATAAGGATCCTGTCAAAACCTTGGTGGAGTTTAGAACTCAGTCAAAGAAATATCTGGAGATGGAGCAAATGGAGATAGCAAATCCTATGGGAAAGGAGAGGAGGAGGAGTCCACCTCCCAAAGGAAAAGAACAACCGAGAAGTGAAAAGCAAGATTTCTTAGGAAGAAACCTGGATAGTAAATTTTGGGGAAAGTATGACGCAAAGTATGACAAGTATCCTCCTATAAATGCTCTACGGTCTCAAATTTGGAGGGAGGTAGTGCTGACCGAGATGAAAAAAGTGGAACGACCTCGTCCACTTTACAATAAAGCGAGTGTAGATCAATCTCGGTTCTGTGTGTTCCATGATGGACTGGGACATACTACTGATTAATGCTAGGATCTGAAAGATGCTGTGGAAAAAATTTTCAGAGAGGGTAAATTACGACAATACGTAATAAAAACCCAGGGACAAAAGAATAATAAGCGCAAGCAAGGAGGTCGTAGTAAGAGCCAAGTTCCTGAAAAGAAAAGAGGAAATGAAAAGCAGAAGAAACTCGATGTCAATGATGATGAATTTCAAGAAGCTGAGTTTGATTGGAATGTTATTAGTGGAGCTCTTGAAGGAAGGGGAGATACAGTAAGCCAAAGGAGAAAGTATTTAAGGGAGGTCCTTTCTATAAGGGATCGACTGAAGTTTAAAGAAGATTCTAGCAAACCAAAAGCTCCAATATTGTACTTCACTAAAGAAGATTTAAAGGATGTAGTCCCAGGTCATCAAGATAGATTGGTGATTGTAGGATCCCTAGTAAATTGCCGGGTTAAGACAATTTTCATAGATGCTGGAAGTTGTGCTGACATTATCCTCTGGGATGGTTTCAAAAAGATGAACCTCGATCAAGAAGATTTGAAACCATGTAAGACAACCCTTATAGATTTTAATGGAGAACATACTCCTCCTGAGGGGTATATTGATCTCAGGCTAATGCTGGAAACAAAAAAAGCATTCAAGTCAGACGAGTAAGGTTCATTGTTGCCAATTTTCCATCTATATATAATATAATCTTGGGGAGGTCAACTATTCACAACTGGGATATGCTAACTTTCATGAAGCATTAGAAGTTGAAGATGGCGAGTAACAAGAATAAAATTGTTACTATTAATGGAGATTAGAAAGAATCCCAGCAATGTTATTTTGAAATAGTCAAAGAAGGTGAAGGTGGACCTTCCTCTCCACCCTGGATTCGTGAAGGAGATAGGAGTACGAACAAGGGTAAAGAGAATCAATGAAGTAAACCAGTAAATATGGTGGAGTTAGACATGCAAGAAGAAACTGACATTCTGAGACCCGAGCCACAAGGAGAATTGGAGAATCTTATGTTGGTAGATGAGCCTTGGCAAGTCACGAGAGTGGCAAAGTAATGAACTTGGAGGTTAGAACCGGGTTGGAAGATTTCTTGAAAAAGAATTAGGATGTGTTTGCCTGGAAGTCATCAGAGATACCTAGAAATGATCCTAAATTTTGTTGTCACAAATTGGCAATTTATCCAAGATCAGTTTCGGTGGCATAAAAGAAAAGGAAACTCGGCCTAATGATCCTAAATTTTGTTGTCACAAATTGGCAATTTATCCGAGATCAGTTTCAGTGGCATAAAAGAAAAGGAAACTCGGCCTAGAAAGGAGACAGGCCTTAAAAGAGCATGTGAAAGAATTGCTGGATGCTAGATTCATACCGGAAATATAGTATACCACTTGGTTATCCAATGTGGTTATGGTGAAGAAACCAAGTGGAAAGTGGAGAGTATGTATGGATTACACTGATTTGAATGAAGTGTGTCTTAAGGATTCATATCCAATGCCCAATATTGATCGTGTAACAACAATTACCTCAGCTCTGGTGAAAAGGTTTTTTGAAAGAAACATTATTTCTAGATTTAGAATCCCAGCTGAGGTTGTGACGGATAATGAGACTCTGTTTATTGATAAGGGGTTCTGAGAAATGATGTCCAGTTTCCACATCAAGCATCATTTTGCTTTGGTGGAGCATCCTCAGTCAAATGGGCAAGCTGAAGTAGCGAATAAAATAATTATTGATGGATTAAGGAAGCGGATGGAGGACGTGGAGTCCAGCTGGGTTGAGCAGCTATACTTTGTCTTGTGGGGCTATAGAACTAGTGTTCAAACCTCAACTAAGGAAACTCCATTCAGGTTAACTTATGTATGTGAGGCTATGATCCTGGTCGAGATAGGTCAGACATTGTGGAGAAGAATGAAGATTCTTCAAGAAAACGAGGAGAAGAATAACGAAGCTTTGGCTGTGGAGTTGAACTTAATAGATGAAGTCAAAGTCATGACACATTGCCATAATATGGCCACCAAGCAACTCATCATAGCCAAATATAATAAAAAGTGAAGCCCAAGTCATTTGAAAAGGTGATTTGGTGCTTCAAAAAAGCGGACATGGGAAATAAAAATGTCAAAGATGTGATGACTTCCTATTTTTAATTGATTTGAGATATATTTTGATATATTTAGGAAGTCATCAATGCTAAATTAAAGAGATTTGATCGGGATTTTAAGAGATATCAATTTGGATACATTAGTTAAGGGATTTCAATTTAAAATAAAAGTTTTTGGAGTTTAGGAAATAAATAAGAGTAATGGGAAGTTTTAAATAAATTCAATTTTGTGATTATTGTTATTATAATATATTTCCTTTTCTTTGACCAGGAGAGCATGGTTTTATTTCCAAATATTTGATTTGATTTGGTGCATTTTTGCAATCAATGGAATTGGGCCCCACCAGTCAAAACGTATAACCTAAGGAAGCAATGGACAAAGCCATATGATATAATTGGTTGATATATTGTATCTTGGAATTAAAAGAAAGATGTGGAATGGTAGTGATTGAGGGCGTGGGCTCCAAGTAATTGAGATGCAAAAATTGAAGGACGTGGGCCCAACACGCATGGAACAAAAACTCTATATATTGGAGAACGCACATCAGCTAAAAAAGAGGGAAGAGAGCAAGACGCACGGCACAGTGGAGAAAAAAAGCAAAGAAGCAGAGCGTGATATTCATTGAAGAAGCAGAATTGTTCTGGGATCTCTTCTTTCTTCTTCTTCTTCTCTTTATGCTGGGGTCTGAATTTCTTATTTTTGTAATGGGTTTTCTTGTAGCCATGTGTGGCTAAGTTTCTTTTCAACCTAGAGTACTATGAAATTGTTTGAGACTTAGAGATTGTTCCCACTCATTAGTTTTACTTAATTTTAATCAGTTTATTTAATCTTGTTTTTATTATTTATTGCTTAGTGATTGGCCACCGTTAAGCATGGTTTGGGGATTTAGGATTGAACTTGACGAAGGGAATCTTAAATTGACCTGGGATTAAATAATGTGGAATTAGGTTTTAATCTAATTTGCGTCTAGGATAGACATATACCTAGAAGCTCCGCATAGTCAAATTAGAGTGAGCCCGATTTGAATTGCACCTTAATTAATTGTGTGAGACATTGCATAATTATTTGAGGTAGGTGTATAAGTGGACCGACGGGCACTTATAGACATTAATACTCTAGATTAACTGATGAAGTTAAGTTAGAATTAATTTAGTGGGAATAAAATCTAAGAATCAAACAAGGGATTAGTATCTCTAGGTTGTCCTCCTTGATATTTGAATTCTCTCTCTCGCTGAAAGTGCTTGTTTTTGTTAGATTCCTTTGTTTTACTATTGAAAACAATTCTTATTGCTCAACTTAAATGAAAAAAGGAAATTTGATACCTAATCACTAGTTTGATTGAGTCTCTGTGGGATGACCTTGATTTGTCACTTACTATTTTCATGACCCGTATACTTGCGGTGCTTAGTTAAATTTTGGTAGCATCAAGTTTTTGGATGGAAAGCTTGCTGCAAATTGGGAAGGCCCTTACCAGGTTAGAGAAAAGCTCGACAAAGGAGCTTATATGTTGGAGACTCTGGATAAGAAATTAAGTAAAAGAACATGGAACACGGATAAACTGAAAGTGTATTACAGTTAAATATGAGTTCTATGTTTAAGTTTGTTTTGTTTTTCTCACATTTTTCCTTTTAGGGATTGTTTAAAGTCAACTATGTCGGCAAACTCGTCTAGTCAATTTCAGTTTTGAAGCAAATAAATGAAGTAATTTTCAATTGACAGTTATGTTTCAAATGTGGCAAGGGTGAATGAATGAATGAGCGAAGCCATGGTATTTGAACCCGACTTCGGTTAAAGTGAAGGGATAACAATAAGCCTTCGTAGTTGTGAGGCATCAAATTTTATTCTGAGGTAATGAGGTGAACTATCTTGCTAACCCTAATCAGGTCGAAATATTTAAAATATTGGTTAAAAACCGAGTTTGAACATGTGACAGATTACCCTTGCACCGGATTGAATTATGGTTGAGTATACCGAAATGTAATGCGAAAATCTAAAAATCTTCGCAAATATGATCCCCGATTTTCAATATTAAACAAATATTCAAGCAGACTGCGTGATATATTTCGACTTTGGGTGATCCTTGAATAAAGCTCTGAACATAGGTCTGAGTTCATATGATTAACCTATCATTACAATGAAGATAAAACTTGAAAGTATATTTGGGTTGGTTAAGAAATGAACAAATTTTCATTGATATTCAAGTTGTCCAAGTACAATGAAGTTAAATGCGGAAAAAACAAACGGGGTTCGTAACTCGGCAAAAATCATTACAAAAAAGGGGCTTAAGACCCCAAACAAAAAGTCTACAAATCAAACTAGCATCCCGACCTTTCGGTCTTAAAGAACCTCAACCTCTGGTTGAGCCTCTCCTCTAGTCGGGTCGAGGGCATTGACCTCTTCACCTCTTTCCTCACCTTGGCCCCCATCCAACCGAGTTACAGACTCGCCACTAGGAGAGAAAGGGGGCGGGATTAATTTCCCATCGTCGACGTAAGCCTTACAATGCAAACCAGCAATGTTCAATTCAATGCCTGGGTTCAACAACCAGATTTAACTTACAACATTGTTGAAGGACTCCTCCACCAAGTCTTTTAACGTGGCTAAAAAAGAAGTGGCGTCGGCATTGGCGGTTTGAGTGCGATCTTGGTCTCTTTTAGCTTGGCTTCAAGCGCTTCATGCATTATTTGAATATTCTTCCGTGTGTGAACATCATTGACATGAGTTTGTTGAAGCGAAAAGAGATCCGACTTCACCATTTTAAGTTCCTCCTTTGCCATTAGAAGCTCCTCATAAGTCTTTACCTTATCCGCTTTGGCTACTTAAGCTCCATACCAATTTTATCTTTCTCCGCTTTGGCCACTTGTACCTGCTCATATGCTTGGTCCTTCTCCACTTGGGCTCTTTACAGTGCTTCATAATTTCTGGCATATTTGGTTTTCACGATGCCAAAGTCTGGGTTAACGCGGAGGCTTTCAAGGAATTCAACTCAATCTCTTGGAGCTCTCAAATCTCAGCATCATATAAGAGAGTTGGCTTGTAGAAGCGCTTGGGGGGACGAAGAGCGTTACTGAGCTCATTCGTTACCCCTACTTCTCAAATCCAACTCGACCTGTGACTTTGAAATAAGTGAAGCGATGCTAGTGTGGCTGTGTTTTTTGACGTACGCAATTAAGGATGTTGCCGAGTTGGCATCAAAATCAGTTAAATCAATTTCTTGAAAATGGTAACTGGAAGGAGCAAAGTCGCGATGGTCACGAGTCCAGTATAATGGGAATTTCCACTCAACATCTTTGGACTTTGGGTAGCTAAGGAACCAGGGTTGTTTTCCAATTTCGGCAACAACTTTAAAATAGCCAGTTTTAAAGTTTTTAAAAGAGTCAGAATATACAGTTTAAGTTTTCTATTGGGATAACCCTAGATTGTGGTTCAGCCCTTTCGACTTAGGGGCTCTCTACCACTACAAGCCGTTTGTATAGTAAAAAAGTGAAAGAAAAGAGGAATTGTACAAGTTATAGCTAAAAATCTACAAAATTTCTCAAAGGCTATAACAAAACCCCAGCTATTAGGGTGAATTTGGGTAGGAGCAAGTTGTAGGTGATTTAAAACGCTAATTTGAAACTCAGAAAATGGGAATCGAATTTTGAGCTGGGTAATTAAATCTCGGTAGAAGAAGAAAAAAGATGGGTCATTCCCCTCCCTAATGGAGCAAACCGGCTCATTTTTGTTAGGTGGACAAATTGCATAGTTTTCAGGATTGTCGACAGAAAGCGCAGCAACATCTTCCACAGTCATCTTGGGTAACGTGCTTAGCACTTTATGTGTGACACATGGATACTTGCTTATTAAAACTTCCAGAGGACATGCGGAACCCGACTTCGCAGAGTGAGATTCCTCAATGTGGTATGAAGAAGGTGAATCCATAAATACCTATAACAAAGAAATAAAAATCAGACAATGGATGCCTTGGATTGCTCCTTCTAGCCACATGTCTTTAGGGCAATGCCTCATACACTGACCTGTCTCTTCCCTTACAAGGTTGGTTAGCGGATGGTATGGATCTACTTCTTTGACTTCCCTTATGACTCATGGTGCCCTATATACAAATCCACTAACTCATGTCACTAACCCATCACCATATATATTTCATACAAGGAGAACACCCTATCCTATTGCAAAAACCCTTAGCTCTGATGCCAACAAATGTAACACTACAGTTTATAAAGCACCTTGATAAGTTTAGAAAGACAATAAGTTTAGACCAGTGGCTATAAATCAGTTTTAAAAAATAGCGATCATGACCCTAAGTCAAGGACCAAACCTACACTTGGGTGGGATTTTCAAAAACTTTTCAAAAATTCTTATTCTAGTTCCTACTAATTTATGTTTTAATTGCATCACATCTAGTTTTAGTTTCATTTTTCAATATCATAGTGTTTATCTTAAAGTGTTTTCTGTGGAAACCTACATCTTTATGCTTAATACTAATAGGCTTTATGCGTTCGATTTCCCAATTCCAGTTTCTTTATTTCCCAAAGTTTGGACTATGTCTACCTTATTTACTACTATGGATAATATTGGTTTTATCATGTATTAGGTTACATCATATACAATCCCAAAATAATAATAATAATAATAATAATAACCAATGAAATTAAACTCCTCAAAACTTGATCTACCCGCCTCTGTTCACCTTAATATTTTTTTCCTTCAGCTTCTTGCTCGAACTGTATGTTTGGCTATTTGAAAAGAAAGTTGAGATTCAAACAAATTTCAGTAGTAACAATTAATCACTCACCGAGAATGCATATGCGAACATGGTAGCCAACCAACAAACGTACATACAACACATTCAACATTCAGACATAAACATGATATGCAGTATTGACTACAATCATAGGACCCACAAGTCCATTCCTATAATGTTGGGTATTCAACTGGGCCTCTGCCCTTCTCATCTCAATCCTTAATAGGGTTTGCGACTCAAGGACCCACTAGTCTACTAGGCTCTACTGCCTATCTCGTGTTCACAACACAGATATCACAATGGTCCACACATGCATATAAAGACATACGTAGTACGTGAGAGAAAATTTACTACCTGGTAGTCTTTCTAATTCTTGAACTAATTCCTAGTCCTTTGGTCATCCGAGTAGATATCAAATCTTATAATTACATATTCACAAACGGGTGAATTATTACTTATCCAAATTTTTCAATATCTCAAGATACTAAGGTTGGTTATCCTTAATGTAATTGTACTAAGCAATCATGTGGCTAAAGGGCCTACACTAATTCCAAGTATGTATCTTAGCCTTTGGAAGTTAACTTTACTACCAATTGCCCTTACTTTCTTATTTTTGTACAAAAGCTAAAAGCTGACAGAATTTTCAATGAACTTTGAAAAATTCATATCTTTATGTCTAGATTTCCTATTGTAGTGATTCCAAAAGCTATATGACCTTAATTAAGTTTAATTTTAGGGAATGTTTTAGTTCTCTATGTGTTTTGATGATAACTAACAATTGCAAACCTAAATGAAGCTAATTGGTTAAGTTAAAACTATTTGAATTTCATTCCAACTTAACCAAAAAAATATTCTCAAATATAGACTCGAGTTTAGTATTGACAAACTTGAGTTTGCATTTGCAAAGAGTTAGCCAAGTTATTTTGAACAATGCTTGACTCGAGTGTCTAGATGAAAACTTGAGTGTGAGCCTAGCAGAGAGCTTTCAATGATTTTTAGTTTTTAAACAAACTCAATTCAATCTAGATAAAACTCAAGTTCATGTTTGGTGAGAGTTTTTCAAAAATTTTTATTTTTTAAGTAAACTCGAGTGAGCTTGGGTTGACTCGAGTTTATGCCAAACTAAGAGCTTTCAAGGTATTTTGAACATTAACTTGACTTGAGCCTATTTCTTGAAACTCCAGTTAGATGTTGTGGACTTAAACTTATTTTCAAAATCAATAAGTCCTAAAATCAATTTTATCACTTAATGACTCAAGTGTCGCTATCTCAAAATGCTTTTCAAAAATCCTATCACGATGCTCATTTGAAAAGAAGTTCCAAACTTGAGTCATGCACTTGAGTAAAACCTTTTAAACTCCAGTTTCAATCTTACGAGATACATGTTCATTTAAGTTTTCAAATATATTTTCAAAAAAGATGATCATGAGACTCGAGTTTAGAATGTTAAACTCGAGTCATGCACTCCAGTTTTGATAAACAAACTCGAGTGTAAAACGTCTCTGTTATGATATCACCATGTCCAGATTTGCGAAATCTTCTTGTATGATCTATATACTCTATATCATTACTCATTACTATTCCTAACTATGTCTAATCGATTTGTTAGTGAGTTTCAAATGATCAGACAAATGTTAAACTGAAGATTAAGCATAAAGCAAAAGATGATGTCAAATCATTAAATGATGGGTTCAGAAACCTAAGCACCAATATGGAAAATCATTCTCTACACATTCCAAAGGGTTTAATGCTTTCTTTCCACATCGGATGCCAGATCATCCAACAGATATATCTCAAGGAATGTTAGCAAAGAAAGTCCGGGCATATTGGTTGATTCAAAGCTTCAAAGATAAACTCACTTGGTTCAACCTAACAGCTATTTTAATATCTCCAATGGTTATATCAAGGTCTCCAATGGTCATTAGTTGCTTCCTTCATTTATAAGCTGAAGCATTCAATTCTCAACAACTAAGATAGTCAAAAATGCAAAGAGATCAACTTGCATTTACTACTTCACTTTCAAGTGTAATATTTGCTTATATAAATATTCTTCAATGTTTATCAATATGCTCTTTTAGAGAGTTTCATTTTTGAATATTAAATCTTTGTAAGAATCTTAAGTCGTAAGACTTTGAGATTGGGTTATCAGTTTACAACTTGTAAGGGCGAGTGTATCCTAGTGAGAGGATAACTTTCAAGTACAGAGTGTGTATCTGATTAAAGTGATAGTGAAAATCCTTGAGTGTTTGGGGACTAGACGTAGGTCAAGAGTTAAAGCCAAACCAGTATAAATCCTTGTGTTAATCTTCTTTTACTCTTACTCTTGTTTGCTCCTGTTTGTGTTGAAAATTTTGAGTTCATAGAAAAAGTTTTTTAAATCCGCAATTCACCCCCTCTTGATGATATTTTGTCATCCACAAATGCAACTTGTGCGACACAAATCCGAATTCCCATTAAATCCTTACGCCATAAAATCATCTCATTTTTAATTGCCTAACTTCAAAAATACATCATTCTTAATGTTATAGTCCAAATGGCACAAATAACCTATCCAATTAAATCTTCATAAGTCTATTTTTATACTGAAAAGTTTCATAGTCATTAGACAACATTATACAACCCAAAAACACAGCATATTCAAACTACCACATAGGAAATCTTAATTGGCAGTAAATTCTAGTTTCTATATTCCAAATCCATTCTTTCTAAAGTTATAACAACAACCTATTCCTACAACCAGTTTAGAAATCCAAAGTGGCACCTCATCTATCTAGATGGTATAAAGCACCTCCAATAAGAAAAGCGAGACCATAGTAATAAAGCTCTCGAGTGAGTAGAACAATGTTTGTGAATAAACTTACTGGACGAAAACATAATTACAAGGTCGAAATCAGCTCTAGAAGCGTGGGATTTCACTATTCACCTTCCTTCTCTCCTCTTCACTTTTTCCCGATTTTTTTGAAATTCTCTCCCCCTTTTTCAGCTAGACAAAATAAGGATCTTGGGAGGATTAAATGAACCTTAAACTCATGTAATTAGCTCTTGTGTTGATATGTGTCCACATGATTAAATCTCAAGATGCCAACTGTCCTTGAAGCTTCTTCTTTCCCTTTCTCTCTCTTATTAAGCACCACTTTATGTTGGGGAAAGGGAGGCCTGCTTAATTCCCTTAACTCTGGGTTTGGTTTTGGAAGATTCAAGTACATGACTAGGCCAGGAACCGCTGAATTCCCCAGACTCAAATGCGCTAGGTAGTGTGTTATAAAGATGCCAACACAAAAATGATCTTGTACTTTGTCATGATGAGAGGACACTTGTCAAATTCCTATGGATCCAAGACAAAAGTTGTGTCACCATTAGATATCATGACCTATTTTATTAAAGCTACTTTATCAGTGTTTACTCGAGATTCTACTCGAGTTTTACTTAGGATTGTGGCACACATACTAAGGCCCACTAAATGACGCTAGGTTAGAGTGAGTATGTAGCCTCCCACATGGCACTACATACCGGTGTCTTTTCCAAAAATGCAGGGTGTCATACCCCTCAATATCACGACATGTATCAAATTATTATAGCACAACAGAGTGGGCAAAATAGATATAGCATATTATATTGATAATAAAATACAATTACTGGTTACCTAACAGGAGACTCACGGGGTTCGTTCATCATAATACGGGAATCCAAAATACTATTGTTTCCATTTCATTTACAAACTCTAAATAGAAATGTCAAAACTAAATTATAGATAAGCAACCCTAATCTAATAAACATGTTCGTATCCATCATTTTCTTATGTCCACTACCTTGCCCTTAGAGCTTTGTCCACTGCATTGCTCACATCCTATACTTTGAGAAATGTGTGAGACTCAAATGAATCTCTAAGTAACAATTAATCTCATATAAAATATATAAATAGTACATAATAGTTTTTTAAAAATAGTACAGTCCACAATAGCATATACATGATTCAAAAATCACATAGCACATATCACATGTAGCAACTACTGCACCATAGCATTGGTCATTTGACTGAGAAACAACTCGAGTCGTTTCAATTCACTAGGTTTGCGACCTAAGGACCACTATCCAATTGGCCTTCGCCCTCATGGTTGGTTCTTCCGCCAATTGGCTCACAAGTGGTGCTTGGCCCTTACAAGCGAAATTTCCTCAAACATTGTTCAAGCATGCATACACAATCATACACAATATGTGAGAGTACAGTTACTACCGATTGCTTATCAAATCTTTGAATTGCTTTGAATTCCTTGGTTGCTCCAGGAAAATGTGGCTTCCTATAATTGTATATTTACTAACAACAGGTTATTACTTATTCAAACTCTTAACATTCCTAAGGTATAACTGTTGGTTATCTCTAATATCATTACACTATACGTAAAATGAAGCTAAAGGGCCTATAGCAAATCTAAGAGCTCAATTTCATCTCTTGAAAGTTAAATTGCTTACAATTGGCTTTTACTTTCCTCATTTTCGTACCTTGACCAAAACTGCCAAGATTTTCAACTAAGTTTGACAATTCATAACTCATTGTACAAGTGTCTAATTAGGGTGATTCCAAAGGCTGTGTAATTATTATTGAGTATTGTTTTTGAATGAAAATTCCTCCAACAGTCATATTGTTGGTCGATTTCCTTGATGGCAAGTGAACCAGTCGACAAGTAATAAAGAGTAAGTAGAATATCGTCCCACAGAGACTAGATACCAAATGAGGACACCGAATTGCGAGAACAGTTGTGTTTGGAAAGAAAATAAACTTGATTTGGTTGAGGATTTTTATGGCTATACTAATAAACAAGAAAAGTAAACAGAGCGTCGTAGTCGTAACTCGAGTCATGAACTCATAACTTGCGTTGGATACTTTGCTACAGTGATTTAGCACTCAGGAATGATTTGACTCGAGTCAAGATATCATTAACTTGAGTCAAGAAGTGTTCTCAGCGTCTCTGAACTGGTGTAACTCGAGTCAGACACTAAATGGCTCGAGTCAAGGTGTATTTCGGCAACTCTATTCATCTGTTTTTGCATTTCGGCTAGCGAGGTTTGGTATTTTGATGATATCTCCCAAACCAGAGATTGGATTGAGATGAAACCAATGGCATATGAAAATGTGGCATTTTGTTATAAAATTCAAGCCCAAAGGAGTTCAGATTAAGGAGCTATGAGTTGTAGAATTTGGAACTGAAATTCATGCCACACTGCTGACCAAGCTTTAATGTTTTGGGCATGTCTCACAAACTACAAATCCAATTGAGCTGAAATAAGTGGGATATGAAAGTAGACTCAAAATTCGTTCCATCAAGATTTGAACCAACCAAAAAGGAGTTCATACCAGGGAGATATGACCTTCAAAAGTTGGCACTTGAAATTCCGGATTCAGTTCAGCATAGGCTCAGTTTTCTGGATATAGCTCACACTATACACAACCAAATGAAATGAAACCAATTCCATATGAATCTAGACTCAACAAGTGTTTCATAGAATTTGGAAGCAACCAATTTTGATGAGATCTTACCTCGAGTTAAGGTTTGTCTAACTCGAGTACAAGTCAGACAGAGAGTAGTTTGGAACAAAGGCGTAACTCGAGTCAAGATACGGGTAACTCGAGTCAACCTCAGACAGAGAGTAATGAAGTGTTAGTTAACTTGAGTCAAAGCTAATACAACTCGAGGCAAGATGAGACAGAAAGTAATCTGGAGTAAAGTAACAACCTCTTTACTCGAGTCACTTAATGGTTACTCGAGTCAACATTCCATCTTCAGAAAACCACCGTGTCTGAAATCTCAAAATCATTGATTGTGATTTCATTACTTCTTATCATCACTCATTGCTATTCCTAACTATGTTTAATCAGTTTGTTAATGAGTTTCAGATGATTATATGAAGGATTAACAATAGTTTACAAAAAGTAGATGGTTATGTCAGAAGCTCCAACGGTAATATTTTCCAACGGTCATATACGCTCACAACAGTCATATTCAAACCTGGAAGAATTGCTCAATATTCTTCATGGACTATAAAAGGAGAACCATTCAAAATAGAGATAACGACGAGGAATACGAGCTTACATGTTCAAAATGCCAATACTCTGATATTCACTTACTCTCGTTCTCAATGCTTATATAGTTTTCGGTAGAGAGTGTGATGATCGATTATGTACTTCAGTGATTATTATTCATCTACTCTGTGAGAGAGTCTAAGCATTTATTTCATTATCTGTTTAGTGATCAAATCTCAAGGTTGTGGAACCTTTGAGTGTGGGTGTACATTTACAGCTTGTAAGGGGGAGTGAGTCATAGTGTGAAAAGATCATCCTAAGTATAGAGTGAGTAATTGTATCCTTCCAGTGTGTAAGAGGGAGTATCTCAGTAAGAGATTGTAAAGGCTGTACAAGTGCTCGACTAAACTTGTGAGGTTGTCAAGACTTTTCTCTTGTGCCTGGTTAAACAAGGAGATAGTGGATTGAAAATCTCAAGTGGAGCTTGGGATTTGGATGTAGGTCAAGGATTGGGCCGAACCAGTATAAATCTTAGTTTGTATATTCTCTTCCCTTAACTCTTATATTTCCAGTATATACGTTTGAATGACTGACTATTGCCTTATAAATTATTACTGTCATTTGTTTGTCTTCAGTAAGTAGTGAAAAGATTTTCAAAGTTCGTAAAGTTTCATCAGACACCCAATTCACCCCCTCTTGGGTGATAGCTAGGTCTAACATTTGGTATCAAAGCAGTTCTCTTGTTTAAAGGACTTAACCATCTCAAGAGTCATAATGGCTGATTTTGGGTGTTACTTGCTTTCTGAAGGTTTTGATTATACCATTCCACCGTTTTTCAAAGATATTGATTTTTGGTTTTAGAAAGCTAGAATGACTAGCTTTATCAAATCAACTGATTTTGATATGTGGAATGTTTTTATAAATGTCTTTGATTTCAAACCGAGAAAGGATTGGACAGAAAAAGAAAAGAAAATATTTTCGTTGAACATTAGAGCAATGAAAATTTTATATAAATGTTGCTCTAATGCTAAAGAAATCTGGGACACTCTTGATTCTATATATGTTTCTAACAAATATGTTGAAGTTGATAGTTTTGGCAGTTCATCTGAAGCTATAAGTTGTATATCCACGATTGATGAACAATTGGAAGTGGAGGATGAAGAAGGAGAAACCTTAGAACACTTCCATGATCCAGTCAACACGAAAGAACAAGAGAATGAGGATTCCCATGAAGAGCTCATCATTCACAAATATGGTAAATCATTATGCGGAGCTCAAGATGCACATGAGGTAAACAATTCCAATTCTTCTTGTGTAGATAAAAAATGATTTTGAACAATTGCATAAAATTGTTTTTTAACCAAACTGATTCTGTTTTGAAAAACAAAAATGTTTTCAATCATGCTGGAAAATCATTTGGGAAGAATGAATGTTCAAATGAAGATTATTTAAAGTCTTACTCTCATCACCAGCATAATTCTTGAAAAACTACTCATAATAAGCATCATTCTATTATTTGCAATTATTGTGGAAATTCTGGGCATATTTCTCAGACATGCTATATTAGAAGAAATTCTAATGTGAGGAATAAAATTATTTGGGTTCCAAAAGGACAAGTTAGATCAAATACTAATGTACAAGGACCCAAGTATAAGTGGGTACCAAAATGTCCATCGAGTACTCCATGTGTGCAGGATGATTTGAATATCAATGGACATCAAGGTATAGAGAAGAGGAAGAAGAAGCCAAGAGTTTCTCATGCATCAATGAAGATGATCATAGCATCTATATCAAGCAAGAGAACTCTAGGAACATCCATTGCTAAAAATACAAAGTCAAATCATAAGAAGAAATGGACACTGTATGAAGAATACATTCTACCTCAAGAATGGACTACCATGAAGTACCATTAAACTACCTTGAGGAGAATAAGAAAAGAAGGATCTCTCGTGCACAAAAGAAAAGACTCTTGTCGTCTATATCTTTTGAGAAAGCTTTGTATGCACCCATAGGAAAACAAATGAAGAATCAGTGGGTAAGCAAAGCCAATCCTCCAAGTACCTAAGGTAAAGGTATGCAATGGTAAAACCTCTTATGCTATCATCTGAAATTTTCTTTGAGGTTTTATATTTTGTAGCCTTAGGAATGAGCATTGCAAACTATTTTCTTTAAAAACTGGGTTCTCACATCTTGATATATTTTTGAAAGAAATTGCAATGTTCAATAGGTTTAACTCTTTATACATACATGATGATTTGAAAAGAAAGTATTTCTTTTATGCATAAAGTCAAGTTTAATTCACTATGCTTAGTTGTTCTGAATTAATTATATTCATAAGAGCATGTGAATTTTGGTTCCTACAAGCTAACAATGATTGGATCCAAGTAAGGTTGGATACCAAGAAAGAAAAAGATTTATCGTTTTGTAGGATCAATGAAAGCTTCTCAAGAATGCAACATAGAGAAATGATCCAAGTCTTGAGAAAGCTAAACAAGCTATGCTTAATGTTGATGGTGAACGTCGAAAAAGGAGACATCTACATCAATCCATCTCATATAAGCAAGTTTCTACAAGGACAAGAGGAATTACGGTGATATCTAATCCTTACCCTATTTTGTACTTAAATGAATTACATATTTGGGTAATGAATACTTGCCCATTGTTGCATTCCATTAGCAATCAATCATTTATGGTTTTCAAAATGTTTTAGATTACTAAATGGACCGTAAGTGAAATTGTGCATAACTTTCTAAGTTTATGTTTTTGAAATGCACAATTCTAAAATTTGTTTTGGATTTCAATTCACTCTGTTTTGTGAAAATGCATACAAATTTTTTGAAAAATATTAATACTTTGATTGCATGCAAATAAAGTTTCAAAAATGGAAGTTAACATTATATATTGAATGTTGGATATGCTTCAAATTTGTCCGTTGAGTTTTCCTGTCATTCACATATTGATCTGTGGTATTCAATGTGATGCTTGAACTCCTCATTCTTTATTCTCTAACTTGTTGGATCTCATGTCTAACAAGTTGATCATCTATGAGTTTTAAGCTTATCTCCTATAAAAGAATTCAATTTGTGAAGAGTTATGCCTTAAGCATAAATTCCTAGATGGTTGAGTTATTCCAAGATTTATAAATGTTCATTAGTACATTGAATATTAATGCATTACCCATTAGTGGAATAACTTACTAGGATGATGTTATGGAACTCTAGTCATTTGGACTAATGAGTATGTGCTTCATCATTCAGGAATCCTAGTATTCACTTTGTTACTCAAATACATCAGCATTTGTTTCCATCCATATTTGAGTAACTATAGTTGTATATTCATATCCTTGACCATTCATACATTTCTAAATTCAATTCTACGAGGTAAGATTATCACTTGGTCAATAGCAAAGTCATTGTGCTCATATAAAGCATGTTTCGATAATGCTCTACCTTGATGACTTTTGCTTTTGAGAAAATTCTTCAACATGTTAACGGCAATGTTCAACATGTTCTCTAAATTTGAAGCATACTGATATATTCATTAAACCTATTGATGACTTCCATCATATTTAGCGTGTGCATTGTTTTTCAAATATACTTCAAAAATGAATCTTTCATTCATGAAAATTTTGATTTCATAATGCATTATCACGGTTTAAAAGAACAGTCAAGAATTGAAACAATTTGCATGTTTCATTATCGTTTTTGAAATTTTAATCTCATCCATGGATTACATGAGATTCATATCAATGACATCTTTTCTACTAAAAGTTTACTTTCAAATTTTCATTGAGAAATAACATTCTTGACATGATTTAATTATTAACCTTTTGATTCATTGGCACGAACTTATTTGATTGGGTAAAATTTATGCTTTTGATCTTTGGTTGTTTTACTCTTTGCTCAAATATCATATGATTTAATTCTATAAGAACGAGCTTAAGAGTTGCTATGTTTAATCTTGTGTGCACCCAAGAAACATTATGTACCAAAGAGCATATATGTATATTTTTTCAATAATTGATCAAAATGTTCATGTCATGACTATCGATCATTATGCTTTAACTCTAGTCATATTTCTCGAATCTTTAGGTAAATGAATTTTAATTTTAGTAACTCAGTTAGTGAGATATGATTCCATTACTGCCCTTGAAAAACAAATTTATAAATGGCTTATGACTCAAGTTAGTCATTTAACAACTCCAGTCATATGTTGTACTTCAGTTTTCCAAAATGACTCTCTCGATAGCAGCTTCTGTCATCTGATATAACTCGAGTCATTCTTGGTGTAACTCGAGTCATGTAAGTCACAGAGAGCTCTAACTGATTTTATTATTTTGACATGACTCGAGTCATAAATGGAATAACTCTAGTCATAAATTTTGTCAGAGAAGTCTAGCGAGTTTATTATTTTGATATGACTCCGAGTCATCTTAATTGGAATTCTTCTTTGTTTGTGAAATTGCATTCTTGACTCCAGTTAAGTCATGATAACTCCAGTCATCCCATTCAAAAATTGAAATATTTGAACTATGACTTCAGTTATCAGTATATGAGTCCAGTCAAGTATATCAGCTTTTGACAACTTTGTTCTTCGAAATCGCAATTCATTGATTATGCTTTGCATACTTCATATCATTGCTAGGCTAACTTGTTTTCATTCGTTTCATTTTATTTCATGAAGTTTAGCCCAAGCAAACTCATTTTTAAAATGATCCTTATGCTTTAAACTCTTTTATCTTCATAAAGGCATAAGTCATTTCTTCATACCAATTTCAAGTCCACCCAAGTGAACTTGAAAGTTCTTATTTCTGAGATACCATGTTATGTCCATTGGAGTTAGAGGAACTCCAGACCTCATAACATTTGGTGTCACATTATTATTTGGTATTATTAAAGGGAGCTTCATATTTTTAGTTATGCATTCATTAAGGGGAGCTTCACATTCATGTTTTCTATCTTAAAAGCTCACCTCCTTTACTTGAAGAAAACCCTTTTAAATTTGGTCATCTGCATTCACTATGTTTTATTAGTTTTGATGATGAGTTAATTTCATATTTGAAAATATCTTATATTTTCCTTTCATTATCATTATTTGAAAATATCGGTTAGAAAGGAATACTTTGATATCTGGTTGCACTAACAAATCTCTTTTGAGTAGAAAGTTTTCAATTTATAGCGGGAGATTTTGTCATGTGTTACAACTTTCCTTAATGCATTTTAAGGAGAAACAATTAAAGATGCTTTGATGTTCAATCACATTGAAGCTAAGCTATGCTCTAAAAAGGAAGAGGAACACCTCTTGAAGCCAGCTGAGATATGTTTTGTAGAAGAGCTATATGAAGAAAAGGAAAAATGATGGAAATGATATCATGCAACAAGAAAGCAAGCAAATGGACTTCTTCAATCATTCATCAATTTGCAGAACCTACATGAGCATTTCTAATCTCTATCTTTTTATATTCGAGTAGAAATTCTGCACATGTTTGGTGTCTATATGCTTTAATTGTGAAAGATGTCTTGAAAACCTCTCCAAATTCTCTCAAATTTGTTTTCATAAAAACATTCCAAATTGCCACATATTCAAAATGAAAGCACTTTCAAATCGGGGAGAGAAAATTAGTTTCTTGACTTATTCTAATTTATTTTAATATTTGCCTCTCCAAGTATATCTTCTTTATACTTCAACTTTTTGCTAATGACAAATAAGGGAGAGAGAAATGGCAAGAAAAATATGTTGGGCCTTATATATTTTCATATTCATACATATTTTTCTTAAAGTATTTGTCATCAACAAAAGGGGCGAACGTTAGTTATGCTTTTGATGATGACAAATATGCTTATCAATATTAAGAGCAAAAAGTTTCCATAGTACATTTATCTTATACTTCGACTAATGCTTATATTTAATGTTGATGTGAAGTTGAATTATGGAGAATGATTGTTACACCCCTACTGGCCTCGCCCTTGCGGGTGGCGGGTTAGAGGGATCCTCATCGCTTATCATCTTTCCCTAGGTTAATTTTTTGCTTAAAACAGATATCAGAGTACGCGCGGCAGAGTATTGGATCGGTTTGGACAACTTACAATATACTGGTAAAGATACAATAATTACATAAAATAATCCCCGTAGGGTAAGGGTACAATCATCCAAGACTAATATTGGGCAATAAGTAGTTCATACAGTCATAAAAATTACAATGAGACAAGGACTTCCATAAGTCTTCAATCTTCGTCTTCATTGCTCTTACCCGTCTCCTTTCCACCGTCCAACCGGCTTACCGCCTTACACCTGTGTCTTTCAAGCCAGTCTGGAGTTCAAGGTTGAACCCCAGAGTAACTGTTAAACTCATATACAATATGTATGCAATGCATGTAATGTAAATCACAATCGGGAACTCAAACATAAACATGGCATGTACTCCGCGGGGACCGCCAGTCAAGACAAGCCCCCGAACTCAGCGCGCAAACAGGCCTCAGTAGTCAGGGAGCGACCCCAACCCCTAGCCTAGGGCCTCAGAGGATACCTATAAACACATAGTCATATAGGTTCCACCTAGCCTCACATACCTTGGGCCTCACCTTCACTGTGAACACACGGTCACACGGGATCCACCTAGCCCACATGCCACGGGCCTCACCTTCACACCGTGAACACACGGTCACACGGGATCCACCTAGCCCACATGCCACGGCCTCAGTAGTGCCTCTACTGCTACTACCTAGCCGGCATACCTCGGGCCTCGGTAGCCACCATAGGACATGAGTCCCATAGCTACTACCTAGCCTACATCCACAATCATGATAACATAGAACATACAAGAGCCACATAGAGTATGCAAGTTTACGGTTACTACACGGCACGCCTTGCAAAATAATAAACTCTTCCCTTGACATTGAAAATGGGGTCCACACGTGCAAACACCCTAGATACAGCCAAACATCATGCTTTTAGTCATATGAACACACTTTGGTTCAAGTTCCATAAAATTCGCACACCACCAGAACATTCCAGAAACGCTGACCCAACTTCTCCGATTTTTAATAAATTCTAGAAAACTCCGATTAACGTGAAATCAGTGGATATTTAACCCTTAGGATGTATAGTTTACCATAAAAATAATTACCAAAGCCATCTTGGTTCGAGTCCTTTCTATATTCTTAAAACTTAGCCACTGGTCCGAGACAGAGTCCAGGTTTTTAGGTCATTTTCAACTTAAAAGATATCTCTGTTAGAAACTCCAAATGACACAAAATATTATATCAAAATCATCCTTAGGATGTCTATTTTCACCATGTAAAATATCAGATCATTTAGGCTTCATTTACTATTTTAAATCCACAGATCTAGCTTCGCTGCCCAGAAACCGTAAGAACCAACAGATTTTCGTATAACAAAGACTTAGGCTTTTAGGGTTTGGAAAAAAGTGATCCAACATGTCCCCACACAAAAAAACCTTCTGGAATCAATGGAAACCTCAAAGATACCAAAATACTACATCAAATCCACGAAAATCACCATAGGGCAGAAGCAAAGATTCCAAGTCGTCGGTTAGGGGCTTACCTTAGGATGTCGGTTGCGGGTGCCTTCCTCCTCCCTTGGACCAAGGCCTTCAGCTGGACCTTCCTCTCCCTCACCTTGAGCACGAAATAGGCTGATACAAATGGGGGAGGAGTGCCCTATTTATAGGCTCCAAAAGGTTATGGCTTGTCCCGTAATTAAAATAACACCCTAGGGGTAAAATAGTCATTTTCCGCTAGATTTTTCCAAAGATGCTCCAGAATATTCTTTTCTAGGGTTCTCTAGAGTCTTCTTGGTCCAGGACATGTGGCACCATCTGAACCCTCCAAATCCAAATTCCAAGATTGCCCTTGATGGTGACTTTGGGTAGGTTTTAGGTCCAAGGGTAAAACGGTCATTTTGCACTGCTCATCTTCCAAAGCTTGGGGCCCACGAAATCAGATCTTCTAGAAGCCTTCTAGGGTCTTCCATGTTCAGAAAATGGTGCATTCCAAGGCTAAAAATAGAGTTCCAGTTTTGCCCCTAGGTGGCCTTAGTTGTAGGTTTAAGATGTAGGGGCAAAATGGTCATTTCACGTCATTCTTCTTCCAAGGCAGTGGGGTCCACGAAATCTGCCCAATATATGCCATAATTAGTCATAATTACTTGTCCTTCACCTTGTCACATCAGATTCAAATATGTGGTCCAGATTAATCCGGATTATTTTATTCTTTCTCTCTCATCATAATGACTTGATGTGACATTCTCTCTTCATAATTACATGAAAAATATTTTCTCTCTCCTATGGGCCCACTGGAATTTCGCCCCTATCGGTGTCCCGGGCTGGGCCCGACTCAAAAATCTGTCCGGCCCCGCTCGGCTCGGTTCTTAGGTCCCCCCTTACCTCGTGATGCGTGCCCTTCAATTTGGACTTGTGTGGGTGCGGATCATCGATCACTTTTCCCGGACCACAAGTGGACGGGGCATACTACCTTGGGGATCAAGAAACCTTTATTCCAAGTACCCCGAGATCCACCTCGTAATGCGTGCTACTCGGTAATCCAACTTTTGGCCCCGAAATGCCACGTGTCCGACGTAGCACTACTACTACTAACTTTTCCTTCCCTTCGGGGTCCGAGATACACCTTTCCTCTCTCCTCCCTTCTTGTTTCCTTCAAAAACGGGGCTCCCATGACTACCCCGAAAATGCCGTATACTTACATCGCGTAATTTCGCTCAACTAAGTGTCCTATACCTCGGGTCATAGTTGGGCGGCATCTTTCCGACCGGACTTACACCGTATACATCTTCGTACCCATTTTATGTTAGTACCTTAGTTCCACGGCTTCAGCATACTAGGTCCCTTTGACCCGTATGGCCGAGTTACTTAGTCCCGAGATAGGCTTCCTATGCCCCGACCTTCTTGGGACTCTTCCCAAACTGGGCCTAGTCGTCCACCTATTTCGGGCTTATTTTCACTTCTCAGGGTCCCAAAATTTGGGTTATTACAATGATCAAGAGAATAGAAGAAGAAAAGATATTGAAGAAGTTGAATTATGGAGAATGATCAAGAGAATAGAAGAAGATGAGATATTGAAGAAGGTAGAACTTACGAGAGAATGAGAGCCCAAGTTAAATGACAAAGAATGATCAAGATGGGAGATAGAAGATGGAAGAACTTGATGAATGGAATAAGAATATCATTATACAAGTTCCAAGATTGATTCGTAAGTGGAGCTATATACCCAAGGGGGGTGAATTGGGTATTTTAAAACTTTTCAGAAATTGCTCTATTTTGAAGCAATGAAAACGAGAGATAAGCAGTGAGGGAAGAAGAAGCTGGACACAAGGATTTATACTTGGTTCGGTCCAACTCTTTGACCTACGTCCGGTCCCGAAACACTGCGGGATTTTCCACTATCATTCAATTACAATTACACACTCGTACTCGGGATGATCCTCTCCCTAGGACTCACTCCCCTTACAAGGTGTAATTGTAAACAATCGATACACACTCGTACTCAAGAGTTATCCTCTCCCTAGGACTAACTCCCCTTACAAGTTGTACTCGATTACAATCGATACCCACTACGTAAACGAAGGATGTTCCTCAACCTAGGACACACTCCCCTTTACAAGTTGTACTCGATTTTCCCAATCTCCAAGTCACCGACTTGAGATTGTTACAATGAATGATATACAAGGAAACAAACTCCCTCTAAGAGTAGATATGATAAGCTTTGAAGCTCAATGTATCTCAAGATACTACTGAGATAAAAGCGAAGAAATAAATATGAGACTTGAATGATTTTCGTCTTGACGGGTGTGTCTATTTGAGAAGAAGTTAATGCACTCTATTTATAGGTAGAGAACATTAAATGACCGTTGCTTGATGAATCCAACCGTTGTAGGTGATTAGCTTAAAGACTGGTCATCTTCTCTCTCTAAACTTCTGCTAATCCAAGTGTTAATTTGATCTGGTGTGATTCTCACGAGAATTTGCCGTTGGAGATTACTTTGCTTGTTGTAGTAAGCATTCTTTAACGTTCGAAGGCGTGCTCGGATGAATTAGCTGAAAGTAGATAGATTTGCGAGAGGTGCATTAAATGCACCGAGCACCTTTTTGCTTTTTGCTTTGATCTTCATTAATTTTCATCGTGCTAACTAAAATTCACTCAATAAACTTGTTAAACATATGCGGGAACATAAGTGAATGATTTATGAAAGCAACAAGATCAAACAACAATGATTTGCAAATTTGTATAATTCAAAAATCGGTTTTTTACCGTTGTATACTCTAGTATGTTCATGCTTACTAGAGTATGGCACTGTATACAAGTGTCCATACTGTAGTATCCAATGGGATACTCGAGTATGCACCTTTCAGAGGCAAACCAACGTGTCTTGTGTTTGAAAGATAAAACCTATACTTGAGTATGGCTACCCATCTGCGGTATTGACTTAGTTTGAAAATTCTGGTTGCTCTCGGAAGTCCAATACTACGGTATGGCTACCCATGCTTGTGGTATTGACTTAGTTTGAAAAACTTGGTTGCTCTCTCGGAAGTCCAATGCTCGCGGTATGGCTACCCATCTGCGGTATTGACTTAGTTTGAAAAACTTGGTTGCTCTCACGAAGTCCAATCTTGCGGTATGGCTACCCATCTTGTGGTATTGACTTAGTTTGAAAAACTTGGTTGCTCTCGGAAGTCAATCGCGGTATGGCTACCCATGCTGCGGTATTGACTTAGTTTGAAAAACTTGGTTGCTTTGGATGGCCTTTACTCCGAGAAGCAAACCTATCTTGCGATATTGACTTAACTTGAAAAACTTGGTTGCTCTCTGGATGGCCTTTACTCTAGTAAGCAAACCTATACTGCAGTATTGACTTAACTTGAAAAGCTTGGTTGCTCTCTGGATGGCCTTTACTCGAGTAAACATTCCTATACTTGAGTATGCACTTAAGTTCAACAAATTTGATTGCTTTCTTGAAATTATCTGTAAAATTTCGAGGGCCATATCTCCCCTGGTCGGAACTCCGTTTTGGTCTGTTCAACTCTTGATGGAAATCTCTTTGAGTCTATTTTCATATGCCACTGATTTTAGCTCAATCGGATTTGTATTTTGTGAGATACACTCAAAAAATTGAAGCTTGGTTTGCTGTGTGGTGTGGATTTCACTGTCAACTTCCACAATTCATAGCTCCTTGATCTGAACTCCTTTAGGCTTGAATTTTATATTAAAATGACGCATTGGGAGTCTAGTTTCATATGCCACTGGTTTTACTTCAATCCGATCTTTGGTTTGGGAGATATCATCAAATTACCAGACCTCGCCCGTGCTGAACGTGAAACGAGTTCTTGAAGAGCGATCCTTGTTGCATACTCAGTATACACTTGCATACCCGAGTATTGAGTCCCAAACTCGAGTTTTGTGTTCCAAACTCGAGTTTTCTCATTCGAAGCTGATTTTTTTGCTGATTTTAACTTCAAATTGAGCCATTCCAACTTCCATATGACCTTGGAAACCTCTAGCATCAATCTTAGAACTTGAATAATGATATCTTCACTTCATATAACAAGTTCTTCTTTCTTTTCTTCTCTTCTCTTGATCATTCTTTAACATTTTGACTTCACATCTTCTTTCTCTAATTCAATACTTCTTTATTGATTTTCTTGTTGATCGTTCTCCATCATTCAACTTGGACTCATCATTCTCGCAAGTTATACCTTCTTCAATATCTCCTCTTCTTCTTGAATAACCTCTATGATTCAACTTGAACTAATCTATATTAAACATAGTAGTTAGTCAATGTAGGAGATAACTATATTACTCAATCTTTTTGCTTTCAATAATGACATCCATATAAGACATCATCAAAACTAATCATAACCAACATTCTCCCCCTTTTTGATGATGGCAAATATTATAAGAAAAATATGTATGAATATGCAACATATTTTTCTTGCCATTCTCTCCCCCTTATTTGTCATTAGCAAAAAGTTGAAGTAAAGAAGAAATACTTAGAGAGACAAATATGAAACAGATTAGAAAGAGTCAAAGAAGCTGATTTTCTCTCCCCGATTGAAAGTGTTTTCATTCTAAATATGATGCAATTTGGAATGTTTTTATGAAAACAAATTTGAAAGAATTTGGAGAGGATTTCAAGACAGCTTTCATAATTAAAGGATATAGATACCAAACATGTGCGAGAATTTCGTTGAATATAAAAGGATAGAGATTAGAAATGCTCATGTTGGTTTTGCAAATAGATGAACTATCTGTGAAGTCCATTTGCTAGCTTTGAAAATGTAATGTGCTCGAATAACCTCACGAGATGAGACTAAAGTACTAGCTTCTTGAGTTGTATCTCATCTGAATGAATATGATCAGTACTTCAGCTTCCATCCTTTTCCTTTTTATGAAAACATGAAGAGGTAGCATGGCCTTTACGATTGCAATAGTTGCAATGAGCAAAAGGGTTAGAGGAATGGACAGATTTTCGAAAATAGTTCATATAAGATTTTTGTCCATGTTTCTTCTTCCCTTTCTTCTTATCAAAATCGGGTTTATAACCAATCACGATTTGTCATTTGTAAACCTTTCTTTGTTTTAAAATCACTTTGAGCATTTCACTACCTCTAGTGAATTTCTCAAGAGTTTTTGTAAGATATAAATTTCTTTTCTCTAAAACACAGCAATTGTCACAAATCTTTTCGAAATCTTTTCGCAATCATTTTCGGGAATGTTTTGAGAAATATCTTGAGAAATGTTTTGAAGCAGTAAACGAGAAGAAGAAACATTCGAACTTGTTCTTCCAACAGTTTAATTTTCTTCTTGGATGGAATGAACTCTTTTGCAAGTTTTTCATATTTAGAATATAGTTCATTGTATTCAGAAGATAATTCATCATAGGAAGGTTCGGAGACATTTACCTCATTGTTATGTTCGGGTTGTTCTTCGGCAATTAGGCAAACATTTGCTACTCCTTCCTCATCACTTTCTTCATCAGAAGAATCATCTCCCCGTATATAAGCTTTCTTCTTGAGGTGGTTGAATCTTGCCTTTCTCTTCTTTTCTTGACTTTCGGTGAGGACATTCGAGCTTGATATGACCATGTTTTCCACACTCGTAGCAAATGATTTGATATTGTTCGTTGAAGTTCTTCTATGAAATACATCTAGAGCCTTGATCTCTTTTATAGAATTTCTTGAATTTTCGCACAAGCATAGCCATCTCTTCATCATCTTCATCTTCCTCATTGGGATTCTCTTTCACGACATTCGGAAGGCGTGCTCGGATGAATTAGGCGAGAGTAGGTAGATTTGCGAGAGGTGCATTAAATGCACGAGCACCTTTTTGCTTTTTGCCTTGATCTTTATTAATCTTCATCGTGATAACTGAAATTCACTCAATAAACTTGTTAAACATATACGGGAACATAAGTGAATGATTTATGAAAGCAATAGGATCAAACAAAGAGTGATTTGCAAATTCGTGTAATTCAAAAATCAGTTTTTACCGTTGTAAAGCTAGTATGTTCATGCTAACTCGAGTATGGCTTGTATACAAGTGTCCATCTTGAGTATCCAATTGGATACTCGAGTTTGCACCTTTCTGAGGCAAACCATCGTGTCTTGTGTTTGAAAGACAAAAACTATACTCGAGTTTGCACTCTTTTACTGCAGTATTGACTTAACTTGAAAAATCCTTTTGCTCTCTGCAGCCAAGTCCAATACTCGAGTTTGGCTACGCAAGCTGCGGTATTGACTTAACTTGAAAAATCCTTTTGCTCTACGTAATCCAATACTCGAGTTTGGCTACGCAAGCTACGTATTGACTTAACTTGAAAAATCCTTTTGCTTTTTGTAAGTCCAATACTCGAGTTTGGCTACGCAAACTGCGATATTGACTTAACTTGAAAAATCCTTTGGCTCACGGAAGTTCAATACTCGAGTTTGGCTATGCAAGCGCGGTATTGACTAAGTTTGAAAAATCCTTTAGCTCTACGGAAGTTCAATACTCGAGTTTGGCTATGCAAAGCTGCGGTATTGACTAAGGTTGAAAAATCCTTTAGCTCTCGGAAGTTCAATACTCGGTTTGGCTATGCAACCGCGGTATTGACTAAGTTTGAAAAATCCTTTAGCTCTCACAGAAGTTCAATACTCGAGTTTGGCTATGCAAGCGGTATTGAATAAGGTTGAAAAATCCTTTAGCTCACGGAAGTTCAATACTCGAGTTTGGCTATGCAAGCCGCGGTATTGACTAAGTTTGAAAAACTTGGTTGCTTTTCTGGATGGCCTTTACTCGAGTTTGGCTATGCAAGCTGCGGTATTGGCTTGTTCAATACTCGAGTTTGCAAACGTATCTTGCGGTATGCAACTATCGAATGTTTTTAACCGACTTTGCAAACTTCAAAACATGTTTTACATTTGTTGTTAATCATCAAAACATATTGAGAACTAACAGATTTTCAACTTTGAATCTTGTTGAGGATTGAAGCGAGATAGAGTGAATTTGATTCCTCTAAGACTAGTGGTTACTCTTTCCTCAACTAATTCTCCATCGAATTAAGAATGTTATCGGATTGCATATTGAAGTAAAACAATCTCACCAAATGAGGATTATAGGGGATGCTGATAGATGTGAAGGAATTGTAAGGTGCAAGCCGAGGAGATAGATCCACATTACATTCTTGTAGAAGGTTCTCCAAATTCAGCAACGACAAAGACTGAGAAACCCTTGTGCGAATAAGAATCTTTGAATTGGACATTTTGATTTGGAGGGAGAGGAATGGAATCCTTTGTAAAGTCACTTGGAGTGAGAGATGATTGTGGATATCGTGATTGCATTCTTCACAACAGGTGGAACCTCTTCTTCTTGTTCAGGTCCTTGTGAAGATTCGTCGGCTTGTGGAACGAGGCTCTCTTTGTTACGTCTTTTGTTGGTTTGGGAATTACGGGTTCCTTTTCCTTCCCCTTTTTCTTAGGTTCGGGTTCCTTTCTTTTCTTGGTAGGTGATTGGCGGAGTTCTTGAGAAGCCTTCTTCTTCTAAGAAACGAGGTTCCTTGACAGATGCTTCAAACAAAACCCCCTTCTCGGATTCCTTCTTCTTCTTGAAGGAGACTCTTCATCGGGATTTCTCCTTGAACGCCTCCCGATCGATTTATCAATGCCATAGCGAAGGCGAGTGAAGCCCAGGAGTCTTTTCGACCGCAGACGATCGGAAAACGAGGGGATGAAGTTTCAACCGGTTGACGAGGAGGAGGAGGAGGTGGAGACCAGGATTTTGTCCCTTCTTTCTTTGGAATCCGAGGAAGCAACGACTTGGGATTTTGATTTCGAGGCCATTGGAGAGATTAGAGAGAAGGATTTAGGCGAAAATTGTGAGAATCGAGTGGGAGAGAGAACGGCTAGGGCAAACTTGAGTGTGAGAGCGAGTATTGAAGAACATCAATAGGGTTTGTATATATAGGCGAACCAATACTCGAGTGTTGGAAGGCATACTCGAGTTTTTGAACTCACACACTCGAATATTTCACTTACACACTTGAGTATTGAAGAACAAATCTTGACTGGATTTCAAAAGTATAAGGTGAACTTTTGACTTTCTTCGACCAATACTCAAGTTTTGAACTTACACGCTCGAGTATTCCATTTCTTCAACACTTGATTGTCCTCTGTCGTGGATACTCGAGTGTCCAACTTATACACTCAAGTGTTCATCTTCTCCAAAATTTGATGGTGCTCTCTCGACTTCTCCATACTCGAGTTTCACTTCTACACTCGAGTATTCACTCTCGTCGACCTTTACTAAAATTTTAAACATCTGCAAAAGACATGTCTACATACTCGATGCTTAAGTTAGTTTCTATCATTCATCAAAACTAGAACTAACATTATGAAATACTTACAATTCATTGGGATTTACCATTCCCAATTCTCTCCTTATGAAATTAAATTGTTCTTTGGCCAATGGTTTGGTGAAGATATCGGCAAGTTGAAGATGAGTTGGGATGAACATGACTTTCACATCTCTCTTTTGAACATGATCCCTTATGAAATGATGCCTTACATCAATATGCTTGGTCAGTATGTTGAGCTAGTTCTTGGCCAAACTTATTGTGCTTGTGTTGTCACATAGTATCGGGATCTCCTTTAAGTTGATTACCAAATCTGATAGTTGCTGCTTGAGCCACAAAACTTGTGCACAATAGCTTGAGGCGGCTACATATTCAGCTTCAGTGGAGGACACGGCCACACTTGTTTGTTTCTTGCTAAACCATGACACAAGTGAGCCACCAAGGAATTCACATTGGCCACTTGTGCTCTTCCTATCGAGTCTTGTACCCGGCATGGTCTGAATACGAATATGCTACCAAATGTTCGGAGTTGACCTTTAGGAAACCACAATCCAGTGTGTCTTTGTGTTAGCAAGATATCGAATATCCTCTTAACTTGTTCAGCATGTGACTCCTTAGGAGCGGATTGAAATCTTGCACACATTCCAACTTTGAATTGGATATCGGGTGACTTGCGGTTAGATAGAGTAATGATCCAATCATTCCTCTATATTTTGTGATATTGAAGTCCGTGCCTTCTTCATCGGCATCTAATGAAGCAATTGAGCTCATAGAGTATCGGCTCCATTACAATGATCCATCCCAAACTTCTTGATTAGATTATTGAGATACTTGAGTGAGATATAAAGATTCCATCCTTCTTTTGCTTGATTTGCAGACCAAGGAAATAGTTGAGCTCTCCCATCATGGACATTTCAAATTCTCCCTTTGCATATTCTTAGCAATCTCTTCACACAAGACATCATTAGAAGCACCAAATATAATATCATCAACATATATTTGGACAATTAAGATTTCATTAAGCTTATTACTCTTTATGAAGAGAGTTGTATCGCTTTTCCTCTAATAAAACCTTGATCAAGAAGGAATTTGCTTAGTCGCTCATACCAAGCTCTAGGAGCTTGTTTAAGACCATATAGGGCCTTCTTGAGACGATACACATGATCTGGATGATGGACATTTTCAAAACCAGGAGGTTGTTCTACATAAACTTCTTCTTGAATAAAACCATTCGGAAAGCACTTTTCACATCCATTTGATAGAGTTTAAAGTTTTTCACAGGGCAAAGGCAAAGGCAAGAAGAACTCTTATGGCTTCCAATCTTGCCGGAGCATAAGTTTCTTCATAATCAATTCCTTCTTCTTGATTATAGCCTTTGGCAACCAATCTTGCCTTGTTACGAACAATGATTCCATACTCATCTCATTTATTTTTTAATACCCATTTAGTGCCAATGACCGGATGGTCCTTAGGCCTGGGTACCAAGTCCCAAACTTGATTTCTATCAAATTGATGTAACTCCTCTTGCATTGCTATCACCCAATCATTGTCGAAAGGGCTTCATCAATCTTTGAGGGTTCAATATGTGATATAAAAGTTGTAAAGATTACTTCATTTAAAGTGCTATTTCTGGTTCTTACTCCTTGATTAACATCACCTATAACTTGATCTAAAGGATGATTTCTAATAAATTTCCAAGCTCTAGGTTGAGTCTGATCAGGATTTTTGATATTGTTTTGAGGATCAGTCTCAAAGACATTTTCAGGATTCTCAATAGAGGCAAGAGTAGTTTTCGAAAAGAATTGATTTTTGAAAAGCGTTTCCTTCATCATCCTCCATAGGTTTATTAGACTTGGATTCACGAGAAAACAACATGCATAGACTCTTCAACAATACGAATGCAGTATTAAAGACTCTATAAGCTTTACTCCTATTTGAATAACCCAGAAATATACCTTCATCTGCTTTGGGATCAAACTTTCCCAAGTTATCCTTACCATTGCTATGGATGAAACACTTACATCCAAACACATGCAGATGAGCTAGATTGGGTTCTCTTCCTTTGTACAGCTCATAGGGAGTCTTGTCCAACTTCTTCCGGAGGTATGCCCGATTTGAGATGTAGCACGCGGTGCTCATCGCATCGGCCAAACACTTGAGAAGTGTTGTTCTCATTCAAGCATGGCCCTTGCCATCTCGGTGAGAACATGATTCTTTCTTTCCACAACACCATTTTGTTGGGGAGTTCTTGGCTGAGAAGTTGTGGTCTATTCCCATCTTTGTCCAAAACTCAAGCAAATGCATTGTTTTCGAATTCTCCTCCATGATCAATTTTGATTCCTAAAATAGAGAATCCTTTCTCGTTTTGGACCGTCTTGGCAAAAATGACAAACTGATCAAATGTTTCATCTTTAGAGGATAAAAATATAGTCCATGAAAATCTTGAGAAGTCATCAACTATGACCAAAGTATAAAGATTGCCTCCAAGGCTTTTTACTCTATTTGGTCCAACTAGATCCATATGAAGCAATTGAAGAGGTCTATTAGTTGAAATCTCGTTTTTAGATTTGAATGATGATTTGGCTTGTTTCCCTTTTTGACAAGCATCACAAAGCATGTTATTTTTAAAATGTAGTTTAGGAACACCAGTCACCAGATCCTTTTTAAGCAACTGTCAAGTTGAATAATAAAGGAGTTTCGGGTCAAAATTGGTAATTTTCATAAATTCTAGGCCAAAGTAGGTAATTTCCTCAAATGAAAAGTAAGAATCTAGATATTTTCCATGGGGAGGCGCCACCTGTCTAGAGCCTAGACCCTTCTGGATTTTCATGAGGATAAAGTCAAAAATTCAGATGAATTCTACTAATTATTGGACAGGTTTTACTCCAGTTATTTTGCATTAAAGTTACTTTTACCATTATTAAATACACATGCTCTCTCTCCTAAACCATGAAGGAGCATGAATTTTCAGAGGAAAGAGAGAAGTGTTCAGCCAACCTCCATAGCCAAGATCAAGTCCCAAGCTCCAAAGATCATCAACCGAACTTCCGATTCAAAAACACCGAAAAACCTAAGAACAAAGCTTGCTCCCAGGTTACGGAAAATCTGGGCGGGAAGCTTCAACTAAGTTTTTGAAAGGGTAAATGAACTTGTTTTTGGCCAAACTTTTACAGGCATAAAATAAACATCCTAAGGTTCACCATGATGTATAATTCTGTGATATTTGGATTTTTCTACGAGGAGAAATAAATTGTTGAAAAATGCCCAGAAAGTTACAGGATTTTTCTGACCAGTGAGTAAAGATTGGGCTGTGTAATTAAATATGGTTTCTATTGGGGTCCGGAAGTATTGTTTCAATAAACTAGACATCTTAATGGTTCAGATGGAGCTAGTTTCATACAAAAATGATGTTTTTGGAATTTATTAAAAATCCTTGAAGATGGGCCAGATTCACTAGATTTTCGGAAAATTAGTAAAGGGCTCGGATTTAATTAAAAGTTTTTCTTTTGGGCTCGGATTTAATTAAAAATTTCCAGAAAATCTGAGCAAGTTGGTAGTGTTGATAGTTCATCGAAATCGGGATCGAGCAAGTTGATAGTTCACTAGTTTCATACAAGTTTTGCTCTAGTGCTAAAGAAATCAGGATACTCTTGATTTCATATATGCTTCTAACAATTGTGTTGAAGTTGGTAGTGTTGATAGTTCATCGAAATTATAAAGCGCATCTACGATCGATAAACATCTGGAGATTGAAGAAGGAGAAATCATTGAATACTTTCATAATCCGAGTCAACACAAAAGATCAAGAGGAAGAGGATTCACAAGAAGAGCTCATGGACGATTATGATCAACCATTATACGAAGCTCAAGATGCACATGTGATAAACGATTCCAATTCTTCTTGTGTAGATAAGAAAAAAATTTCAAACAATCATATAGAATTGTTTTTCAACCATTTGCGATTCTATTTTGAAAAACAAATATATTTTCTAAAAATGATCTTTGGAAAAACATATGGGAAGAATAAATGTTCCAATGAAGATTATTTGAAGCCTTACTCTCATCACCCAAATACAATATTTGCAAAAATGTTCATAATAAGCATCATTCTATTATTTGCAACTATTGTGCAAAATCTAGGCATATTTCTCATACATCCTATAGTAGGAGAAATTCTAATGTGAGAAATAAATTTGTTTGGGTTTCGAAAGGATAAGTAAGGTCAATACTAATGATAAAGGACCCAAGTATAAGTGGGAACCAAAATGTCCATCTAGTACTCCATGTGTGCGGGATGATTTGAATATCAATGGACATCAAGGTACAAAGAAGAGGAAGAAGAAGCAAAGAGTTTCTCATGCACCAATGAAGAAGATCATAGTATCTATATCAAACAAAAGAGAACTCTCGGGGCACCCATTCTGGAACTACATGGTTTAAACATCAAAGGAAGCAATGTATACAAGCAAGAAGAGTATCATCTACCTCAAGAATGGATTACCACAGTACCATTCAACTATCTTGAGAACAAGAAAAGAAGGATCTCTCAAGTATCAAACGAGAAGATTACGGAAGTCTATATCCGTTGAGAGAACTTTGTCAACACCAGTAAGAAAATATATGAAGAATCGGTGGGTGAGCAAAGGCAATCCTCCTAGTACCTAAAGGCTAAGGTATACAATGGTAAAACCTCCTATGCTACCATCTGAAATTTTCTTTGAGGTTTCATATCTTGTAGCCTTAGGAATGAGCATTGCAACTATTTTCTTTAAAAACTGGGTTCTCACATCTGATCTATTTTTGAAGAGATTGCAATGTTCCGAGGTTTAACTCTTTATGCATACATGATGATTTGAAAAAAAGTATTTCTTTTATGCATAAAGTCATGATTAATTCATTATGCTCAATTATTCTAAATTAACTATATTCATAAGAGCATGTGAATTTTGGTTCCTACAAACTAACAATGATTGGATCCAAGTAAGGTTGGATACCAAGAAAGAAAAAGATTTATATGATTTTGTAGGATGAGAAAAAGCTTCTTAAGAGTGCAACATAAAGAAACAATTCAATTCTTGAGGAAGCTAAACAAGCTATGCTTGATGTTGATGGTAATTGTCGAGAAAAGGAGTTATCTCGTCAATCTATCTCAACCAAGCAAACTTCTATGAGGACAAGAAAACTGTGATTATATGAAAATCATTTTGGGTAATGAATATTTGTCCATCATTGCATTCCATTAGCAATCAATTCTTCATGTTTCCCAAAATGCTTTTGAGATTGCTAAATGGACCATAAATGAATTTGTGCATAGCTTTTTGAGTTTATATATATATTTTTAAAAAAAAAATGCACAAGTCTAAAATTTGTGTGGATTCCAATTCACTGTATTTTGTGAAAATGCATACAAATGTTTTGAAAAGATATCCATGCTTTGATTGCATTCAAATGATGTTTCAAATTGGAAGTTAATATTGTATATTGAATGTTGGATATGCTTCAAATTTGTCCAATTGATTTTTCCCTATCATTCACATATTGATATTTGGTATTAATGTGATGCTTTAACTCCTCATTCTTTATTCTCAATCAAGTTAGATCTTATATCTAACAAGTTGATTATCTATATGAGTTTCAAGCTTATCTCGAGAAAAAGAATTCAATTTTGAAAATCTTATGCTCGTTGGATAGATTCTTATTGGCCAAGTTACTCTAAGTTTTATGAATGTTCATTAATGCATTAAATAGTGCATTAACCATTATATGGAATGACTTACTAGGATAATATTATGGAACTCTAGTCATTTGGATTAATG